>JAJJWW010018473.1:0-498791 GCA_023531295.1 Papaver armeniacum | reverse complement strand
CTTGATTCATTGTTTTGCAACGAAGAAGGATTCCTTGATCTTGTCTCTCTTATTGCTTTCAACTTTATCTTTTAATTGCTTTGTTTATTTTCTTTTGCTTTTTACACCCCCCTTTCGTGACAATTTTACAACTAGAATCTCTTGCTCCTCGTGGGAACGAACTTGACTTCCATTATATTATTTTTAATTGAGTGGAAATATTGATTAATTTGATTGCACCTACGACACGCATCAAATTTGGAGGGTTGGCCTCTGGTGTAGGTGTGAAGAAGGATTTTGGGGCTGCAGGTAGAGACTTAGGGGAAGTAAGTATGGGTTTAGGTGACACTGGTGCAGACGAGTAATGTCTGTTGGAGGTAAAATTAGCTGAAAAGGATTTATTGAATGACTTAGAAGCTGTATTGGCCAAATGGAGTTTTTGCTCTTGTAATCTGGCCAAATTGAAATCATCAACTAAAGTTTGGGGGTGAAACATGGATACAGACTTCCCTATTTTATCTTTGAGGCCACTAAGAAAGCTCATAACAAAATGGGCTTCAGTAAGAGATGGGTTCATATTAAGCACTAATGCTTTGAGGGATTCAAATTCCTCATAATAATCATCCACTGTGGTGGTTTGAACTAGTTTATTAAAACTGCCCACAAAATTTTCATTCACGGGATTTTCAAATCTAGCACATATGCTTTTAGCTAAATCACTCCAAGTAATTCTATGTCTATTAACTTGGAAATTTAAAAACCACTTCTCAGCCTTACCCTCAAGGTAGATTGCAGCGATATCCACCTTTTTATGTTCTTCAATGTCATGTAGTTGAAAGTATCTCTTAGATTTTTAGATCCAACCGCGAGGATTTGCACCATCAAATCTAGGGAAATCGAGCTTAGGAATTCGATGACAAGGGATGTGTTGACGATGATAAGCAAAATCCTGCGCCTATGTATCATGATTTTGAGAACCATTTGGATCTTCAGTATGAGTCTGATGCTGATTGTTGTAAGGTCGGCTGAATAATCTTACCAGATTTCGATTGTTCTCTTGTAAAAGTCTTTGTAAGGTTGGTTGCTAGAGTATCGAACTTAGTAGAGAGGTCAGATGATAGGTATTGAAATCTGCTTGAAGTTTAGATTGAGAAGCTTTCAATTGGGTTACTTCTTCTTCAACTGCTTTAAGGGTCATTGTAAAAAAAAATTGGTGGATTTGAACAGCTCTGAATACCAATTGTTGTGAATGAACAACGGTTAAACAATCAGATCGAAGAAATGAAGGGATAAATGTTGATGAACACCTTCTGAATCGAAGATTCAAACCAAGATCTGTGCAAATATGCGCAGCCAAATAGTTGTTGTTTTCATTAATTTTTTAGATAATGCGAATTAGGGTTCTCTTACAGCATAAATACCCAATGATTAACCCTACTCGGCCAGCAATGGATGAGCAACACGTGTCTCAAATCCAACGGGCACGGCTACACCAATAACTAACAACAGAAAAAGAATAAAGGCACATAACTAAGTACTGAGAGCAGCCAAGTTACTTGTCACACTATGACAAATTGCCTTGAAACATCTTACATGATTTGTGTGAGACAATCATTTGATGTCGACTTGGAAAGTTTCGTATTGATCATTTGATCACTTAAAAATTACTTGAAGGTAATGGTATGTGTGAGATTACTATTGTCGTCTTCTAAGGATGTTTCAATGGTTGAAATGGAAGTTTAGAACAATTAACCATATCTGGATACAACACGATATGCATACCTAGTATGCGAACTATATTGTTATGGTCCGGGAACCTTGTTTCTGTACCTAGTATGCAAACGGTTTTATCTGTAAGGGTCCTGGACCCTTCTTTGAGTACCTAGTATGCGAACGGTTATACCTGAGTTGGGTCCGGGACGGTTTGTTTGCGTACCCGGTTTGCGAACGGCTGGACATGCCAAGGTCCGGAGCTGTTGTTCGTGCACCCAGTTTGCGAACACAATGGTTAAGTTCTAAAATCGGTTAAGTATGATTCTCATACTCAAGAACTAAAAAATTATGAATTAAGGAATGCAATCTTTGCAAACCGTGGCTTAATGTTCATGAATTGATTCTTGTATAAGTACTTTGTACAATTACGAATCAATCCGATTTTGTTTCAATTTGTTTATATATATATTTCTATGAGATAGTGAACAATTGAACAACTCTAATTGAAACACAATTAGATTCATTTGATTATCTTATATGTTTTATTGATCATCATATTTGATCTAGAAGTGTTAAATGAATGTGGTTAAGACAAAAGTGTTCATATGGCTAACTTCGGTTAACTATTATTGAGCATAATCAATATACATGTTTAGGTACGGTTACCCACATCTAAATGAATGTATATTTCATTTGTGTGTAACAAGCTAAGACCATCTAACGGTGGAGATAAATTGCTTTATTTTTAAGCAGACTTAGCTTGAATCTTAAATCAGGATTTCATTTAACGGTGAATATTGAATGCTTTGTTACTAAGCTATCTTAGCTTTGATTGTAAGCAACCCTGATTTGAAATACTATATAAGGGAGAGCTCTACCAACTGGAAAACCTAATCCCGACACTTTCATGTGTCCTAGTTGCAAACTAGAGTCGATTCTCCTTTAACCTAGGTTTTCCAAAACCATATTATGTTAACAACTTGAAGACTTCATTTGGGATTCATGAAGCCAAATCCAACTATTTTCTCTGTAGTAGCGTATTCTGATCATACTTGTATCGTATTGAGTACTATCTTCTCTAAGATTTGCTTGAGATTTATCTCCGGTAGGTAAGATATAAAAAGTAGTCACAAAGTTCTTCGTCTCAGGCTTTGTGATTCCACAATAACTTCCTCTACCACCATATAGTTAAGTTATTGTGAGGTGATTGATATTTCTAGGATGCTCTTCGAGAGTATAAGACCGGATTATTTCGTTCTTGTTCAGCATGATTTATCATAATATAGAACAAAACTTCATAGGTACTTCTGTAAGAGAAAGATTTATCTATCAGAATAGACTTATCTGTGTGAGACAGATTTATTTATAAGGCTTCGACTTTGGGTCGTAGCAAATCTTAGTTTTGGATGAGATCAGCCAAGGGAATCAAGTGCGAAGAATCCGTCTTGGTTCTAGAGGCGTAAAGAACACGACTGTAACTTAATAGGTGTAAGACTTGGTTAGGGCTCAACTACATTCCAGTCCGAAGTTAACTTGTAGTAGGCTAGTGTCTGTAGCGGCTTAATACAGTGTGTGTTCAAAGCTGGACTAGGTCTCGGGGTTTTTCTGCATTTGTGGTTTCCTCGTTAACAATGTTTCTGGTGTCTGTGTTATTTATTTTCGGCATTATATTTGTTTATATAATTGAAATATCACGGGTTGTACGTAGTTCAATCAGTTGATAAATCCGACCTTGATTTTTGGATATAACTTGATTGACACTTGGGCATTGGTATTTGATACCGTCCAAGTTATTTATCATATCAATCAGGCTCACGGATTCCTATCTGTTGGATTTGCTGATTGCATTGAGAAATACAGATAAAGCTCTTTGATATATCTCTTGATAGAGCTCGCTTTCAAGTTGGTGCACTCAGAATTATATTGGAGCTTAGTCCGTACAGATTTCCGAACGAATTATTGGATGTGGTTGTTATACCCCCGCTTTTTCAACATCATTAAGAATAAAATTTTAAATATTTATCAATGTTTAAACCTAAAAAAATTGGTGTCATATGTTAGAGCATAGCTCGGTTGAACCCACCAAGCGTTGGTATGTCAAGTTTGGTTGTCATATTCTAGTGAACAAAAACTCATTTAAAGAGTCGCTTGATTATTTACTAGAGTCAACTTCGTATATGATAGCTTGAAACTATTAGGATATGAGACATTACAAATATTACGTGAAGACTTGAAGAATGTGAAGAAGTAATGAGCTACAACGACGACATCATCCTTCCACTTGAGGTTAGTAATACTTGACTTGAACTGTTTCATTCCCTAACGTATCTTTCAAGTCGTGCATATTGAAAACATAACTGCGAAGCTATGAATATTATACTCTAGTTAGACGTAGTATTAAGGAATACAATACAAAGTATAACGCTTATCTTTTGAACTTCGTATATAAGACATCGACATAATCGTTTGAATGCTATTGTGATTATGTTTGGGTATGAGGTGAAGATTTCATCCTAGGAAACAATGTTTTACATTCTTTTAAAGGAAGTACATTCATGAACTTGTTTTGTGAATCGAAAGGGAAATCGCTAGGCTTATTGGTATTTGTTATTCATTGCATATCTTTTGAATTACCAATATGCGTGATTAGTATAACCGCTCATGACTTGCTTATGTTCTTGGTAAAACTATTCACAAGGCCTGACTTCTGTATTGGTATAACTTTTATTAGTAAAACCGATCTTAAGTAATCACCTGAGATGGTATGATCGATTTATTGTAATTGGTATGACCAACTCTAGTCATTGGGGAACCGATCCTAGTAAGAGGTGCAACCGATCACAAAAGGGGAATCGACCTTGTAAGAGGTGGAGCAAGTTTTTATTTATTGGGAACCGATCCTATGCACATGTGCATCACGTTTTTAGTTATTGTGAACCGATCCTGTGGACATGTGCAACAAATACAAGTTAGCTACCATATATATGTGGGAACCGATCCTAGTACCTAGTCAACCAAGTTTTGGTAACTAGCGTGACTAATTCTAGTACCCACATGGAGGTAGAACCGAAACTTGTTTTGGTAGAACCGTGAAACCCGTGTTTGGTGATTTGATAGGATAATCAATCACATAGTTCTTGGAAGTCAGATGAACCAATTCTAAACTTGTTTGGAAGTGTGGCAAATCGATTCCAAGATAGTAAATATGAAAGATGATTTACGAAGTTAAGATGTTGACATACTTTGAACATGTGCAGTACCACTTATCTTTTATTGTTCAAAGATATTCCTTAATAGCTAAAGGAGAATTCCGGATCGAAATAAATTGAGAATCTTTTAATTAAGGTTTTTAGTTTTATATCGGAGTTGTTATTCTGCTCACTTAACGCAACACTACTCACCACTCACCCACATCTAGACCCTAGATTTGTGAAGTGATAAACCCTTTTGGGGAGCGGGTGGGTCATGGCTGAACAACTTTAACCAATACTCTTGAGACACATGGAGTTGAGTGGTTAGTAGTGCTGTTAATGGTGCATAGAATAACATTTCCGGTTTTATATGCTTTTAATTTCCAGCAATTAAAATGCATATCTTTAGAAAATAAAAATTGGTAATGTGCATTTACTAATTGGAGATTTTCTAATAAGATTTTAGGTCATTATTTGGACAAAGCATTTCCAGGAATTACGGAAACCGAATTTGGAAATATTGAAAATGCGGGGGTCTAACAACCACACCCAACAATTCGTTTGGCAATATGAGAGGACTTACTCCAATACACTTTCTAGAGAATCAACTAGACAGTCAGACTCAATCTAGAATAAAGTATATCAAAGAGTATTAATATCTCTAACTCTTAATTCAATCCGCAATCAGCAATCAGCAAATAGAAATCTGCGAGCCCGATTGAATATAAGAGGAGTAACTTGAATGGTATCAAAGACCAATGTTCAAGTGTCAATCAATGTAAATCAACAACCCAAGGTTGGATATTCTAATTGATTGATCTTAACGCACAACCTGTGATATTTCAATTATATAACAAAATATAATGCGGAAAAGAAATAACACAGACACCAGAGTTTTGTTAACGAGGAAACCCCAATTGCAGAAAAACCCCGTGACCTAGTCCAAATTGAACACCACGCTGTATTAAGCCGCTACAGACTCTAGCCTACTACCAATTAACTTCGGGCTGGACTGTAGTTGAACACTAATCAATCTCACACTGATTCAAGGTACAATTGCGCTCCTTACGTCTCTGATCCCAGCAGGATACTACGCACTTGATTCCCTTAGTTGATCTCACCCACAACTAAGAGTTGCTACGACCCAAAGTCGAAGACTTGATAGACAAATCTATCTCACCAGAAAAGTCTATAGGATTGAATAAATTTGTCTCCCACAGAAATACCCAAGAGTTTTTGTTCCGTATTTTGATAAATCAAGGTGAACAGGAACCAATCGATAACCGGACTTATATTCCAGAAGAACATCCTAGAATTATCAATTACCTCATAATAATCTTAATCGACTAGTGAAAGAAGATATTGTGGAATCACAAACGATGAGACGAAGTTGTTTGTGATTACTTTTCTATCTTGCCTATCGGAGATATAAAATCTCGAGTCAATTATTCCAATTGTACTCAACACGATAGAAACAGCAAGATCAGATCACGCAACTACAGATAATAGTTGGGTCTGGCTTCACAATCCCAATGAAGTCTTCAAGTCGTTAACCTACAGGGTCTCGAGAAGAAACCTTAGGTTAAAGGAGAATCGACTCTAGTTATGCAACTAGTAACACACATGAGGTGTGGGTATTAGGTTTCCCAGTTGCTAGAGTTCTCTTTTATATAGTTTTCAAATCAAGGTTTGCAATCCAAGTTACCTTGGTAACTGTTGAGGGGTGAATTTCAGTTTAGGTTCTACCCGTCCTAGCTATTACACATGACCTCACAATTCCAATAACAGTAAGAGAGAGAGTTGTCTTTCCATTGTACCTTGTCCTTTCTTTTATAGGCTTTCCTAAAAGCCCCTCTTTTTACTACTTCATGACACATGTCCTAATACCTCTTAATTACCCTTAATGTCATTCTTTAACATAACCCCTTCCTTCTTCATTAATTCCTCCTTTATCCTCCCATCTTTCATGGGTATCTTCTATTTGGGCTTGAGTTTAGTCCCCAAGTCCTACATCTTAACCCAAGTTCACCTCTATTCTTAATGGCATCTCCAACTCGTTAAGGGGTATTATTTTTCATGTATCAACATTAGTCCCCTGGCTATTGGGTCGATTATCAGATGATCCAATAGCCAAATCCTTTCGTACTCCTATGTACCGCGTGTCATTGAGAGAATAACAGTTGTCGGAGCATTTATGGCGTGCTCTCCTTTATATAGCAGCACCAATCTTCCAACCCGGTCAATTTTAGTCCTTTTCTTCAATTTTGTTTTCTTGTCAAGCACTTTACGTAGATGGATCCTCCCTTCACGGGTACGCGTTAACTCTGGCGCCAGTCCCCGCGTTAGTATCGATGTTCAAGAAATTGGAACTGACGCGCCTGCTATTGGTGGGGGATGAGGTTGAGGTGCTTTATGAGCATAGGTTAGCTAAAAGGGATTTCGCGCGCGCTCAATTTGCAGAGCGCTTTGAAGCGCGTCAGGCTGCTGAGGAGGCTGGTCGACTAACATCTGCAATTCAACATGCTTTGGATGATGCCGTCACGGCCCGCAACGCTGCTGCTTTGTTAGTCACCGAATCCTTGAAGATGAGGGCAGCCATTGAGTATGCTATCGCTGACTGTCGTTCATATATCTCTGGCCATGATGCTTCACGTCTTCTCGGGCACACTCTATCTTTGACTGCTGTTTCTGCACTTGTGAACCCATCCTATCCCAGGGAAGAGCTCGCGCACTTATTGGTGTTAAGGGAGGAGATAAGTGTACTACGGGATTTCAGGCAATCCCGTCGGGATAAGGCACGCTAAGACCGCGATGAACACGAAGATACTCTAGCGTTGGCCCAAGGGGCGAAGGATAAAGGGAAAATTATTCGAGACATATACAAACTGATAAGTGATGCTAATTGGGGGTTGTCCTAAGCCGACGTTCAGTGTGATGAAAGTAGGCTTGTTGGATTTTCCTTCTCAGTTTATATATATTTCAATCTCTCTCATTTTCTTTCCATTATGTTATCGAATTTTCCTCTTTGATTGATTCCATTTTACCAAACCTCATGGACGTTGCCACATTGGTCTTAGGCCTTGGTTCATGAGTCTCTAATATTTATGTCGAGGTTATCCTCTCTCTTAACCTTGTTTTGACACGTTTCTCATGCGTGCAGAAGGGGTAGAGCAATTGCTTGGTATTCCAAGCCATCTTCATTCGTGTGTGTGTGTATATACATACCCCAATGCTATTCTCGTTTCTTAATCTTGGTTATCATTACATCTACTATCATATATATATATATTTCTTGGTAAGTCTCCATCTAACTCTCTTCACGGGTATGTGCTATCCTTAGCGCCCATTTCCATGTTAGTCTCGGCTTCGTTCAAACAAGACGAGTTGAAGCGGCTTCTGTTCGTGAAGGCCGAGGTTGAGGAACTTCGGACACGGAGAAAGATAAGCAGGGATGCTAAACCCACAAATTTCAGATCCCGGTACGAGGCGTATCAAATTGCTCAGGCCGAGTCCCCCGGTCGGGTATCATTGGAGATCCAACAGGCGCTGGACGAAGCTGTCACCGCTCGCGACGCAGCCAATCAGTTATTCATGGACTCTTTGATGATGGTGGCTATTATGGATCGTGCCATCTCTGATTGTCATCTTTGGGTCCCTCATCAGGGCGTCTTACCGCTTCTCGGTCATACTCTGACTTTAGCGGCCGCGTCCACACTTGTACCTCGACATTACCTTGAGGGCGAGTTGGCTCGTTTATTGATTTTGAAGGAAGAGGCGGGTCTGTTGTGGACGCTTAGGACAATTCGTCAAGATAAGGCGCGCAAGGAGTACGATGAGCATGAAGATACTCTTCCGATTGCTCGTAGGGCCGGTGTTGAAGATAACGTGATCCAGGACATCCTCAGGTTGGTGCATGAAGCCGATCAAGATCTTCGTTTGGCTACTGCACAATGTGCAGATGGTCGCTTGATGGTGGAATCCTTAGACGCTGATATTGCTAGGTGTCGAGCACTGATGGCTGGTTAAGTTTATCACTGTGGAATGTCTTTTTAGTTTAAACTTCTTTTGTACTAGATTGGTGTGAATAAAGTCTTTGCTTTCAATTTCAAGGGTAATGTTATTTACTTGTATACGAGTATATCGTGCATTCGGTCCGTCTGTGACATGTTCTTCTCTTGCGGGGTTATTGGGTAAGGTTTTTCGTTAGTTGAGCGCGGTTATTCCTCCCTTTCTCTCTCTTCTGTCTCCCCCCCCCCTTTTATTTTTAATGGAGTTGGTTAAACGCGCCTACTCCCCCCCCCCCTTTATTTTAAAGGGAGCCGGGTGGGGTTAGCGTTATTTAAACGCGCCTACTCTCCCCCCCCCCCTTTTTTTTTCAAAGAGTTGGACGGGGCGGGCGTTGGTTAAACGCGCCTATTCCCGCTTTTTCTTTTCGTGCTTGTTGGTCGTTCGGATGCTTTTAGCATTCCTGGAACCTTTGTGGTCTTGTCAGTTGATTAGGCGCCTTGGGCGTTCCTGAGGTTTTTACAAATATCAGTCAATCAGGCGCCTTTGACATTCCTGAGACCTTCTATGAAATTGTCAGTTAATCGGGCGCCCTTGGCGTTCCCCAGACCTTTTGATGAGACTTGTCAGTCGATCAAGCGCCCTTGGTGTTCCCGAGACCTTTTGTGAAACTTGTCGGTCAATCAGGCGCCTTTGGCTGTCCTGAGACCTTTCGTGAACGTCAGTCGATCAGGCGCCTTTGGCATTCCTGAGACCTTTTGTGAACTTGTCAGTCAATCAGGCGCCATTAGCATTTCTGAGACCTTTTGTGAATTTTGTCAGTCGATCAGGCGCCTTTGGCTGCCCTGAGACCTTTTGTGAACTTGTCAGTCAATCAGGTGCCATTAGCATTCCTGAGACCTTTTGTGAATTTTTTCAGTCGATCAGGCGCCTTTGGCTGCCATAAGACCTTTTGTGAACTTTTCAGTCAATCAGGTGCCATTAGCATTCCTGAGACCTTTTGTGAATTTTGTCAGTCGATCAGGCGCCTTTGGCTGCCCTGAGATCTTTTGTGAATTTGTCAGTCAATCAGGCGCCTTTGGATGCCCTGAGACCTTTTGTGCATGCGCCATTTTGCCAACTTACTTTATTGCTTAAAGCGGGCATTTACAAGGTAGGACTCGGGCATAAATTTTTTTCAACCACTTGCCATTGATGGGTGTTTTGACCTTGGTCCCATTTATGCGCCGAAGCTTGTAGTATCCGCTTTCTGCCACTTTCCTTATTGTGAACGGGCCTTCCCAATTTGCTGCAAATTTGCCAGCACTGGTATTTCTCTGTACATGCGTGGCGATTTTTAAGACTAGCTCATCAACCTTGAAGGTCCTCTCCTTTACACTCTGGTTGTAGTAGTTAGTTGCACGCTTCCTATAAGCTTCCGCGAACTTTTCTGCCCGTGCTCTTCTTTCCTCTATTGTGTCTAAATGGGCAAAGCGGCCCACTTCATCTGGTGTGGTATGGCTAGCCATTACCATTCTTGTAGATGGGATTGCTATCTCTGCGGGTAGGATCGCGTCTTCTCCGTAGACCAGTGAGTAAGGAGATGCGCTTGTAGAACTGCGCTTAGAAATCCTATACGCCCAGAGTGCCAACGGTAACTGCTCGTGCCATTCTCTATGGTGGTCATGTACTGTTCTACTAAGGATGCAGATGAGCGTCTTATTTGTTGCCTCCGCTTGCCCATTCCCTTTGGGATAATAATGGGTAGACGTGTGGATCCTTACATTGTATTGGCGGAGTAAATCAATTACATCCTTGTTCACGAATGATTTCGCGTTATCTGCCCTGATTATCATGGGCGCGCCGAACCTACAAATGATGTGTTCTTTGATGAATGCGGCTATTGTGGCACCTGCGTAATCTTTGAGGGATATCGCCTCGACCCATTTCGCCGCGTACTCGGTGGCGGTGATTATGCACTTATGTCGCTTTGAGAATGTTGGGTTGATTGGCCCTATAAGGTCGAGCCCCCAACTGTGGAACGGCTAGGGCGTTACTATGCTATGTAATAGTGCGTGGGGGCTTAGATCAAGTTTCCATGTGTCTGGCACTGAAAGCATCTTCGGGCGTGTTCTGTGGTATCAATTTCCATGGTTGGCCAGTAAAACCCTCCTTCGTAGAGTTGCAGGAACAACTTCCGCATCCCCTGGTGCTCTGCATCGTGGGATCGGGTCATGACTTCTATGGCTTCCTAATTTGATAGGCATCGCATCGCGGCATTACCATAACTTCTCCGATAGAGAATGCCTTCATGCATGAAGAAACGCGCTGCCTTCCTTTGTATTTTTAAAGCCATTTGTCTGTCACCAGGCAGCTTCCTGTGTTGGATGAAATCGATGTAAGGTTGTCTCCAGTCTACTTCTTCGACTGTGCAGACCTCCGCGGGCTGTGGCGGGGCTTGGCAATCGGCACAACTATCTTGGAGTGCTGCTTCTTGAGCTGACATACTTGGCCAATATACGCCCATCCTTTGAAGCCTTCTGTATAGATGAACGGCACCGGTCTGCCCACATGTTTCCGTATGTAGTTCTCGGAGTAACTTCTCCGCCTCCTTTTTGTTTACACATCTTGCGAGGGATCCCCCGGCCGCCTTGTAGTACAACGCACCTTGGATCATCACGGACTGCTTTAAGGCTTGAGTAGGAATCACTCGCTCTTCGTCCATCCGCGTCAAGTCTTCGATGTATGACTTTCTCCAGTCGTCCGCCTCCTCGAAGGACAAGTCCTCTTTCCAAGTAATAGGCAGCCCTTTTCTTCTTACCGTAACCGTACCCTCTTCTTCGTCGTTTAATGATACCTTACTTTCCAAGGTTGCCAGGGCGTCTGCGTGTTTATTTCCGCCTTTGCCAGTATGATCTAAAGTCAATCCCGTTTGACTCATCAGCCTTTGGGCCTCCGCCCGGTAGGGGCCAGGTGCGGCTCTTTGACGTGGAAATCTCCGTTCACTTGATTCGTAACAAGCCGGGAATCGCCTTTGACTTCAACACCTCCAAGGTTAAGCTCTTTCGCCATTTGGAGTCCCAAAATTAGGGCTTCATACTCTGCCATATTATTACTGCATGGAAAATCCAGTTTGAACATGTATGAGAGTAGTTCTCCCCGCGGGGCTTCGAAGACTACTCATGCTCCTCCCACGGACCCGTAAGAGGATCCGTCAAAGAACATGGTCCAAGGCTTGTCAACATCTGCGGCCGCGACCTCTCCAGGTATGTATTCGTGTACTTCATCGTCTCCTGTTCCTGGGAACATGGCCATGAGGTTGGCTATTGCTTGTCCCCTTACAGCGTTCGGCCGCTGGTACTTGAGCTCGAATTCCGACAATTGAAGCAACCATCGGGCGGTTCTCCCGTAGGGACAGGCTTGGCCGTGTACGCTATCGGGTTCATTTCTTGCCACCACAATGGTTTCATGTGTTAGGAGGTAGGGGCGTAGCTTTTGAGTCGCGTATATGAAGGCCAAACATGCTTGCTCTACATGCGGGTATCTTAATTCTGCATCTCGTAGGACCCGACTCACGTAATAGATAGGTGACAGCTCAGTTCCCCCCATGTCTTGCGCGAGAACTGCGCCGATTGCTGAGCTGGTAAATGCCGTGTAGAGATAAAGAGGGACTCAGCGTATCGGAGGTCTAAGAATCTTAGGTCTGATAAGACACTGCTTCAACTTTTCAAAGGCGACACACTGTACCTCTCCCCATACGAAGGGTATACCTTTTTTCAGCAAGGGAAGGAACGCAGTCATCAGCTGTGCTAAACCAGGCACGAAGCGTCGTATGTACGATATTCGTCATATAAAGGGTTCCAACTCTTTGGTGTCGCCGGCGGTGCCATTGTTTTGATTGCTTCGACTTTGCTCGGGTCTACTTGAATTCCCTCATTAATAACTACAAAGCCCAAGAATTTCCCAGATGTGACCCCAAAGGCGCACTTGAGAGGGTTCATATTGAGTTTGAATTTCCTGCATCTCTCAAAGGCCGTTATTAGGTGAGATATGTGATCCTCAGCCTCTTTTGTCTTGACCACGATGTCGTCAATTTATACTTCTACTGTCCGGTGTAGCAGGTCGTGGAAGATGGATGTCATGGCGCGCTGATACGTGGCACCGACGTTCTTCAATCCAAACGGCATCACTACGTAGTAAAAGTTGCCATATGGGGTTTGGAAGGCGGTTTTCTTTGCATCTGCAGGGTCCATATTTACTTGGTTATATCCGCTGAAGCCATCCATGAAAGAATATCTTTTCTTTTTCCCGGTCGCGTCCAGCGTCATGTCGATGTTTGGCAGCGGGAAATCATCCTTTGGGCAAGCTCGGTTCATGTGTCTATAGTATACACAGCACCTAACCTTTCCATTTTTCTTGGTTACTGGCATGATATTAGACAACCAAGTGGGGTGTTGTATTGGCTTAATGAATTTAGCTTTAAGTAGTTGCTCCACTTCCTCCTTTATCGCGAGGGCGGTAGCCCTAGGAAACTCGCGGCTTCTTTGCTTCACGGGTTTGAATTCAGGTGATACTCCTAGATTATGTACCACG
Source organism: Papaver armeniacum (assembly GCA_023531295.1). NCBI lineage: Eukaryota > Viridiplantae > Streptophyta > Magnoliopsida > Ranunculales > Papaveraceae > Papaver > Papaver armeniacum. Next base: position 485,331 of record JAJJWW010018473.1, on the reverse strand, counting down.
AGGTCGCTATCTAAACCCGGCATTTCGTCATAGTCATAGGCGAAGACGTCCTTGTATTCTTTAAGTAACGCGATCAATGCTACCCTTTCCTCTTGGTTCAGATTCTTGCTTATCATGATGGAGCGCTTGTCTTTTTGTGTTCCTATGTTGATTTCTTCCATTTCATCCACGGTGAGGTCTTTTGGCGTTCGTTCCTCATTGTTTCTCGTAGTGACACTTACCAACTGATCGCGCAATTCTTGGTCATCAATTATGATGTAGGGAAGCTCGGACAAGCTTTGTTCTGTGCTTTCATCGGGAATCCCCGCTTCACTCATCAACTCGTCAGCGTGGTTTTGCTCATTTGCGGGCATTCCCTCGGCTAATTGCTATAATCGGTACACATGTCCACCATCGGGCCTAGAGAAGCGTTGGAAACTGGGTTTCTCATCTTGATTCCTTTTTCTTTCCGTTGGTAACACCATCCTTGACGGACTGAACACGGATTTGGTGGGTTCCGCTTTTTCTTCGTCTCCCCACTTCGGCAACGGGGTGAGTCGAGCTTCAGGCATTTCGTCCTCTTCTTTTGGCTCGTCATAGAAAATTGTGTCCGCCATATATGCTTCTTTTGGGTCGAAAGGGTTGCTCGTGGCGGGAATTCGGTACCGCTTGCCTCCTATGTTAGTTTTTACACGTTGATGGTACGTCGACGCGACTACTTTGTGGTTGAGTAGCCAGCCTCGCCCTAGTAGCACATGGAAGGTAGTGTCATCTTCTAGAACATAAAAAGGGGTGGTCCTTCAGATAGGACCAACCTTCATTGCTAGGTTAATGATTCCAATAGCTGTTTGGGAGTGGCCTCCAAACCCTTTCACTATAGTGACCCGCATTCTTATCGCGGACCGCTGTATGCCTAAGACATCGAGCGTATGCATCGTAATCAGGTTTAAGGATTCGCCCCCGTCAACAAAAGCTCTTTTTAGAGGTTGTCTGTTGATATACACGGTGATATATAGAGGCCTGAGGTGCTCTCCTGGGTAACAGATGTCTTCGTTGGTGAATACGATCGCCTCCTTGGGGAGAAGCCCACAGGACCTCCCTGCTGCTATGGCCTTAGACGCTTCCTTTATTTGATCTTCGCTGAAGCCGAGCGAATCGAAGAACTGTTGATCCAATACTGTCTTAGCAAATTGATGAGCCACGCCGTCTGTGTTAGAAAAAGTAGAATTCTCCATATCCACCTCGTATGCTTCTCATCATCCTCGGTCCAGGACCTCCAGGCATCTCCACTTGGGTCATGGGAAAGCATCATTACGTGATGTGGGGCGGTTTTGCCATCTTCCGCTTTGTTCATTTCAATCTCGCCTATTTCCAGCTTCTTCTGAAACATCCTTCGCAGGTTGAAGCAGTCAATTATAGGGTGTTGTATCCTCCGATGAAAGTGACAATAGCGCGCATCATTTTTGTCAAGAGTGCTAGGATCCATTTTTGTCGGGGCAATTGGGTTTCCTTGTTTGCTACCCATCTAATAATCCGACGATTTGTTCCTTGCTGCAAGGCAGAGGTGGCGGGAGCGATTGTGTTCCCCAACCCTCACGATTATTATTTGCACGGGTATTTCTTGGCATGGTCGATACAGTATTAACCGAGTTTCGCCAAACATAATCCGAGCTTGGTTCTTCAATGTAATCGTCGATCCTTGCAGCTGCCTCCTCCAGTTCTAAAAATATGGGGAAGCGAAAGTTTACCAGATTCTTTTTGAAAGATGGAGTCATCCCCCGGACGTAAATTTCCACTAACGCTTCTTCTTTAACGTCTTCATGGCAATCGAGAGTGAGAAGGCAGAATCTAGCGATGTATTTTTCTATCTTCTCGCCTATGCGTTGACTGCACTTGCTCAGGTCTTTGGTTGTGACTTTCCTTTTTGCTGAATAGAACTTTCTGAGAAAAAGCGCTGACATGGCTGACCATGAATGGACGCTCCTTGGCTTGAGGTTTTTGTACCAGGTGAATGCCGTATCAGTCAGCGATTTTGGAAACTCTCTCAGACATAGCTTCCCATCCGCCGCGCGATCATTCATTGTAGACAGGAATCGACTGAGGTGCTCTCTCGCGTTGCCTTGGCCATTGTAGACCTTGAATTTTGGTGAAGTATAATCTTCGGGGCACTGATATTCCATGATTTCAGAGGAGTAAGGACTCGCCATGAAGTTATAATTGTCTTGTTTAACGATTCTGTAATTCAATTCTAAGTATTTTGCAATCGCCTCTTGTGTCATAGCCGCAGGCTCATTTTCCACTTCCTCTACATCTTCTGTTGTTTCTTTAACATTTTCCCTGCACTGTCCGCCTTCATGAGCTTTCTCAGCTCTCGTTCTTTACGTACGTGCTCTTCTAGTTCTTTTTGCATCTCCTCGAGGGAAAGCTGAGTGAGCGGCGCTTCCTCGCCCTCGTGATGTTTATCTTCTTCGCGCGTGATGCATGATTTTCTCGCCTGCGTGATTGGGTCTGATACTATACCTAATCTCTCTCCTTCTGGGTTAATTGGGGGTGTGTTTAGGTTTCCTGCCACGCCTGAGCTAGCGCCTTCTGTGTGTGTCATCGTAAGCTAGGCACGAGCCTCCGGGTGTGGTCGCCAAATGTTGAGGGGTGAATTTCAATTTAGGTTCTACCTGTCCTAGCTATTACACATGACCTCACAATTCCAATAATAATAGTAAGAGAGATAGTTGTCTTTCCATTGTACCTTGTCCTTTCTTTTATAGGCTTTCCTAAAAGCCCCTCTTTTTACTACTTCATGACACATGTCCTAATACCTCTTAATTACCCTTAATGCCATTCTTTAACATAACCCCTTCCTTCTTCATTAATTCCTCCTCTATCCTCCCATATTTCATGGGTATCTTCTATTTGGGCTTGAGTTTAGTCCACAAGTCCTACATTTTAACCCAAGTTCACCTATATTCTTAAGGGCATCTCCAACTCGTTAAGGAGTATTATTTTTCATGTATCAACAGTAACAAAGTGATGCGTGTCGTTTACACAGTAAATTAATTTACTTCTTTCCACACTATTAACTGGTAATATAATGGCAATAAGAGATCGTTCCCACAGAGAGCTGTTTGATAGGTTATTTGATCAGCAAAATAAAGTAAATAACAAATGGGGGATTGGTTTTAAGATCAATAAAAAGATAATAAGAAAACAAAGATGATTAAGGAATCATTCTCCGCCACTGAACAGAAACTTGATTAAAAGTACTTGTTTATTCCTTGTTAAATTTCTATTGTCACCAACCGTATAATAGCAATAAGCTCTGCTATCCCCGGAATTCCTGTGGCCACTGGATACGGAAGCGCTCGACTACCAGATTCTATCCAACAAACCCACCAAGAAGTAGCGCACTCATGATGTAAAATTAGTGGATGCTTTACGTTTTGTGAATTAGGTTGATCCTAGCATCAGACGCATAAGCTCGGTCTGCTTACTAGTGTTATCTCTATACACAATTGCTTAACAGAATCCCTCTGTCAGCTTTTGCGATTTACTACTTGTGTATGGAATTGAGTGACTATTACACGTATCACCAACTCTAATACTAATAGAAGAATTATTATCGGGTTAATTCAAATGGCCAATTGAATAGCCCAATAGTGATCTTAGACAGTAAAATTAATAGAGACAATCGACAAGAAAATTAAACTCAAAATAAACTTGTAAAAAGAATTAAAGTTTCATTAATCAAGACTTTGAAATCATACCTTAATCAGTAAAAATTCAGCTACACATGGATTTACTAAAACCCATAAAAATATATGAAAGAAGAATTAGAAGAAGAAAACTTGGTTTCCCCCTAAAGGGGTAAACCCTAAGATGAATAAAACTCCTCCTCACTCTTTCTTTTCTATGTTTTTCTTTTCTCCATTTATAGCAGCAAACAATGCTCCCTGATTTCTATAAGCTCGAGCTCAATCATCTATCTACCTTGTTACTCGACCTCCACCATCATCCGCTCCTCATCATCGTCGGCCAATCCCCGTTATCTAACTTGAGCTCAACTGTCATGGTTGGAAGAAACAGCAACCTCTCATTCGATACTGCATATATCACCACCAGTTCATCATTGAGAAGCAATTGCAGCGGCAACTCTCATTCTCGGCTCTGCCATTCACTGCCACCACCCTTCATCATCTCTGTCTTCAATCATGGCAGCAACGACCAAATTCATCAATCACTGCCATCATCACCGAGTATCACAGCTCCATCAATCTCTATCTCAAACATCGATCACGATCATCATCATGCTTGTTCACGGCTAACCTCCATCTTCATCGCTGCTAGCAACCAACCTTCATCGTCACTGCTCCATCGTCATCACCACTGCCAACCTCGCATAACCAACATCGATACTACCTTCCATCAATGGTAGCAAACCACTAGCAAGTCCTCATCACTGATGACGATCACCAGCAGCATCGACAATAGCAGCCATCTCTTCCTCCTTCACGATCACCGATCATCCATCATCACTGGCATCGAAGTCACGACTCCAAACTCCATTTCGAGAGTAACCCATGTCTTTAAACACATTCAGCAATCCACTGCCACATATTCCAGCTCGAACCCTTAACAATCAACATTAACTATCTTCGGTACGGAAACATGAGATTGGCCGTGGAACTCATCGTGTTCTGTTGACAGGAAAGAAGATGGTGGTGGCATCCCTGAACTGAATGGCCGGGTGCCCTTAATACTATTTGAAATCTGACTTCCCCTCAGTAAAAGATATGACTTCCTTTAGCGGTTCCTTTAAGACAGTCCACCCCTTAACAGAATGACTACCCCTTAATGTACAGTGGGGGTGCCAATAACACTTGACCATTAAAATGACCATTTTGCCCTTGTAGTCTTCTAAGTTCTTGTTTTGCTCATAACTTCTTCATACAAACTTAGAATGACTCCGTTCTTTCGCCATTGCCTTCATCTTCCCGTCCTCTACAAAATGATGACTAGAAATCCTCCATTTGAACGAGATCCACTGGGTCTTTGGCCCTTCTTCACTTGTAAACTTCACTTTTGTAGCTATTTCCACTTCTTTTAGGATGATTCACCTGATGAAAGACAAATACAAGAAAACAAGCGTAATATACAATAATTCACCAGAAATATAGCAATTACTAGCATGGAATTGACACCAAATATATGTGAAATATGCACTTATCACAAAGCATTCAATATTCACCGTTAGATGAAAAACCTGATTCAACCAAGCTAATATCTTTCAACAATCCATATGTATTGTTACGCATACTTACCCAGTCTCCTACAACCATTTTGTATACACACAAGTATCCATACTTTAGGTTCCCGGTTTTTGACTTATACACTAATGTGTGAACACACTATGCTTATATCCAAAGATAGTTACAAGATTCTAAACTCTTTATTTCAATCATTGAAACATTCTTCTATAATGATAATAGCCGTTTTCACACACTATTAGCATCAAAGCAATTTTCAAGATATTGAAATAATCATTATCGAAACATTCCAAGCCTACATCAAATGATTGTATCACACAAACCATGTAAGATGTTAGTCGGCAATTTTCTCATGATATAAGATGAACTTGGTCGAAGCGAAAGCTTACCAACACATATTTCGAGAAATATGTATGCGAGATATACACAGCTCGAAATCTCAAATGTCTATAGAGAAAACTATATCGTAACACGACTTATGTCTCAATATAGGAGATAGTAGAAATAGAATTTACAAGTGATAGTTGAGTTCAAGTCTCAACATACCTTTTGTCGAAGAAGTTCCACAAGCTCCCCTTAGTAGTTCTTCGTCTTTAAATGACGAACTCTGTGAAAACTAAGCTCAACTACACAATCTATGTCCTAGTCCGAGACATCTATAAATATGCTAGAAATCAAGACTTATAGTTTTGATCACTAACATTGACAAACATGCTTGAGATAGCAACGCATGCGAGTTCGACCGAGCAGTGCTCTAACAATGTCCCCATTTGTCAATATTAGTGACAAAACTATCAATACATATGGATTAAAAAATAATAAAAATTGTAGATTCTCATCCAAATGCTTGATCTCCTTGGCATCTTCAACACGACTCGAAATCTTCGTCACTTCCAAGTACTCCATGATCCTAAAGGTTGTAAGTTCAGCATCATAGTTGTTGAAGATCCGTAGCGATAACAAAGAGAAAACAAAATGCTCTCAATCATTGTTATAAAGTGTCATAGTATTATTACACAACATCAAAGTTCAATTGTATCACAACTTTGACAACAATACTATGGTGATATGTATCACTCCCCCTTAGTCAATACTTCATCTCAATATGAAAACCACTCCCCCTTACATAATGATCCGTAAACCATATGTATTTGTAATATCACACTACACATTAATTCTCCCCCTTTTTGTCAATATAAATAGGCAAAGGTACGAAAACTAGTGGAATCCTCATGAAATATTCACAGAGATACTTCATGACCAAAAGAGAATACCATACCAACTTATTTAGATGCCACCATAATGCCGAAGCTAAATGCATTCATCAAGGAGTTTATAAAGATACAAGATAACCCCTATAAAATTCCACAGCCGCACTCCCCACAAAGATTTGGCAATTAAGCACAAGTTCAAAAAGAACTCTCCCCCATAAAATGTCATTCCCGAAAGAACAACAAAGGCGACCTTGTTTTTACAAGAAAAGAAGGATTTCTTTTGGATAAAATCACATGAAAACATGAATTTATATCCAACATATTCAATTGAATTAACCACAAGAGCACCCATGATTAATTCAACCGAAAAACACAACTAAATTAACCACAAGAGCGTGATCAATTCAATTGGTCATGCTCGACATAAGAGAACTTACAGAGCAACAACTAAATTGACCACAAGAGAATGATCAATTCAGTTGGTTATGCTCAAACATAAGGAACCTTACGGAGCAACACAGTATATACACAAAAATGTGGATCGGATATCGACCAATACTGCGGAATAAACAAGGATTCATTCTATTTTCCATCACTATTTGCACACTGACATATAATAGACTTAATCCTTGTAAATAAAAGTTTTATCCTTTCTTCCATCAAAACAATGACATAAAAGGCTTTAACTTTTGTACTGTCAAAAGTTCATTCTATCTTCTATCAATACTTTCATACCGACATAATAGAGATAACTTTTGAACAAGTATGGGACAGTCACAGGTTCACGGACGTAAACAACATATCCCATAACAATTTGCAATATATAAAATCATAAAGATTAAAATTGCAAAAATCATCTTCCAAATAACTTAGAATTTAAATAAATAAATCTAAAAACATTGAAGATGAAAATTGTTGGACATAGCTATGTGTACTCACAATAATGGCTATTCCAAACCCTACTTATTCTTCTAAAAACACAAGAAATAAATTCTCTAAAAGAAGATTTACTAGACATTGTAGAGCTTTCTCAGGGCATCTACAGAGAATTCCTTCTCATTATTGAAAAAGACATTGATAATGGGATCATTCAATTCCTCCAAATCTTCAGAAATATCAGTTAACTCACTAAGTTCTCTTTTCAGTTCACGCAAAGTGTTCTTTGTTAGAGACAACATTTGTTCATAGTGAGAGATATCTCTTAGAGAAGAAATGATTCGAGATTTTAAATCATTTGTTTTCCCGATGAAATCCTTCACCATAGCCCTAAAGTTATTATCAGTATGACAAACAGACAATAGGTAGTCAGAGGAAGAACCTGGATCATCAGTCATGTTCTTCGCCTTCCTTTTCCTTGAGGAAGAAATTCCTTCACACAGATACACGTTAACTGCTTATATATCATCTCTTTTCGTGGTACCTCTAGTTATAGGGGCCATAAGGCTTTGGGATAGTAAAACCCTAAAGGACCTTGAAAAAAGTCTCCACTATTCATGATCCATTACCAATCTTAACAACCAGATATTTACTTGCTAAATATATAACAGAAAAATCAACAAAAGATTTACAAGACTTGAACCAACCTTGAAGTAACCCTTATTTTTCAAGTCCAAAATAAGGATACGATTTATTACTATGGTTTAGATAGTAATAGAGTGAACAGAGTGTTCACATCTTGTGTCACAGGGTGACATTTCAAGGTTTGTAGAGTAAACGGACTACCTCATCTAACTCTGATTCTTTTGGATTTCTTCTTGTACCCAGGCGTCTCTGAATGCTTTTATATAGTCAGATTCATCTTTTCATGTCATCTTGAAGTTTGGTAATTCTTTTACAGTTCCTCTTGAATCTCCAACACTTACTTTGGACATGACTTGTACTTCCACAAAAAGAGCAGGGCAAATAGGATTTGCTTTGTAGAGTTGACACTTGTTTATCACAACACTCAGGTTTGATTGATCCAAAGATGGTTGGAATAACCGAGTTTATTGTGCATACAGTCTTTCCTTTGAACCCTAAACCTTGTGTGTTTCCAAAAGCCTTTGACCAAAAAACATTGCTGAAATTTTGTCTGAGCTTCCTGACAACCTTTGCAGGTCACACTTGAGAGAATTGATGTCTTTTTCTTTTAGTAATAGGGTTCTGGTGAATTAATCATTAAGACAGTCATACTCTAGAGATTTCACCTGTAGTGATGACTCAAGTTTATTCAACAATTCTTTCAGTTGAATATTTTCCTGGTGAATTTCTTAAACCTTATCCAGGAATTCTAGGATCTCAGTCTCAGATTCGCATTCCAAACTGGAGTTTGGATTACAAGAAACTTCTACCGAGAAGGCTGAACTTTATGTAACACAACAATAGAATGCAAATCTTTGTGACACTGAGATTTTTCTTGACTTGAATCATCAGAAGCAATAGAGAGAGAAGACTTATAGTTTCGATCACTAACATTGACAAACATGCTTGAGATAGCAACAAGTGCGAGTTCGACCGAGCAATGCTCTAACAATATTACCCTTTGTCAATTTTAGTGGAAAAACTATTAATACATATGGAATACAAAAAATAAATAAATTAACTTTTGTAGCTCCTATTCCACATGTCTAATCTTCAACATTACTCGAAATATTCGTCACTTCCAAGTACTCCAATGATCCCAAAGGTTGTAAGTTTAGCTTAAACCTTATCCAGGAATTCTAGGATCTCAGTCTCAGATTCGCATTCCAAACTGGAGTTTGGATTACAAGAAACTTCTACCGAGAAGGCTGAACTTTATGTAACACAACAATAGAATGCAAATCTTTGTGACAAATCTTTGAGATTTTCTTGACTTGAATCATCGAAGCAATAGAGAGAGAAGACTTATAGTTTCGATCACTAACATTGACAAACATGCTTGAGATAGCAACAAGTGCGAGTTCGACCGAGCAATGCTCTAACAATATTACCCTTTGTCAATTTTAGTGGAAAAACTATTAATACATATGGAATACAAAAAATAAATAAATATAGTATCATTACATAACGTCAAAGTTCAATTGTATCACAACTTCAGCAACAATACTATGGTGATATGTATCACTCCCCCTTAGTCAATACTCCATCTCACATGGAAACCACTCCCCCTTACATAATGATCCGAAAACAATATGTATTTGTAGTGTGAACTACATATTAATTCTCCCCCCTTTTGTCAATAAAATTGGCAAAGGTACAAGAACGTGATCCTAATGAAATTTCCGAAAGAGACATTTATGAACAAAAGAAAGAAACACACATCATCTTATTTAGATGCATTCATAAAGCCGAAACTAAATGCATTCATCAAGGAGTTTAAAGATACAAGATAACCCCTATAATATTCCACAGCCGCACTCCCCACAAAGATATGGCAATTAAGCGCAAGTTTAAAAGAACTCTCCCCCATAATATGTCATTCCAGAAAGAACAACAAGAGCGACCTTAATTTCGAAAGAAAAGAAGGATTTCTTTGGACATAACAAATCACATACAAGTATGAATTTGAATCCAAAATACTCAATTAAATTAACCACAAGAGAACCCATGATTAATTTAATCGAAATACACAATCAAACTAATCACAAAGAGTAATCAATTTAATTGGCCATACTCACATAAGAGAATCTATGGAGCAATGACTAAGTTAATCAAAAGTGCTCAAACATAAGAAAACTTATGGAGTCATAACTAAATAACCAAACAAGATGATTAATTTAGTCCAATATGCTCGTCATAAAGTACCTTATGGAACAAAAACAAAGCTAACCATGAAATAATCAACTTTGATTGTTTTAGTGCTCAACATAAGACACATTACGGATCCTCACAGTAATACACAAAAATTATGGATCAGGGAAGATCAATTCCTGCGGAATACACAAGGATTCATTCTATTTTCCATCACAATTTTCACCATGACATACAATAGACATAATCCTTGAAAAACAAAAGATTTAAACCTATCTTCCATCAATAATTGACAATATAGGCTTAACTTTTGTATTTGTCAAAAGTCCATTCATTCCTTTATCAATATAAGAATATCGACTTACGAAAGACTTTACTTTTGACAAGATATGGGACAATCATAGTTCACGGACGCAAACACACATATCCCATAAACAATTGCAATATATAAAACCATAAAGATTAATACTGCAAAAATCATCTTCCAAACAAGTTTAGAATTTAAACAAATAATCTAAACACATGAAGATGAAAACGTTGGACATAGCTATGTGTAATCACAATAATGGCTATTCCAATCTCTAGTTATTCTTCTAAAAAACAAAGAAATAGAAGATTTACTAGATGTTAAGACCTTTGAAGAATTCTTTATCGTCCCCGAACTCCTTGTCATCAACAGCCATTGGGACATAAGGTTCATTAAGGTAGGAATTTATATCAATAAACCTTCTTGGCTGATGATGTCGAACCAGGGCCTTCTGAATCTCATGAGTCTTAAACACAAAAGCCTTTATTTGTTGAATCTCCTTTCTCATCTCCTTTAACACTTCAAGAACATCAGAAAACTTCTGAGAGTTTGAAGGAACGGCTCTTGGCTTCCTCGCATTCCTTCTTTTTCTTTTCAATGTTGGAGCTAACGGAGATTTTTCGTTTTCTTCATGATTGATGGCTTGACAATCATATTAACATCCTTTCTATCAGAAGACAGAGCACTTGGAGCATGTATGGGTTTGTGAGAGGAAATCAAAGACTCAACAAGTAGTCTTGGGATAAAAAGGAGTTTCAAAGAAGGAAAAGTAATGTAGGGTTTCGAAACCTTTAACAGGTTCGTACATGACCACTCTCAACCCTATGAAGAGTAGAATTATCGATAGTACCCTTTCTTTTTGTTTGACAGACACAAAATCAAAACTAAGAAGAAAAAAAACTTTTCCTAAAGCGTGTGAGGTACAAAATCATTGTCTCTTTGATCAGGCACATGAGACAAGATTTTCATCAAACAACACAATTAAATTGCATTGCGGTGAACAACAATTTCTCCACCATTTTCCTCATGAGAGGAATCCTCAGACTTTTGTCTATCAAACCGACTCGACCATACTTTCTTCTCTAATGGTCTTGTTTTGTCCTTGGAAACTAACTTCTTAGATGAAGATAAAATCCTACATACCTCAGCGGTCTTCTGAGCAAGTTTAAGCTTCCTTGTTAAATGATTTGCTCTTCGTTGAAGTTTGTTGACGTGCCTTAATTAGTTGGTTTTTGTACTTGTAACACCTTGAAAGTTCATGACCCCTTTGAGAACAATACGAACACGTCAATCTAGGATAAAAGTCAGGCTTTTGAGATGTGCACGCAGCTAGGCACATAGTGGAACCTGAAACATTATAAACAGAGTTTCCAAAGTATGGATCAACTTTATCTTCCAGAATAGTTGGATTGTCTTCTAAAAGAATATCAAGATTGATGTATGTATTGCTACAATTATCAAAATCAATACTTTCACCAAGAAGTGCAACACTTGATTTCTCGTCTTCATTAGAATCATAGTTGTCAGACATTTCATCAAGAGTTGCAGCAAGACCTTTGTTCCCAGTGTATTTTCTACGATTTGGGCACTCGTTTGCAAAATGACCAAATCCTTTACACTTAAAGCACTGAGGCATATCCTCGTCATCAGTTTCATCAATATCCCTATTTTTAGGAGGAACACGATTATGAGGTTTGACTGATGCCTTAGGCTTATCACTGGAGAACCGTTTACTTCTCTTCAGCAGAAGATTCCTAAACTGTCTTATGATCATCGAGACTGATTTGTCAAGATCTTCATCTGATGAATCTGTCTCAGAGTAATCATCTTCAGAGATATACACTTTTTTACTTTTATCAAGTAATTTAGTGTCCTTTAGTGCTTTGAACGCAACATCCTTAGTCTTGGATGAATGTTCATGGTCAAAGATCTTAAGCTTCCCAACCAGCGTATTTCTGGAGAGATTATCAAGGTTATTTCCCTCAACGATGGCATGCTTCTTAGAATCGTATCTTGATGGCAGCGATCTGAGAATTATCATCACAATGTCCTTTTCAGGAATAGTCTTACCCAATGAAAAATATGCATTAACAATTTCAGACACTTTGTGATTAAATTCATTAAACGTTTCTTCATCTGCCATACGAAGGTTTTCCCAATCGAAATTAAGGTTTTGAAGCCTAGCTTCCTTCTCACTGGTATTACCTTCAAAAACGATTTCTAAGATATCCCAAGCTTCTTGCGACTTAGTGCAATTTGTCACATGGTGCTGAAAATTTGGGGTAATGGCATGTATGATGGCATTCAAACCATCGGAATTTTGCTTTGAAACAAGTACCTCAACAGGGGTGTATTCACCAATATTCTTGGGAACGTTTACATCACCAACTGCTACGACGGGAGGATCATATCCATTAACAACATATACCCATGATTGAAAATCACGCGCTTCAAGAAAAGCTTGCATAACAATTTTCCACCATAAGTAATTAGAGCCATCGAACACTGGTGGTACGTTTATAGAGATATCAGCTCTGTCCATAGAGCCAGATCGCTACAAACATAGACTTATAAGGTCTTGAACATGTTTGCCTGTTCTAATATCAATTGAAAAAGCGGGGGTCTAACAACCACACCCAATATTTCGCTTAGCAATCTGTATGGACAAACTCCAATATACTTTCTAGAGAATCAACTGGACAGTCAGACACAATCTAGATAAAAAGTATATCAATGAGTTTATATCTCAATCTCTCGATTTGATCTTTACTCAAGCAAATAGAAATCTGCGAGTCTTTATCAAAGAGAGACAACTTGGATGGTACCAAAGACCAATATCTAAGTTTCAATCAATTTAAATCAACAACCAAAAGGTTGGATATTCTAATTGATTGAACAACGCACAATCTGTGATATTTCAATTATATAAACAAATATAATGCGGAATAGAAATAACACAGACACCAGAATTTTGTTAACGAGGAAACCGCAAATGCAGAAAAACCCCGGTACCTAGTCCAGATTGAACACACACTGTATTAAGCCGCTAAAGACTCTAGCCTACTACAAATTAACTTTGGTCTGGACTGTAGTTGAACCCCAATCAATCTCACACTAATATAAGGTACAATTATGCTCCTACGCCTCTGATCCCAGCAGGATGCTACGTACTTGATTCCCTTAGCCGATCTCACCCACAACTAAGAGTTGCTACGACCCAAAGACGAAGGCTTTACTAAACAAATATGTATCACACAGAAAAGTCTATAGTAATAGATAAATCCGTCTCCCACGAATAAACCTATGAGTTTTATTACGTATTTTGATAAATCAAGGTGAACAGGAACCAATCAATAACCCGGACTTATATTCCCGAAGAACAGCCTAGTATTATTGATCACCTCACGATAATCTTAATTGACGCAGCGAAAAAAAATATTGTGGAATCACAAACGATGAGACGAAGTGTTTGTGATTTCTTTTCTTTCTTGCTTATCGGAGATATAAATCTCAAGCCAGTTATTTCAATTGTACTCGTACGATAGAAACAACAATATCAAATCACACAACTACAAGAAAAGTAGTATCCGTGTGGCTTGACAATCCCAATGAAGTCTTTAAGTCGTTAACCTGGTTTTAGAAGAAGAAAACCAAAGGTTAAAGGAGAATCGACTCTATCTTAGAAAACTAGTAGCACACGTAAAGTGTGGGGATTAGGTTTCCCAGTTGCTAGAGTTCTCCCTTATATAGTCTTTCAAATCAGGGTTTGCAATCAATGTTAGCTTAGTAACAAAGCGTTCAATATTCACCGTTAGATGAAAACATGAATATATTCAAGCTAATATTTCTCAACCGTTGGATCGAAAATTTAGCTTGTTACACACAGACGAAATGTTCAATTTTGGGTTTATGAATCGTACCCAAACATTAACATTTGTTGGTTCAACAATAGTCAACCAAATGGTTAGCCATATGATCACTCTCATATCAACCATATTCTTCTTCACCATAACTAGTTCAAATGACTCAAATGAACTAGTTAGAGAGTTGTTCAATTGCTTAGATCTTATGTAACTACACAAGACACAATCGAAGCAAAAACGGTTTGATTCACTCGAATCGGTTCATGAACTTTATAGCCACGGTTTGCAAAAGCATTCCTTAGTTTATATAAACATTAGTTCAAGAATAACCGGTTTTAGATATAACCTACTCAAGTTCGCGGACTGGGTTCGCGGACTTAAGTTCATGGAAGGAGTACACAAAGGAGTACACAAACTCCAGCAGAAATTCTCGGGTCGAGAACTTCCGCCAGTTCGCGGACTTGGCTTGCGCCACTTCCATTTCTCTTGATCAACAAAGTTCGCAAACTTTGGTTCAAGGAATAAGGACTTATACATATATGTGTTTCCACAAAAATGCTTATATCCTACCAATGCTTATGTAATCTAAACTCTCATTTCAATCATTGAAACATTCTCAGAGAACGTTATATAGTCGTTATTCACAGACCATTTTTCGTCAGAGCAATTTCCAAAGTGATTGAAACATATCATGACTTTCGTCACAAGGTAAAGATGAATTTGGTTAAAGCGAAAGCTTACCAACACATATTTCGAGAAATAGATAGGCGAGTTAAACTCGGCTCGAAATATCAAATGTGTATAATGAAAGTCTATACGTCTAAACGACTTTTGTCTCAAGAGTAGGAGATAGAATAAATAGACTTTTGAGTGACAGATAAGTTCAAGTCTCCACATACCTTTTAGTCGATAAAGTTCCACTAGTTCCTCGAGTAGTCCTTCGTCTTGTATGATGATTGCCATGGAGTTCTTGAGCTCAACTACACTTTCTATCCTAGTCCGAGACCTTTAGCAACATAGGCTAGAAATCAAGACTTATAGTTTTGATCACTAACATTAAAAAACATGCTTGAGATAGCAACGCATGCGAGTTCGACCGAGCAATGCTCTAACACCGTTAACTACATAAACCCATGATTGAAAATCACGCGCTTGAAGAAAGGCACGCATAGCAATTTTCCACCACAATTAATTTGAGCCATCGAATACTGGTGGTACGTTTATAGAGATAGCACCTCTGTCCATATCAGATCACTACAAACACATACTTATGAGGTCTTTAATGTGTTTGCCTGCTCTGATACCAATTGAAAATGCGGGGGTCTAACAACCACACCCAATAATTCGTTTGGCAATCTGAGAGGACTTACTCCAATACACTTTCTAGAGAATCAACTAGACAGTCAGACTCAATCTAGAATAAAGTATATCAAAGAGTATTAATATCTCTAACTCTTAATTCAATCCGCAATCAGCAAATAGAAATCTGCGAGCCTGATTGAATTTAAGAGGAGTAACTTGAACGGTAACAACGACCAATGTTCAAGCGTCAATCAATGTAAATCAACAACTCAAGGTTGGATATTCTAATTGATTGATTTTAACGCACAACCTGTGATATTTCAATTATATAACAAAATATAATGCGGAAAGGAAATAACACAGACACCAGAATTTTGTTAACGAGGAAACCGCAAATGCATAAAAACCCCGGGACCTAGTCCAGATTGAACACCACACTGTATTAAGCCGCTACAGACTCTAGCATACTACTAATTAACTTCGGACTGGACTGTAGTTGAACCCTAATCAATCTCACACTGATTCAAGGTACAGTTGCGCTCCTTACGTCTCTTATCCCAGCAGGATACTACGCACTTGATTCCCTTAGCTGATCTCACCCACAACTAAGAGTTGCTACGAACCAAAGTCAAAGACTTGATATACAAATATGTCTCACACATAAAAGTCTATAGGATTGAATAAATCTGTCTCCCACAGAAATACCCAAGAGTTTTTGTTCCGTCTTTTGATAAATCAAGGTGAATAGGAACCAATCGATTACCCGGACTTATATTCCCTAAGAAGAGCCTAGAATTATCAATCACCTCACAATAATCTTAATCGACTAGCGAAAGAAGATATTATGGAATCACAAACGATGAGACGAAGTTGTTTGTGATTACTTTTCTATCTTGCCTATCAGAGATATAAAATCTTGGGTCAATTATTTCAATTGTACTCACACGATAGAAACAGCAAGATCAGATCACGCAACTACAAAGATAATAGTTAGGTTTGGCTTCACAATCCCAATGTAGTCTTCAAGTCATTAACCTACAAGGTCTCGAGAAGAAACCTAAGGTTAAAAGAGAATCGACTATAGTTATGCAACTAGTAACACACAGGAGGTGTGGGGATTAGGTTTCCCAGTTGCTAGAGTTCTCCTTTTTATAGTTTTCAAATCAGGGTTTGCAATCCAAGTTACCTTGGTAACAAAGCATTCAATATTCACCGTTAGATGAAAAACCTGATTCAACCAAGTTAATATCTTTCAACCGTTAGATCGAACTTAGCTTGTTACACACAAATGAAATGTACCCTCATTTAGGTTTATGTAACCGTACCTAAACCTGTAAACCATGTTGGTTCACAAATAGTTAACCGAGGTTAGCCATATGATTACTCTCAATCAACCTTATTCATCCTAACCATAACTAGTTCAAATGACTCATATGAAACTAGTTAAAGAGTTGTTCAATTGCTATATTCACATAGAATTATACAAGAACACAATTGAAGCAAAATCGGTTTGATTCACTCGAATCAATATATGAACATTATAGCCACGGTTTGCAAAGATTGCATTCCTGATTGAAAAATGTTAAGGTTCATGTACAACCGATTTTAGAAAGTAACACACTTAAGTATGCGTACAGTTATGCGTACTTAAGTAACCGGATTTGAGTTTGTTTTAGTTTTCAAACTCAGCAGAAATTCACGGACGTGAACTTTCCGCCAGTATGCGTACTATTACGCGTACTTTAGGTAACCGGATGAGTTTGGTTTTTTATTTCAAACTCAGCAGAAATTCACGGACGTGAACTTCCGCCAGTACGCATACTTACCTAGTCTCCTACAACTATTTTGTATACACACAAGTATGCATACTTTAGGTTCCCGGTTTTGGACTTATACACTAATGTGCGAACACACTATGCTTATATCCAAAGATGGTTACAAGATTCTAAACTCTTTATTTCAATCATTGAAACATTCTTCTATAATGATAATAGCCGTTTTCACACACTATTAGCATCAAAGCAATTTTCAAGATATTGAAATAATCATTATCGAAACATTCCAAGCCTACATCAAATGATTGTATCACACAAACCGAGTAAGATGTTACTCGGCAATTTTCTCATGATATAAGATGAACTTGGTCGAAGCGAAAGCTTACCAACACATATTTCGAGAAATATGTAAGCAAGATATACTCAGCTCGAAATCTCAAATGTGTATAGAGAAAACTATATCGTAACACGAATTATGTCTCAATATAGGAGATAGTAGAAATAGACTTTCCAAGTGATAGATGAGTTCAAGTCTCCACATACCTTTTGTCGAAGAAGTTCCACAAGCTCCCCTTAGTAGTTTTTCGTCTTCAAATGATGAACTCCATGAAAACTAAGCTCAACTACACAATCTATGTCCTAGTCCGAGACATCTATAAATAAGCTAGAAATCAAGACTTATTGTTTTGATCACTAACATTGACAAACATGCTTGAGATAGCAACGCATGCGAGTTCGACCGAGCAGTGCTCTAACAAATATATTGCATATCTTGAGAATATTTTCGGTTTTGGAATTCCTTGGTGTCCAAACTTCCTTGGTCTATAAATATTGAAGTTTGCATTTAGAGCAAACTAATCCTCAGAGCCAGCAAAATTACCTAGTTATGTTGTTACTGGTGGAGCCGCCTATTCAGAGAGGACAGTAACCTAATTAGGCGAAATCTCTTACGGCCGCTCGGTTTAAAGACTTCTTTGGGATTGAGAAGTTCTATTAGTACCGTTGGTGGGAAACTAGATAATTGCGATTTGTTATTAGTTTTCGATTGATTTGATTGACTAACGGTTGTTGAACTTTGATTGCACCTAGTTTGTTTATGCTTGAGAATCTTCTCTTATGATATAAGATTCACTCAAATTAGATCGAAGTTTCGACTGGGATCTTTAGACTGTTTGTAGATCTAAAGACGTCTTATGATAATCCATTGATAACAGACTCCGTTCTGTGTGTGGTTGATCACAAGAGATTTAAGTTGACTGTGTGCAGGTGTTTATTGAAGATCTAAGAAGATTTGAAGACGAAGAAGATTTCTGATTTGGGTTCATAATCTTTGGTGTGCACAATACTTGTTTCGGCTGGAAAAGGATCCAACTATAATCGGTTTATCTTTGTGATAGATTTGATTCATTAGTTGAGTAGATCGGCATCAATACAATTCTTTGTGATTCAAAGTATTGATTGCAAAATCTTGACAATTACTTTGGTAGTTGTTGATAAGATAGATCTAAGGACCTGACAAAGGAATTTATTGGGATAAACGGAAGAGCCTTTTGTCGAACTCATATCACTTGATTGAAAAGAGTTGTTACCGAACATATTTGTTGTTCATTTACTGTTTGGAATACGAACCAAAGGAATTGTTCCAAGTGCGTGACTTATTGCAAGTTGGAGGCGCAGGGATACAGATGGAACTAGGTGAACTATAGGTTTAGTTGCTTGGTCTCAACTATACAAAGTTGGTTTAGATTTTGTATAGCGGCTTAATCCTGAGAGTATTCAATTCTGGACAAGGTCACGGGGTTTTTTAGCATTTGCGGTTTCCTCGTTAACAAAATCTTGTTGTGTCTTTTACTTTTATATTTCCGCAATTATAATTGTTTTTATTATAATTAGAAGTAAAATACACAAACGTTAATTCCTATTTACTTGATAGTAATCTTATTGTGTTTGGTTAAGTCCAAACCTTTTATCAAGTAAACATACTTCGTTGTTGTATTGTCTCGATCTTGTATCCATAGTCAATCACACAAGTTATCTTGTTGTCGTATTGTCTCGATCTCGTATCCATAGACGATCACACGAAGTGCGAACCGATTAGTTGTATTGTATCGACTCAGTCCATAGACAATCACTTTCGGAGAAAGGACTTATAGGTGGAAAAGTTTTAGATTGAGGTATATTTGGGTACCCTCGTCTTTTCAATTGGTATCAGAGCAGGCAAACACGAAAAGATCTAACAATCTGTGTTTGGTGCGATCCAACCTATAAGAAATTGAATCCATGTCTGATTCAGTTAACGTTATGCAAGAGTATGGATACTCAAAAGTTGAATATGTTACCACTTCGTTAACTCATGATCCAAGAGTTGCGAAAACATCTGTGTCGTTCTCTGATGGAAAAGAAGATGCTGATAAAGAGTTGGTAAAACTCCTAAAGCCTATAAAATATCTGTCTACTAAAGTACTGATATTAAAGACGGAGTCAAATCTTCTTAAGAATGAGATCAGAGATAAAGACATTTAACTAAATATTCTAGCTAAAGAGAATATGGATCTCACTGTCAAATTAGAAGCTCTTGGTAAATCTCTTACTCAAGATAAAGAGACACGCCATATGACTCTGACTAATGATGTTGTTGTGATTTCTTCTGATGTTGAGGAAACTAAAAGTCCTTGCTCGACTTTTACAGATTGTTATAAAACCGGTTTAGTCACATCTGTAACAGATCAAGATGATGGTAGTTTGCCTAACTACATCAAGTCAGAAGAGGATGAGAAACCATCTTTTATATCTACTGATGATCAAACGAAATCTTGTCCAAAGGCAACTTTGAACCGATTCTGTGAACATGATCTTAAGGAATACAACTTTCAGTCACTTGACAGGAAACTTATACTTCTTCTAAATACGGTGGTAAAAATATTGAAAGAAGTTTCTTGTCTTAAATAACTGAAAGATCATTCCTCAGTAGAAAGACAGATTATACCACTACCCGATAAGATCGACTCAAAAGAATTAGAGGAAAGAGTTGATAATCGCTTCTGGAAAAAGGTTCCTCCTCACCCATATCGAAACAATTATTGTTTTGATAAATAACGACTCCTAAAGAAAGCGAAAGGGAGAATCTCTGCCAAAAGAAATAATCAGGAATTTCCGATAATTGTTTCAGATAATCATGCTGATGTGCACCATAAGGAAATCCTTAGAATGAGAAAATCTTAGGAAAATCTCATTGACAGAATTAAGAGAGATTTATCTATTTCTGAAAATTCTCAGATCAGTACATTTTCTCCACATGATCATATCTCGAGAGTTAGAAAAGATCATTATTCTGGGAGAAAATATTTTGGGCAGAAATTCCCAAAGAGAAACATGAACTATGTTTCTGATACTCGTTGTAAGCTAGAAAAATCTTACTCCGATACAACTTAGTTGTATCGAAATTGTGCACTCTCATCCTCCTTCGTGCTCTTAATTATGGATGAGAAAAGCACATGAAAACGAGAGCTCATTTTTTTGTGTTTGTTTATCAGAAAAATCTGTGACATTTTATGGATTACTGCGATTCCATGTCTTAGAGGTGTAAATTGGCCCGTGCCAGCACGAGCACATCCCAGCACAACATGCTAATATTGGAGCACATCCCATCCCAGCATGTGACTTAGCCCAGCACGGCACAACACGTTAATTAAATGGGACGTGCTGGGTTTGACTATTTGGCATTTGGCACAGTAACCTAGCACATCACACGGCACGAATTAGCACGTGGAACGACACAACACAACACGTTAAAAAAGCACGTCATAATATGTATAAAATACTACAAAACAAGGCACAATACATCACATTTTGCGTATGTTTCACAAAAAAAATCTTTATTCTAGCCGATTATTGACATTTTACTACCGTTATGTTGACTTATTTTCACAATAACACATATAATACCTAAATATTTGGAAAATATAAAATAAATGTGCCTGGCACGACACAGCACAACACGACAAAGAACGTTTATTTTTCTGGCACAGCCCAGCACGACACAACACATCACGTCATAATCTCCGGCACAACACAACACGACACATAGCACGCTAAGCACGTGATATCGTGGGCTGTGTTGTGCTGGGACGGCACGTTTTACACCTCTACCATGTTTGTCTAAAAAGTGTTCATGTTTATCATGATCTTCCAAAATAGGTTTTATTTAGAATTTTCGAATTATAATAAACCTTCCAGCATGAGAAGTTCGTACAAAGGAAACGGAATATATTTTAGTAATATTTTCGGAATTTCCTGATATTTTCGGTCCGAGAGTTGTCTCTTCTTAAAGGGAAACTATCTCTTGCCTGTATTTTGAAACCCTGATCAATCCTTATTTATATAACCGAGCATGCCTCTAATAACTCGCAGTGTCACAAAGGCTAATAAGGAGGAAGCTCAAAAGGTTAAAGATTGTCAAGGAATCAATACAGAGAGGAAGAATAAAAACATATAAAAAATCATGTCTGATTATGATTCTGATAGTTCAGTGGGATCACAAGATGAGTCATGTCTGTTGGCTTACAACCTACAAGATCCAACCAAAACCAAGTGGATTCGTTCTGATAGTATGATTGACTATATCCAAGGTTTTGAAGAACTAAGAACCAACCTCATAATAACGGTTCGAAATCAAGATTGGATCAAAGATAAGATTGAGGAAACAAAAGTTGATCTTGCTGATATGAAGGTTCAAGTTGAAAACTTGAGAAACAAGAAGTGGTTGCAGACAAGTCTCTTGAGACATGCTTCAAAATTTTGAACACTGAAGAAACCTCAGTGAACAACAAGAGCACCACTAGAGATTAAGTTATATGGTGTAGTACTTAATCCAGGAAAAAATTGATGCGTGTCGTAGGTGCAATCAAATTAATTAATACTTTACTACCTAATTAACAAGTAATATAGGGTAGTCAAGGTCGATCCCACGAGGAGCACGAGATTCTAGTTGTAAAAATTGTCACGAAAGGGGGGTGTAAAAAAAACAAAAGAAAATAAACAAAGCAATTAAAAGATAAAGTTGAAAGCAATAAGAGAAACGAGATCAAGGAATCCTTCTTCGTTGCAAAATAATGAATCAAGTTATGTTCTTTTCTACTTGTTATTAGTCACAAATTATCACCAACCGTAGGATAGCAGCCTACGCTTAGCTAAACCCCAAAATCCCTTTTATCACCGACAACATGTCCGCTTAGTTATCGATTCTATTCAAAAGAACCACCTTGAGGTCCAACAAGATGTAATTCCCTCATGCATTAAGATTTATGAATTTCTTAGGTTGATATTAGTAGTTAAACTCTTAGCTCAAGGTTCACTTTCTAGCGTTGTTTCTACACACAATTGCTCCACGGAATCCCTCCGCAAGGTCTCGTGTTTGCTACTTATGTAAAGAGTCAAAGAAACGATTACTTATCTCCTAACTTTCACTAGCATTAGATTAAACTAACAAATCAATTTAGCATGCATTCTAAACAATCTATCAATCAATCATGAATGTCTTTAAGATCACTCCTATTAGTAAAAACAAACGATAATCATGTGAAGAACTTCAAGATAGAATTAAAAACAAAAACTCAAATCATATTAAGAACTAGGAATTCATCCTCAATCAATAAAATTAACTACTCATGTTAAAAAGTTCACACAAAGAATAAAGAAGAGAAAAGAATTGTGTGTAGAGATGTGTGTAGAAGTTGTAGAAAACTTCTCTATTTATAAGCTTCAATATTCTCCAAATCTTCCAAGGATTAGAATCCTTTTCCTTTTGCAATTCAATCTCCAAATCCAAGCTTTTCTCAACTCTTCCACCTTCTCTTTCCAAATTTGAATCCAATTCTCCATCCAATTCCTAGCCCAAGTCTTCATACCCATGAGAGAGGTCCATAGAAAATTCGAATTTTGCTCACGGAAAAGCGGGATTGTGGCCGAATTTGGCCGAAACGTCGCCACCGGTCCACCGAAAATTTCTCCGTCAAGAGAATATTCGGCGGAATATTCCGTCAGTCCACCGTTAGGACTAACGGTCAAACTAGTCAACCGTCACCAACGTTAGTCAAAGGTCAAGGAAAGTCAAGGGAATTCTTGAGTCGGCCGAAGTCGGCATTGAGTCCAAACTAATCTGGGCTGACTCGGCTAAATTGCCATGGCATTAGCATTGCTCTGGCCAGACTTGTTCACGCCTCAGCCATAATGGCCATTCCTTCTTCTCTTGTGCAACTTCAGAGTCATCCCTCAGGCCACAGTTCTCAAAACTCGCCTGCATCACCATCAATTTTGAACACTGCACAGCCTTGCTTCTCTCTGTAATATCTACTTCAGCTGCAAATTGAGCTACAGCCCTAGAATCATTAGTTAATCACACAAAGCACCGCCACCCTGCAACTCATGACTTACCACCACCACCTGCAATGACTCAAATCCCAAAACTTAAGCCTGCCTGCGGCCTCCATATTCATGGTCGCAATGTTAACCACACTGCCACACACATTCCATTGAATCCCTGTAACTCCCATCTTCGAATGCTGCACATCAACAGATTCAACACCCTTGCTCTCTTGCAGCACTCAGTTTCCAGCTGATCCCTTTTACCCATGGCAATCCTCCACGGCTCAACTCCATAACCTGCAACCTGCAATACCCTGAGCCACCATCTCGGGCCGCTCATAAGACTCATTATCTCCACCAATATCTTGTCACAAGGCCCATGGCACCACTAGCTCCACTGCAACACCGCATCTTGCGACTCCATTTCCTCCTTTGATTCCCGACCTTCAACTCATTAACGCCAAGAATGGCATCGACTTCTCTGCTACTCTTTGCAACATCACCTCAGCCCCTACAATTTGTTAACATCACTTTGTAATTACCACCATCTTCTTTTATAGCTTCTAGGCTTCACCCGTAATGCTTTCCTTGTAACCCCATTCGACACAAACTCCAATATTCTCCGGTCCCAGTTTCAACCCGCAATACCGGCATTTCCCTCTCAACCATCTTGGCCACAAACTCCATTCTCACTCACCATATCCAGCTCAACCAAAGCATACAAACTCCACCGAGCCACCATCGCATCCTCACATTCTTTGTTTATCTGCACCAACAGCTCCAACTCAGCTGTAGTATCTCGGGGCCAACATCACAACTGCCAATCACCAGCTGTACCAACTCACTAGACCAGCTTACGCAACAAGACCATTATCTCCAATTACGCCTCACAACCCAGCCATCTGCACTGATTCATTCCATGACTAACTAAGCTTCACTCATTCTACTCATGTTCCCTGGTGCTATCCATTTCTTGTTGAGTTCACACGCAACTTCAATCGATTCGAGACCACCCAGATTCATTGGTCTAAATTCTCAAACCCCTCTTCTCAATCGAATTCGACCTCATCCCCATGAATATCAACAACCCTAAATCGACAAAGAAGCCCTAATTTCTTCTCTTGATTTCACAATTCATAGAACTCCAATCTTCAAGCACATCTTTAATTCGACCAAATCCCATCTCAATCTCAGACAACATCGTCGCCTCCATTTCCTCACCTTTCTCAATCACTCGGACCAACAAAGAAGAATGGCAGCTCATAAAACCCCCATCGATCTTCCAATTTCTTCATAATCTCGATCTATTTCTCTCTGAGCTCAATAGCAGTCGTCATCCTCTTCTTTTTAATTTCATCATCAGCTCTCATTCTCCGTCAATTTCCCGATCTGTTCTTGAGATAACAGCGGCAACTCGTTTTCTCTCGATCGATTAATGGCAGCAGCCCTGACTGCTTCTCACTTTCAGGTGTTGAAGAAAAACGATAATGATTGAGAAATAAATTCTCGGTTTAGGGTGAAGGTGAAGTAGGTTTGGATCCGGTTTCGGGCCGTGGATCCGGGTACGGGTGTGGAGCAGGTGTAGATGGATGGGCTTAGGTTAGGGTATGGGTGGATCAGACATGTGGGCTTGGGTATGGGTCAGAGTTCACTCCCTTCTTTTTGGATAAGGGACACCTCTTTGACCTCCCCTTATCTATTGTTGTCCTTCCTTCAGTAATTTGAGTCACCCCTTATCCTCTACTGGGCTCAATATAGTATTCCCTCCTTGGTGAAATGACAATTTTACCCTTTTGGCTCAAATAGGGTTATTTCTTCTTCTTTTCCTCCGTGCGACTCCAAAGTAGCTATAAAACTCAAAACAAGCGTAAAATACATAATTTACAAGAAAAATAGCAAAGAAAGCATAAACTACTAGATAGTAAATTAGGTGTATTCTACACCTATCAAATTCCCCCACACTTAGACTTTGCTAGTCCTCGAGCAAATCAAACTAAAAACTCACAACTTCAAAGCGTTCAAGCGTCACAAGCATCCAAAGAGTTATGAGGACATAGAGTTTCGCATGCTAGTAATAAGAAGTTAGAAATACTAAAGAACATATTCTCATTCTTAAATGTTGAGTGAGAAATAACCACACCATAATGAGAGAATGCGTGTTTGAGAAACGATCAATAAGCATTTCGCCTCGACTTACGCCTCACCAAATAAGATTTTATGATAATTGCACTCAAAAAGACTTTTTTTATGGTTCTCACATGTGTGCGGGTAGGAATGAAGATAGAAATCCCGCATCACGTTGAATGGTGGGAAGGATAACTTCCCGAATATTTTGAAAACCCACATCTTTTAATATTTTGAAAAACCATTTTTCTGACGATCTCTAAGAAAGGAAATCAACCATTTTTTATCGAGGATGAGATTACTTACTCACCTTCACATCCGATTGCCAATTATGATAACACCACTCTCACGGCATCCAATAGAAACGTCTTCCGCTCCTTATCTTGATCTTCATGGTCTTCGTCTTCGGTTTCAACTATTGATGATAAACCCTTGAATTTCATAAATCCTTAACAATTTGTAACTCTTTTTCCCTTAAAATCCTTGTCGCTTGAAACTTCCTTATATATTTTCCTTCCCCACGGCTCATTAACTAATAAAATATTTTTCTTGTTTTTCTTTTTCAATATTTTTTTTTTTTTTTTTTTTTTTTTTTTTTTTTTTTTTTTTTTTTTTTTTTTTTTTGAACAAGAGAAATTAAATACAAAATAAACCATGGCCGTGGAAGAAGTATTTTACCACTTGATTCTTCACAACTTGTATCGTCTTGAAATCATAAACTTCAAAAATTCTCACCTTTTAATTTTCTTTGCTTTCATGAATAAGTCTTCATACTTGAATATAAAATTACCTCATTGTATTGTAAGTCCTCAACATATATGTAAAAATCCGCTCTTTGTATGTTGCTTTACTTGTATTTGAAATTTGCTCTTTTTCTCATTCCGTTGCTTGTAAACCTTAAACTTTTCCAACTTTCCTTGTAGATTTTGATGTCGCTCCTTGTTGATGATGAATGTGTTTCTATGGATCCGTTGTTGTCGAGAGAGAGAATGGTGCTAACTGCAAATCGAACTACAAGAAGGAAGCTTTCATCCATGGACGTCACCCTCATGATTGACAAAATTAGCACTCAAGAGATCAAAGAGTAGTGCTTTTATTGGTGGGAGGTTGGGTAGCTCACCATTCTACCCTAATTAACGTATGGTGACACACACTCAAAAGAAGCTCTTTAGTAAATGGAAGAATTTCTGGTCGGTGCCTCTCATGATATGAATACGGGTAGTCTCCACTAATGATTGATCGGCAACTCTAATAACGCACTTCTCCCCTGCACCAAATTCGCATCACCGGCATGATTAAATCCATTATTTAACACTCAAACAAACAAGAAATCCGAATGTAGTTCTCTAACATTTCCAAGTTCAATTATGTCGGTCAAAATCTCTATGTAAACATACCTAGAAATATGCTAGTGACTCTAAAATCTTTAAAAGTTGGAATTTTTAAGTAAAACTTTTTTTTTTTTCAAAATTTTTTAATTTTTTTGTAATTTTTGTTTTAAAAACATGCTTAACCACTCCCCCACACTTAAACCTTACATTGTCCTCAATGTAATTGAATCCTCCTAGTAAAGTCAAGGTGGGAAATTTTAACATGATAAGAAACAAGAAAAAGAAATAACAAAAAGCAAAAGGATAAGAAATACAAAACCGATGGGTTGCCTCCCATTAAGCGCTTGTTTTAAAGTCGACGGCCCGACTTGGCTCTTGTAAGATTCATTCCCCATATACTAACAATCGGAAAATTTGAGGATCCACCCATAATACCTGTTTTTCAAACAATAACTCCATACAAATGTTAGCACAAGAAAACAATAGTGAAATTATCGCTCGATAGAAATTTCCCCCACACTTATTCTCGTCCACACTCGGAAGTGTATAAAGAACATAGAATTTGGGAACTTCCATGTATTCCTCTTGGCAAACCTGCATAGTGTTAGCATCAAGTGTTTCCAATGGTGGATATTTAGAAACAAAATCATCCAAAAATACTTTCGAAGCACATACATTCAAACCAATAAGAGGTAAAGGAGAAGAATCAATAAGCAAAGGGTTAGACAAACCTTTCAAAAATTCTTGTATTATAGAATCCTCTTCATCCTTAAAAAATTCAAGTGAACTACTTACCTCATGTATATCGTGGTCCTCTATTAAACCTTGCAACCATTCTTCGTCGTTTTCTACCTTAACCAAAGTCTCGGCATCATTAAAATCATTCGAAAGTTCAATTGGGTCTTCCACAAAATCAATGAATGTGGTTTCATCCTCTATAATCATCTCTTCAACATTCTCATCATCGGAATCGGGCCATTCACCTCAATGATAATCTTCATCTCGGTATAAATTGTAAGATTTTCATGTGCGGGTGTTACACCGTTTATAACAATAGGTAAGTCACACCCAATCTCCTCCTTTTGAATAGGTGAAGGATCATTATTATGATCCGGAGTTGGAATAACTTCCTCTCATTGTTGCAACATTCATACACTTCCGCTGACTCCCATCTTTCCCTAAGAAATTTTTTCCAAGCACTAAATGCATCTTCCTCAAGCTCTACCTTTTGAATAGGTGATTGATCATTATTAAGATCAAGGCTCGAGTAATCTACACTAGCGTCATCAAAAGTCTCCAAAGGTTTGTTAATTTGTTCGTATATTTTCTCCGAATTCCTTTGAATTTCTCGATGTGATTCTTGCAACTTTTGTTGAAGATCCCCAAGATCCCCAATCATGGCCAACATCTTATCTTGGAAAAAGTGCAAAACTAGAGAATTTCTCTGTCGCATAAACAAAACTATCCTCCCATCCTTGTGATTGTCCACTTACATACCCGTCATAAGGTTGTTGATATGTATGAGAATATCCATAATGTTCCGTAGGAATTTGATCATAGCCAAAAGATTGGTTTTGATTGTATCCTAAGGATGGTTGGAAGTTGCCATAATGTTGAGGTTGAAAACCGTATTGATTGTTGTAATATGCTTGCTCTTGTCCACCATACATGGAAAACCGATACAAATAAGATTCAAAAACCAAGTTAGATACGGAATAGAATCCAACAAAGCAAGAATAAAGCAAAAAGAAAAATAAAAACAACTAAAATCATCCATTGCTCCCCGACAACGGCGCCAAAATTTGATGCGTGTCGTAGGTGCAATCAAATTAATTAATACTTTACTACCTAATTAACAAGTAATATAGGGTAGTCAAGGTCGATCCCACGAGGAGCACGAGATTCTAGTTGTAAAATTGTCACGAAAGGGGGTGTAAAAAAACAAAAGAAAATAAACAAAGCAATTAAAAGATAAAGTTGAAAGCAATAAGAGAAACAAGATCAAGGAATCCTTCTTCGTTGCAAAACAATGAATCAAGTTATGTTCTTTTCTACTTGTTATTAGTCACAAATTATCACCAACCGTAGGATAGCGACTACGCTTAGCTAAACCCCTAAATCCCTAATTTCACCGGACACGGAAGTTCTAGTTATCGGATTCTATTCAAAAAGAACCACCTTGAGGTCCGCTTACAAGATGTAATTCCCTCATGCATTAAGATTTATGAATTTAGGTTTAGTACTAGTAGTTAAACTCTTAGCTCTTGGTTCACTTTCTAGCGTTGTTTCTACACACAATTGCTCCACGGAATCCCTCCGCAAGGTCTCGTGTTTGCTACTTATGTAAAGAGTCAAAAACGATTACTTATCTCCTAACTTTCACTAGCATTAGATTAAACTAACAAATCAATTTAGCATGCATTCTAAACAATCTATCAATCAATCATGAATGTCTTTAAGATCACTCTTATTAGTAAAAACAATCGATAATCATGTGAAAAACTTCAAGATAGAATTTGAAAACAAAAACTCAAATCATATTAAGAACTAGGAATTCATCCTCAATCAATAAAATTAACTACTCATGTTAAAAAGTTCACACAAAGAATAAGAAAAGAAAAGAATTGTGTGTGTAGAGATGTGTGTAGAAGTTGTAGAAAACTTCTCTATTTATAAGCTTCAATATTCTCCAACTCTTCCAAGGATTAGAATCCTTTTCCTTTTGCAATTCAATCTCCAAATCCAAGCTTTTCTCAACTCTTCCACCTTCTCTTTCCAAATTTGAATCCAATTCTCCATCCAATTCCTAGCCCAAGTCTTCATACCCATGAGAGAGGTCCATAGAAAATTCGGAATTTTGCTCGCGGAAAATCGGGATTGTGGCCGGAATTTGGCTAGGAAAACGTCGCCGCCGCCACCTGAAAATTTCTCCGTCAAGAGAATATTCGGCGGAATATTCCGTCAGTCCACCGTTAGGACTAACGGTCAAACTAGTCAACCGTCAGTCAACGTTAGTCAAAGGTCAAGGAAAGTCAAGGGAATTATCGAGTCGGCCAGAGTCGGCATTGAGTCCGACTAATCGGGTGACTCGGCTAAATTGCCATGGCATTAGCATTGCTGCGCCGGACTTGTTCACGCCTCAGCCATAATGGCTATTCCTTCTTCTCTTGTGCAACTTCAGAGTCATCCCTCAGGCCACAGTTCTCAAAACTCGCCTGCATCACCATCAATTTTGAACACTGCACAGCCTTGCTTCTCTCTGTAATATCTACTTCAGCTGCAAATTGAGCTACAGCCCTAGAATCATTAGTTAATCACACAAAGCACCGCCACCCTGCAACTCATGACTTACCACCACCACCTGCAATGACTCAAATCCCAAAACTTAAGCCTGCCCTGCAGCTCCATATTCATGGCTGCAATGTTAACCACACTGCCACACACATTCCATTGAATCCCTGTAACTCCCATCTTCGAATGCTGCACATCAACAGATTCAACACCCTTGCTCTCTTGCAGCACTCAGTTTCCAGCTGATCCCTTTTACCCATGGCAATCCTCCACAGCTCAACTCCATAACCTGCAACCTGCAATACCCTGAGCCACCATCTCAGGCCAGTTCATAAGACTCATTATCTCCACTGCAATATCTTGTCACAAGGCCCATGGCACCACTAGCTCCACCTGCAACACTGCATCTTGCGACTCCATTTCCTCCTTTGATTCCCAGCCTTCAACTCATTAACGCCAAGAATGGCATCAGCTTCTCTGCTACTCTTTGCAACATCACCTCGGCCCCTACAATTTGTTAACATCACCGTAATTACCACCATCTTCTTTTATAGCTTCTAGGCTTCACTGTAATGCTTTCCTTGTAACTCCATTCGACACAAACTCCAATATTCTCCGGTCCCAAGACTCAACCCGCAATACCAAGATTTCCCTCTCAACCATCTTGGCCACAAACTCCATTCTCGGCTCACCATATCCAACTCAACCAAAGCATACAAACTCCACCGAGCCACCACTGCATCCTCACATTGCTTGTTTATCTGCACCAACAGCTCAACTCACCTGTAGTATCTCGGGCCAACATCACACAATGCCAATCACCAGTGTACCAACTCACTAGACCAGCCTTCGCAACAAGACCATTATCCGCCAATTCTGCCTCACAACCCGGCCCGATCCTGCACTGGTTCATTCCACATTGCTCTAAGCTTCACTCCAATTGCTACTCATGTTCCCTGATCCATTTCTTGTTGATTCACCTGTCATCGGTTCATTGTCATGGTCTAAATTCTCAAACCCCTCTTCTCAATCGAATTCGACCTCATCCCCATGAATATCAACAACCCTAAATCGACAAAGAAAGCCCTAATTTCTTCTCTTGATTTCACAATTCATAGAACTCCAATCTTCAAGCACATCTTTAATTCGACCAAATCCCATCTCAATCTCGGACAACATCGTCGCCTCCATTTCCTCACCTTTCTCAATCACTCGGACCAACAAGAAAGAATGGCAGCTCATAAAACCCCATCGATCTTCCAATTTCTTCATAATCTCGATCTATTTCTCTCTCGAGCTCAATAGCAGATCGTCATCCTCTTCTTTTAATTTCATCATCGCCTCTCATTCTCCGTCAATTTCCCGATCTGTTCTTGAGATAACAATGTGGCAACTCGTTTCTCTCGATCGATTAATGGCAGCAAGCCACATCTGCTTCTCACTTTCAGGTGTTGAAGAAAAAACGATAATGATTGAGAAATAAATTCTCGGTTTAGGGTGAAGGTGAAGTAGGTTTGGATCCGGTTTCGGGCCGTGGATCCGGGTACGGGTGTGGAGCAGGTGTAGATGGATGGGCTTAGGTTAGAGTATGGGTGGATCAGACATGTGGGCTTGGGTATGGGTCAGAGTTCACTCCCTTCTTTTTGGATAAGGGACACCTCTTTGACCTCCCCTTATCTATTGTTGTCCTTCCTTCGATAATTTGAGTCACCCCTTATCCTCACTGGGCTCAATATAGTATTCCCTCCTTGGTGAAATGACAATTTTACCCTTTTGGCTCAAATAGGGTTATTTCTTCTTCTTTTCCTCCGTGCGACTCCAAAGTAGCTATAAAACTCAAAACAAGCGTAAAATACATAATTTACAAGAAAAATAGCAAAGAAAGCATAAACTACTATATAGTAAATTAGGTGTATTCTACACCTATCAAAAATAGACATCAGTTTTTGATTTCTTTCAATAATTGTATTTGGTCTATTATGAATAAAACTATCTTATTATGAATAAAATTATTGGTTTATAATTTTTCTTGTGATAGTTTTTCGTTTACATAGCATGTGCTTGAATGCTTTATCTTATTGCTATGTATAATTATGGGATGTTTGATTTCGGTTTTCATGACCTTAATATTCGATCTCATATGCTGTGAACCCTTATGGTTTGGGTGACTTTTTGGTTTAGCAAGATTAAGTTCTAGCCCATGTTGGTAGGATTTATCAAAGGATCATGAGGGGTTCTGATTGAAACAATACGTGAAAAAATCACAATATGTTGAATCGTTTGGTTTAGCATAAAAGCATATGTGTTTCGGGGTTTCAACTTTTGCATTGCATAAGTTAAAACCAGTTTTCAAACTTTCTCTGGTAAACGTTGATTGTTGTTCTTTTGTCTTGCAAGAGGATAACAACATAGTGATATTTTGGTATCAATTCTCCCTGGGAAGAAGAAGATGCAAACATATTGGAGAAGAGGATGCGAAATTTGAGGTAACGACTTTGTTAGTTAATCGTTTTCCTGTTTAAGAAAAGCCTGATTTTATTGCATATATTTATTGCTTTTGATTAACAAAATTTCGGTACAATTGATGTTTTATTCCATTGTTTGTGTATGGATGTGTTTGTGATTCAATTGTTTCGGGTTAAGAAAAACTATTGTTATCTTTCTTTATTGTTTGGTATCAATCGTTTAGGCTTACAAAATTTCGGTGCAATTGCGGTGCTTTTATGTCTATGTTGTTTCAGTTGCTTCCGGTTGAGGTAAATAATTATGCAAGTTGATTTATTTGGTTTGTATGAATTGTTTATGGCTTAAGAAAAGAAAAGGTTTTCGGGATGATTTTTTTAGTCCAATTTGATTCCGGATAAGAGAAACTAAGTTAATTCCGACCTTAGTTAGACTTATCAAAGTGGAGGTTTCGGTTATTCAAGTCTAATCGAATTCCTTAACAAGAAATGCTAGTTAACTAACCTAGTACTTTTATCTTGTTTAAAAGTGAAAGGTCTAAGTTATATGGATACTTAGAACCTGATGAGAAAAATAGAGTCAATTCTGATCTTTATTTTGGTCTTATCGAACAAGCGATTGTTTTTGTGCAATCGGTTTAGCAAAGGAACTAAGCTGCTTAGTCGTTTTTTGGTTTGCTAAACTATTAGGGAAAATTGCTTCGGGCAATTGTTTCCTTGGTAACATATCAAAACAAAATTACTGTGTAGTTTCGGTTTTGATATTGGTTATCAAAAATAGTGTGTGGAACCCTTATGGTTTGGGTGACTTTTTGGTTTAGCAAGATTAAGTTCTAGCCCGTGTTGGTGGGATTTATCAAAGGATCATGAGGGGTTCTGATTGAAACAATACGTGAAAAAGTCACAATATGTTGAATCGTTTGGTTTAGCATAAAAGCATATGTGTTTCGGGGTTTCAACTTTTGCATTGCATAAGTTAAAACCAGTTTTCAAACTTTCTCTGGTAAACGTTGATTGTTGTTCTTTTGTCTTGCAAGAGGATAACAACATAGTGATATTTTGGTATCAATTCTCCCTGGGAAGAAGAAGATGCAAACATATTGGAGAAGAGGATGCGAAATTTGAGGTAACGACTTTGTTAGTTAATCGTTTTCCTGTTTAAGAAAAGCCTGATTTTATTGCATATATTTATTGCTTTTGATTAACAAAATTTCGGTACAATTGATGTTTTATTCCATTGTTTGTGTATGGATGTTTTTGTGATTCAATTGTTTCGGGTTAAGAAAAACTATTGTTATCTTGCTTTATTGTTTGGTATCAATCGTTTAGGCTTACAAAATTTCGGTGCAATTGCGGTGCTTTTATGTCTATGTTGTTTCAGTTGCTTCCGGTTGAGGTAAATAATTATGCAAGTTGATTTATTTGGTTTGTATGAATTGTTTATGGCTTAAGAAAAGAAAAGGTTTTCGGGATGAATATTTTAGTCCAATTTGATTCCGGATAAGAGAAACTAAGTTAATTCCGACCTTAGTTAGACTTATCAAAGTGGAGGTTTCGGTTATTCAAGTCTAATCGAATGCCTTAACAAGAAATGCTAGTTAACTAACCTAGTACCTTTGTCTTGTTTAAAAGTGAAAGGTCTAATTTATATGGATACTTAGAACCTGATGAGAAAAATAGAGTCAATTCTGATCTTTATTTTGGTCTTATCGAACAAGCGATTGTTTTTGTGCAATCGGTTTAGCAAAGGAACTAAGCTGCTTAGTCGTTTTTTGGTTTGCTAAACTATTAGGGAAAATTGCTTCGGGCAATTGTTTCCTTGGTAACATATCAAAACAATATTACTGTGTAGTTTCGGTTTTGATATTGGTTATCAAAAATAGTGTGTGGAACCCTCGTGCTTAACTCTCAGAGGTTGCAAGTCTTGTGAGATTTGTAAGATCCTTCCGGTTTGTTATTTTATTTGCTTGTACCTTTGTCATTTTGTGACAAAAAGGGGGATAAATATATGGAGTAAACAAGTGATATTGATATTGATTTATATTGATTTGGTATCACTAAGGGAAAAGACATTGGTGCTTAAACTTTATATCTAACAAAAGAGTAAAGCATAGACTAAGGGGGAGTAGCATATCATATTAACAAGGAAATAACAAAGACGTGCGGATTGAAAATCTACCTATCTTACCTTTAGGGGGAGTATTAGCTTTGTTATTATAATGTCAACAACGACATTTATGGATTGAATGTATACATGTTATTGTGCTGTTGAATTTGGGAATCAAGCGTATGTGTAATGAATTCTTGTAATTTGTTTATCCATATGATGTAAGAGTTTTGTCACTAAAATTGACAAATGGGGAGATTGTTAGAGCATAGCTCGGTTGAACTCACCAAGCGTTGGTATGTCAAGTTTGGTTGTCATATTTTAGTGAACCAAAACTCATTTAAAGAGTCGCTTGATTATTTACTAGAGTCAACTTCGTATAGGCTAGATTGAAAGTATTATGATATGAGACATTACAAATATTACGTGAAGACTTGAAGAATGTGAAGAAGTAAGGATATACAACGACGACATCATCCTTCCACTTGAGGTTAGTGATATTTAACTTGAACTGTTTCATTCCCTAACGTATCTCTCAAGTCGTGCATATGAAAACATAACTGCGAATCTATGAATGATTATACTCTAGTTAGACGTAGTATTAAGGAATACAATACGAAGTATAACGCATAGCTTTTGAACTTCGTATATAAGACATCGACATAATCGTTTGAATGCTATTGTGATTATGTATGGGTATGAGGTGAAGATTTCATCCTAGTAAACAATGTTTTACATTCGTTTAAAGGAAGTACATTCATGAACTTGTTTTGTGAATCGAAAGGGAAATCGCTAGGCTTATTGGTATTTGTTATTCATTGCATATCTTTTGAATTACCAATATGTTTGATTAGTATAACCGCTCATGACTTGCTTATGTTCTTGGTAAAACTATTCACAAGGCCTGACTTTTGTATATGTATGACTTTTATTAGTAAAACCGATCTTAAGTAATCACCTGAGATGGTATGATCGATTTATTGTAATTGGTATGACCAACTCTAGTCATTGGGGAACCGATCCTAGTAAGA
The DNA here is from genome assembly GCA_023531295.1 of Papaver armeniacum. Lineage (NCBI taxonomy): Eukaryota > Viridiplantae > Streptophyta > Magnoliopsida > Ranunculales > Papaveraceae > Papaver > Papaver armeniacum. The sequence goes on along the minus strand of JAJJWW010018473.1, from coordinate 449,210 downwards.
GGTGCAACCGATCACAAAAGGGGAATCGATCCTTTTAAGAGGTGCAACAAGTTTCTAGTTATTGGGAACCGATCCTATGAACATGTGCAACACGTTTTTAGTTATTGGGAACCGATCCTATGGACATGTGCAACAAATACAAGTTAGATACCATATATATGTGGGAACCGATCCTAGTACCTAGTCAACCAAGTTTTCGTAACTAGCGTGACTAATTCTAGTACCCACATGGAGGTAGAACCGAAACTTGTTTTGGTAGAACCGTGAAACCCATTTTGGTGATTTGATAGGATAATCAATCACATAGTTCTTAGAAGTCAGATGAACCAATTCTAAACTTATTTGGAAGTGTGGCAAATTGATTCCAAGATAGTAAATATGAAAGATGATTTACTAAGTTAAGATGTCGACATACTTTGAACATGTGCAGTAACGCTTATCTTTTATTGTTCAAAGATATTCCTTAATATCTAAATGAGAATCCCGGATCGAAATAAATTGAGAATCTTTTAATTAAGGTTTTTAGTTTTATATGCTTTTAATTTCCAGCAATTAAAATGCATATCTTTAGAAAATAAAAATTGGTAATGCGCATTTACTAATTTTCTAATGAGATTTTCGGTCATTATTTGGACAAAGCATTTCCAGGAATTATGGAAACCGAATTTGGAAATATATTGCATATCTTGAGAATATTTTCGGTTTTGGAAATTCCTTGGTGTCCAAACTTCCTTGGTATATAAATATTGAAGTTTGCATTTCGAGCAAAATAATCCGCAGATCCAGCAAAACTACCTAGTTGTGTTGTTACTGGTAGAGCCGCCTATTCGGAGAGGAGAGTAACCTAATTAGGCGAAATCTCTTACGTCCGCTCGGTTTAGAGACTTCTTTGGGATTGAGAAGCTCTATTAGTACCGTTGGTGGGAAACTAGATAATTGCGGTTTATTATTAGTTTTCGATTGATTTGATTGACTAACGGTTGTTGAACTTTGATTGCACTTAGTTTTTTTATGCTTGAGAATCTTCTCTTCTGATATAAGATTCACTCAAACTAGATCGAAGTTTCGACGGGGATCTTTAGACTGTTTGTAGATCTAAAGACGTCTTGTGATAATCAATTGTTAACATACTCCGTTCTGTGTGTGATTGATCACAAGAGATTCAAGTTGATTGTGTGCAGGTGTTTATTGAAGATCTAAGAAGATTTGAAGACGAAGAAGATTTCTGATTTGGGTTCATAATCTTTGGTGTGCACAATACTTGTTTCAGCTGGAAAAGGATCCAACTATAATCGGTTTATCTTTGTGATAGATTTGATTCATTAGTTGAGTAGATCAGAATCAATACGATTCTTTGTGATTCAAAGTATTGATTGCAAAATCTTGACAATTACTTTGCTAGTTGTTGATAAGATAGATCTAAGGACCTGACAAAGGAGTTTATTGGGATAAACGGAAGAGCCTTTTGTCGAACTCATATCACTTGATTGAAAAGAGTTGTTACCGAACATATTTGTTGTTCCTTTATTGTTTGGAATACGAACCAAAGGAATTGTTCCAAGTGCGTGACTTATTGCAAGTTGGAGGCGCAGGGATACAGACGGAACTAGGTGAACTATAGGTTTAGTTGCTTGGTCTCAACTATACGAAGTTGTTTTAGATTTTGTATAGCGGCTTAATCCTGAGAGTATTCAATTCTGGACAAGGTCCCGGGGTTTTTCTGCGTTTGCGGTTTCCTCGTTTACAAAATCTTGTTGTGTCTTTTACTTTTCTATTTCCACAATTATAATTGTTTTTATTATAATTAGTAGTAAAGTACACAAACGTTAATTCCTATTTACTTGATAGGAATCCTATTGTGTTTGGTTAAGTCCGAACCTTTTATCAAGTAAACATACTTTGTTGTTGTATTGTCTCGATCTTGTATCCATAGTCAATCACACAAGTTATCTTGTTGTCGTATTGTCTCGATATCATATCCAAAGACGATCACACGAAGTGTGAACCGATTAGTGGTATTGTATCGACTCAATCCATAGACAATCACTTTCGGAGAAAGGACTTATAGGTGGAAAAGTTTTAGATTGAGGTATATTTGGGTACCCTCGTCTTTTCATCATATAATGCATTAATTCTCAAGATCAAAAGCTTCATAGTACAATTTAATGGGTATAGAAGAGGATGATGATTAGTAAGAAGGGTTTTGTTTAAAAATTTTTAGATCTAAATTATTTGTTCTACCAAATTTACCGATATCAGTGTATCAGTGAACCTGATATTCGGTTTGTACGATATGTGCGCTTTTATCGTTCAATTCTTGTATCGCCGATATTTTAGATATCGTAAAGGCTTTTCCAGACACACGACAAAAACCTATAATATCTACCGATACAACCGATGTTGACTACCTTGGTGAGTACTCCTTCTTAGCTTGTTATTTTTTTTTATTTTTTTTGTTGCTTTGGCCTTCAAAAGAAAAACAAAAACAAATATTAGGAACATGTTTTCTTCAAACTATTTTTTCTTTTCTCTTGGCGTTGTTAAGTAGCACGACTCTTTAATTTAATTTCCAACTTCCAACAAAATAAAATCAGGCACATAGCGCCGACTAAAATATATACCAGTGAGTCCTCGGCGAATAAGAATATGAACTTTACGTCCTAAACTACAATATATACCAGCATTTTCTATGTGTATGTATATTGGTTTTCGTTTAAGATGTATACGAAGTCATGTTCTGTTTTGTGTTTCAGCAACAAAGTTTACAAAAAGGTTGAGCCCCTGACGTAGGCTGGGGTGATACCTACACCATGTTTGTTTACTCCTGACTCATCTGCGCCATCTGGATCTAAGTGAAATCACCCGACTCATCTAGATCTGACTCGATATGTTTGTTTTGTAGGATCAGAATATCGCAGCATCAATATCTCGCGAGATTAATAAACGACAGTATTGCGAAGGTGTCGCAAGGAAGTATAATTAATGACGCGATGGATGACGACAGCCAGAACATGAGAAAAGTGTGAAGATTTGGCGATATTTAGGGGTGTCGCGAAGACGAACATTCATACACTTGCGATACTTCGCGAGTCATTCCCGAAAATAAAGGATAGCTTAGCTGTCATCCACTATGTAATACCCTATATAAAGGGTTGAGTAAGTCTGTTGGAGGAGAGTTCTTTTTGAATTGTTAAGCAAGTCATTAGGAGAGAGAAAATTTAGAGTGATTATAATTTCATTAGATCTGTTCTATCTTCCTTTGTAAGACATTTCAAGAAAATAATCAATAAAATCTATAGTTATTCATCTTCAAATGGATTAGTTGAGTAAATTTTAGTGAGGGGTGTAGTGTGGGATTTCTTGCAACTACATATGCGCTAGAAACAGGGAATGAAACAAGATTGAAGGTAAAAGATTGCAATCAAAATTATTCGAATCAAGAAAATGAGAAAGGAAAAGGTTAGATCAGATGAAGTAGAGGAGGTAAAAAAACAAGGAATATGATGAAGATATGGAGTACAGTATAATTACAAAAGCAATGATTAATGAATTTCATGAAAACATCAGAGGAAGAATACATAAACGAGATTTTGAAGGAAAGAAGATTATAGATGGGGAGAAGACATCGTCTTTGAAAGAGTGGGAAAAGCAGAAAATAACATTCACAGCAGCAGAGGTACCTAAAGAGGGTTTGAGTCATACATCCCCGTTAGTGATCATAATAAATGCATGCAAAAATGGAGAAGAACCGGCAAAAACAGCGGAAGAATGGGCAGTAAATAGAACTTTGGTGGATACAGGGAGTTTGGTGAGTATCATGTTTTACCATACTTATAAAAAATTAGGATATAAAGATGAAGAAATGATTTCCCCAGCGTATTATATCCATGGTTTTGGTAAATCCATAACAAAACCTAAAGGAGAGGTAAAATTACGAATTCTGCTTGGAGAAATTGAAACACAGGTGACATTGAGTATAGTGGATATGGAATCGCCGTACAACGTGTTGTTAGGGAGACCATGGGTACATGCAATTAAGGATGTAGCGTCAACGTTTCATCAGTGTATCAAATTTCCTATGCCGACCGGAATTGGTGAAATCAGAGGGGATATTGATAAAGGAAGAATATATCATCAAATCGAAGTGAAGTATTATGAAGAACAAGTGAAGAAACGAAGAGATCGCAAGAAGATGGTAAAAGCAGCTAAGAAAGAAGAAGAGTTTAAAATTTACATGGTAAGAGCAAAAGAAGGAAAAGGAATACCTAGCGCAATCTCGCAGGATAAAGAAATGAAAGGACCAACCCCTATGGGAGAACCGAAAGCTAGATATATCGCAGCAGAACAAACAAAAGAAGTGAATGTTGAACAAGAAGAACCCAAGATGTTAAAAATTGGGACTAAAATGGAAGTAGATGAAGAAAGAAGAACTATTGATTTGTCATGAGATTATAAAGATATTTTCGCGTGGGATATGGATGAAATTCCTGGTATAGATCCATCTGTGGCTTGCCATAAATTGGAAATTGACAGAAATGTAAGACCATTTAAACAAAGAATTAGAAAGATCGCAACAAAGATATCATCCTCAAATAGAAGAAGAATTGCAGAAAATGCTAGATGCAGGGAATCATTAGACAAGCAAAATATCCCGAATGGATAGCAAATATGGTTATAGTCCCAAAGAAGAAAAAAGGGATAAGAATTTGCATAGATTTTACTGATCTAAACAAAGCTTGTCCTAAAGATAGTTTCCGTTACCAGATATTCCGCAATTGGTTGAAGTCTGCGGCAGAAATGAAAGGATATCATCTCTTGATGGATATAAAGGTTACAATCAAATTCCTCTCGCCGAAGAAGATCAAGAACATACTGCTTTCTTTGCTCCAAGAGGGTTATACTTGTTATACAAAAATGCCGTTTGGTTTACGAAATGCCAGAGCAACATACCAAAGAATGGTGGAAAAGGTGTTCGCGAGATGGATACACAAAACATTAGAGGTGTATGTAGATGATATGTTAATAAAAAGTAAGAAAGCAAAAGACCACATACATGATCTGAAAGAAATTTTTGAACAAATGAGACATTTCAACATCAAAGTAAATCCAGAAAAATGCACCTTTGGAGTTGCATCGGGAAAATTTTTTAGGTTACATCGTATCAAAAGAGGGAATCCAAGTCGACCCAGAGAAAGTACAAGCAGTTCGCGATATGCCAACACCTGCGACAGTAAAAGATGTTCAGAAGTTAAATGGGTTACTAGCTTCGCTAGGAAGGTTTATCTCGCGATCATCTGATAAATGGAAGCACTTTTTCAACATTCTCAAAAAGGGATCAAAGTTTAGATGGACAGACGAGTGTGAGAAAGCCTTACAAGGAATAAAGGAACATTTAATGGATATATCAATTTTACAAAAAGCGAGAACCGGAGAAGAATTATTGATCTATCTTGCGACGACCTCGGATGCATTAAGTGCGATATTGCTGCGAATGGACGCAGGGGTAGAGAAACCAATCTATTACATCAAAGAAAACTTTCAATGCCGCAGAAAGGAATTACTCAAAAATTGAAAAACTAATCTTGGCATTAGTTTACGCAACATTTAAACTTCGCATATACTTTCAAGCGCACATTGTTAAGGTAGTGACAAAAATACCAATCGAATCAAGTAATGAAAAATTCAAAAAGATCGGGAAGAGTTGAAAGATGGAATGCTCAAATAAGTCATTGCAAACTCAAATACGAAATATTGTCTTCACCAAAATCACAAGTTGTCGCGGACTTTCTAGCGAGAATTTCCTTTGTAAGAGGAGAAGAAATGAACCAAAGAGAAGAAATAATATGGACGTAGAAGAAGAACATGAAGATCCAAAAGAGAGCTTGTTAACCGAGCCAAATAGATGGGAAATATTAGTAGATTGGTCATCTAATGGAGAAGGTAATGGAGTTGGAATTGTTGTGATATCGACAAGGCAGTAATACATGCTTTGCGATTCGCAATAGAAATGAAATTGGAAAATGTGAGGATTACCAAAGTGATTCGCAATTGGCTATTCGCCAAATAAAAGAGGAATATACTACAAATGAACTATCTTTTATGAAAGTACAAGAAACTTGTTGACGAGCTGTCGATGCGGATACCGAGAATAAAATGGAGACATATATCAAGGAGAAATAATAGACTGGAGAATCATGATGCCATGAAGATGCTTTTGCCTTTATATCAAGTATGATGACAGATCCGATCATGAGAAATATAAAAATACAAACATACATTCAAATTTTGGTCCCAAGTAGAAGAAATGATGGACGTAGAAGAAGAACATGAAGATCCAAAAGACTTGTTAACTGAGCCAAATAGATGGGAAATATTAGTAGATTGGTCATCTAATGGAGAAGGTAATGGAGTTGGAATTGTTGTGATATCGCCAGAAGGCAATAAAATAGCTTTTTCTTTCAAATTAGAGTTTGCGTCAACCAATAATGAAACAGAATATGAAGCTATAATACATGCTTTGCGATTCGCAATAGAAATGAAATTGGAAAATGTGAGGATTACCAAGTGATTCGCAATTGGCTATTCGCCAAATAAAGAGGAATATACTACAAATGAACTATCTTTGCGAAAGTACAAGAAACTTGTTGACGAGTCAGTTGTCGATGCGATCTTTTCTTTCAGAGAATAAAATGGAGACATATATCAAGGAGAAATAATAGACTGAGATGCTTTTGCCTTTATATCAAGTATGATGACAGATCCGATCATGAGAAATATAAAAATATACAAACACTTTTAATACCGTCAATTAATAAAGAAGAAGAGCGGGAAATGATGTAATGCTAATAGAAGATGGAACACAAACACTTTGCGAAGAAGATTGGAGAGCGTAACTTCATGCATACCGATGAAAGGGGAAACACCAAGAAATAGATTAGAGGCACACAAATTAAAAAGCCGTGCAACAAATTATGAATTAAGAGATGGAGTACTATACCGGAGATCTTTTAATGGACCTTCATTCAGATGTGTAACAAGGAAGGAAGGAGAAACCATACTGAAGATGTTACATAGCGGGGATGCTGGAAATCATAGTGGTGGAAGATCTTTGGCACATAAAGCAAAAATGCAGGGCTATTACTGGCCGTATATGCATGAGGACGCGAAACAAATATCAAGGCGTTGCGAAGATTGCCAAAGGCATGGGAAGAAGATACATGCACCGGGAGCGCCATTAAATTCTTCAACAAGTGTGTGGCCTTTTGGAAAATGGGGCTTAGATATTGTGGGACCATTCCTACCAGAACAGACAGAAAGATATCTAATTGTCGCTACTGATTATTTCACAAAATGGGCAGAGGTGAAAGCGGTACAACACATTCGCGATAAAGATGTTTTTACTTTCATATTTGAGAACATTATATGCAGATTTGGGATTCCAGCACAGTTGGTATCTGACAATGGGAAACAGTTTGAAGGACAAAATATATAATTGCTTCTTAATGCATTTCAGATACGATGTGGAAAATCAACTCCTCTATACCCGCAGGCTAATGGACAGGCAGAAGCGACAAATAAAACAATTGCAGACATATTGAAGAAGAAGTTAGAAGGATACAATAAAGGATGGTGCGAACAAGTGCACAATGCAGTATGGGCTTATAATACAACCAGGAGAGAAGCTACAGGAATGTCTCCTTTTTGTTTAACATATGGGGTTGAAGATGTACTCCCAACAGATGTTATGATTCCAACAACGAAGAAAGAAGCTTGGGAGAAAAATCTTAGTGCGGGGAACATTTTAATCAAATTAGATGAATTAGAAGAAAAAAGAGAGAGAGCACTACAACATATGGAGAATTATCAGCGAAGATTGGCCAGAGAATATAACAAACGTGTCAAGATACGTGAATTTCAACCAGAAATCAGTGCTGCGAGAGACACCAATATATCAGCGTGAAAGTGGTGGCAAATTGGCAAGAAAATGGGATGGACCTTATATCATTAAGGAAATAGTTGGCACAGGGGCATATAGATTAATGGATCCTGAAGGGAAAGATGTAGGACAAAGATTGGATAGACCATGGAATAGGTTATATCTCAAGAAGTATTATCCATAAAAGATGGATGAAATGAAATGAATTTGGATGAAATGTTTTTGCGACAGAATGATTGCGAAGTTGAATAAAACAGAGAAAGATTGTGAGAATGTCTCGCAAGCAATACATTACAGAAAATGAATGATTGAATGAATTAACAAAAATGAATGAGTGAGTGAATGGGACGAACCTTTATGGCGTACACCCTAGTTCGCGAATGATATTTCGCAAGAGGCAAATGTAAGACCTAAAGTGCGTCATATAAGGGGGTATCTCTTGGCATGGCTCGGTGAAAAAGGTTACACCGCTCCCGGAACCGAGTCATGGAGATTTGGGGCCCATGAAAGCCTATCCGGAGAGATACCTTGGATTTCCAACTATATATATAAGGTTATACCCCTGGTTGGACGCCCGAGGGTCTCTTCCAAGGAGTCAGTGTATGCTCAAGGCGCCGGGTACACGGTTGAGCCAAGAGTGCCTGGGGCATTTGAAGTGTCTCGGCCATTCTTGGCAAGTCTTGGTATATGCTGCACTCGGCCCAAAGAAAACTCCACTTAGGGTGCAGTCTCGTAACCATAAACCATATAGGTATAAGGGATAAGAGGCTGCGAAAACAACTGGTTGTTGTTAAGACCGGATGGGAGGAGCTAGTCTTGTATAGCCGATGTACGCCTCCTTGAAGGGGCAACCAGGGAGAAGATAAGGGCGGCACCCTCCATTAGGGAGCTGATAAGTGTCAAAAGACGCAAATGTCACGAGGCTTTGTTTTCGCAAGAAAATTTAGGCTTGTCATATTTGTGCGATGATCCTGTAGAGGCAATAATACTAACGCAAGGATAAGACGAGATCAATGGGTTTTTGCATGAAAATGTAAAGACGTCCTGCGATTTCGTCGCAAAGACAACAATGTCATGGGATTTTATATTCGCAAGAGTACTTAAACCTGTCATATTGTCGCAAATAACATATCCTGCAGAGGCAAAAATACTTAAGAAATGATAAGACAAGGTCAATGGGTCATTACATAAAAATGTAAAGACGTCCTGCGATCTTGTCGCAACGAGGGGTGGCGAGATAAGACCTTTAATTAGGAAGGAAAAATAAGACCACACAATCAATGATAAGACAAGATCAATAGATTTCTTCATTTGTGAAGATATCCTGCGATCTTGTCGCAATGATAAATTTCAACATAAATAAAGGTAAGCGAACACGCTTGCGAGATTAGAATTGCAAATCTAAAATGAGATAGAAAGAGAAAATAAGGGATTATTCATCAAGGGACTTAGTCTTTCCAATCAAAAAGAGTACTTCAACAGAAATTGAAAAGCATCTCATGCAAAAAGTCATACAGAAAAAGAGACTGGAAGATATAAAATTGCAAGAGTAGCTTAATTTTCTACATCTACATCGGCATTCTCGGCAACATGAGATGATAAATGTTCTTCAACAATTTTATCAGCTTCACCTTCGCTAGTTGGAGGTTTTCCATCAGAAGTTTTTTCATTTGGATTTTCAGCTTCATCTTCGCCAATTGGAGGATTTTCATCAGAAGATTTTTCATGAAGATTCTTATCGACAATTTCATTGTTCGCGATATCTTCGCAGCTTTCATAATCGTAATCACTATCAGGAGAATTAGGAACTTCATCATCTTCAACTTCCAAAGGTTCAATAGAGACAGGTTCAAGGGATTTAGAAAGTAAGATCTCATTCACAAAAACTTCAGCTTTGGGATGAAATTGACGAAGAAGTGCCTTCATTGATTCCTACTTTGGATATCTTTAAGATGGCTAAGATAATTAAGCCTTCTTGCGGCACGATCACGAGAATGGGCAAGAGTAGCGACAAGTGTTGTATTTTCCTTGCGAATCTTGGCATGGGAGGATTCCAAAGTAGACAGAGAAGTGCGAAGATATTTCTCAGATTCTGCGAAAATATAGAAGAACAGCAGAGTTAAAAATAAAAAGTAATGTAAGAAATTAGAAAAGGAAAACGGCGGATGAGGCAGTCAAATTTTATGACTACCTTCCTTTTGCGAGATAAGATGTTGGGTCAGGGCCAAGCAACTATTCTCCAAATGATCCATGGCATTATCAAAACCATCACCGACAAGACCTTTTAACCGAGAACGCAAGCTTTTTTCATTAGAAATCAGTAAATTATTTTCCTTCGCAAGGGAAGAATGAGATTCTTTTAACTTGGTATATTCATCCTTGAGCTGGTTTGTTTTCACACTTAGGGTTATTCTACCCTGAATAAGTTTATCTCTTTCGGTAGTGGTTTCTTTGAGTTTATTTTTCAATGAGCAGATAGATTGCTCTTGCTCATTCAGTGCTTTTCGACAAACATCAAGTTGTTGCGAGGATATAGCCACCTTATCCAACAAAGCTCGCTTCTCTTGGGACAAAGTTCCATTTTCATCTGATAAGGTTTCCAACTCCAAATTAGATTTAGTCAAAGAATATGAGAGATGCGACAATTCGTTACTTAATAATTCTTGTTTCTGGACTAAGTAGGCGTTTTCTTGGGTAAGATTATTTATCTGGTCAACAGAATATGTATGGAGGTTATCTAATCGGTTATATTGTTCCATCCAAGCATCTCTTTCCGTTCGAGTTTCTTCCACGATAGATTCCACTTGATATATCTCCATTTTACGTTTCTGATTCAAAGCTTGAAAGGCGAACAAAGTCTTCAAAAAAAAAAAAAAAAAAAAAAAAAGGGGGAGGAAAATGATACCTTTTAATTCTTCATTCTTCCTGCGAAGATTATCACGATCCAGAGAAGTATTATGAAGGCTATTCTTTAAGATCTTAATTTCTTGTTCCAAGGATGCTCGCGACATTGTATCAGAACCAAAATACTTACTCAAAGATTCATAAACACTAGATCTGATAGGATCAATGGAGATTTTCTTAACATCATTCATGGTAGCCGATAAAACTTTAAAAGCTATATCTATCCCTTCCAAGTTTTCTTTAGTAAGAGAGATAGATTCAGAGGAAGAGGAAATGATGGAGAAAGAGGCAAAAGTTGAGTCATCCTTAGTCATAAGAACGCCAGTCGAAGGAACTTGATCAACAAGGGGAGATGAGATAGAGGTACTAAGAGTAAAAGTGGAGAGGGGTTCATTTTGAAGAATTTCATTAACGGAAAATTCAGGGACTAGTTTATCATGCGAGATCATCGCAAGAGGAGGTGGGTTGTCCTGAGAAGAAGGAATTGGCTTATCTTGCGAAGATGTCGCTAGAGAAGATGAATTGCCCTGCGGAGATGCTGCAGGAGAAGTAGTAAGTTTGAACCCAGGAAAAGAAAACAGAAAAGTGCGACAGGTTTAAAATGGCGAGGTTTCTTGGGAGATATATCAGCATTTTTGTCATCCTGCGAATTACAAGTTAAATAAGAAACAGAGGCAACAATATTGTTATTAAAAGAGTAAATGTTTCTTAAATACCTTGTTATTCGCAGTCTTTCTCTTAGAAGCAAAGGATTTCGGCTGCGAGCCCATGGGAATGTTAGGGTTTGCAACGGTGAACTTGGTGTTAGATTTGTTCTTGCTAAAATAAAAATGGCAGGAAAGTCATTAAAAAAAGGAGCAGTATCAGAATAAAACAACTTTATCAGGAAAGATCAATCACAAAATGATCAAATTCAGCAAAATTCACAAACCTTGATGCCATAGAAACAGTAGCAGAAGAATGAAGCGAGAAGAAGATGAAGTAAAGAAAAGAGAAATTGGATAATGAATTCTCCTTTTGTAGAAGAATGATAGTGGAGAAATGATAAAGGAGGTGATGAAGAGAAAGAGTTGGAAAAAGTTGCAGACAATGAAGAAGATGAAGTAAAAGAAAAGAGAAATTGGATAATGAATTCTCCTTTAAATAGACAGAAAAGAGTAACCTGATAGCATTAAAAAGTACCTTTGCGCTCCTGCTAGTAAAAGGGTAATTTTAGACACGTGTAAACGGTTATTCCTAAATTCACGGAATCTTGCTGACAAAAAATTTGGTGGAAAATAAACGATCGCGGCATTTCAAAATATTGGTTCTCATGACATTCTCTCCTTCGCAGAGAAGACATGAGAAGAGGCAAGATGTAGGATCGAAATATCGCAAAGATCAATATCTCGCGAGATTAATAAACGACAGTATTGCGAAGGTGTCGCAAGGAAGTATAATTAATGACGCGATGGATGACGACATCCAGAACATGAGAAAAGTGTGAAGATTTGGCGAGATTTAGGGGTGTCGCGAAGACGAACATTCATACACTTGCGATACTTCGCGAGTCATTCCCGAAAATAAAGGATAGCTTAGCTGTCATCCACTATGTAATACCCTATATAAAGGGTTGAGTAAGTCTGTTGGAGGAGAGTTCTTTTTTGAATTGTTAAGCAAGTCATTAGGAGAGAGAAAATTTAGAGTGATTATAATTTCATTAGATCTGTTCTATCTTCCTTTGTAAGACATTTCAAGAAAATAATCAATAAAATCTATAGTTATTCATCTTCAAATGGATTAGTTGAGTAAATTTTAGTGAGGGGTGTAGTGTGGGATTTCCTGCAACTACATGTTTTGAGCCATACCTGGCTCATCTGACTCTGAAATATTTGAATCAGTGGTTTCGTCACATGAGTCAGGGGTATGTTGTTACCTGACTCAAACGAGTCCGAGTCAGAGGTCAAGTCAGATCTGACTCAAAATAGAAAACAAACAGTTTGACTGTCGATTCGGTGCGAATCAGGGGTTGACTCAGACCCAGACGCCGAGTCAGCTGCAAACAAACAAGGTCCTAGTCTGTCGCTAAATAAATTATCACTTAATCCACAATTTCTCCAACTAGGAAACTCCATGGCTGCTAATGGGGGGGGACCGGAATTAGCAGGGGGTACCGTTTGAGTGATCCGACGGTTAGGATCGAATATAACTCTTTTGTCTCATATGAAACGGTACCCCCTGGAAATTCCGGTCCCCCATTAGCAGCCTTGGGAAACTCACCTCAGCTCGAATACCAACACAAATTGCTTTACGTGCAAGCCCAACTTTTTATTTTTATTTTTTCACCCGCCCCTGAAATATAAGCCCAAATGGGCCCAATAATGCAACTTGCAACTGAATTTCTCAAGTTAAAAGCTACGATTTTTTGGGCATAACTGTTTTTTTTTTCAGGGGACCATGATTTGATTAGGCCACCTCCCTTATAGTTATAAGGGGTGTCTTAAAAGGTGGAGATGACTAGTTTACCCTTTAACTTATAACTCTACCAATTCTTCTTCTTCTATTCTACAATTTTTCTTCTTCTCTTCTTCATCAATTTATGATCATCTAAACCTGATCATATACAAATCATCAAATTTTTATCGTCGTCGATTCATTGAATTTTTATCGTCGATTATCAATCTTTTGTAAACAAACTCGTCCATAAGTATTTTCCCACAAACCCATTACTTCTAATTTGTTTTTGATTGAAAATTTGAGTAGTAGTCATCAAAATAGGTTGAAAATGGAAGTTATAGTAGTAAGTTCGGTTAGGAATTTTGTGGAAAAACTTTGTCGAACTAGCCGAACTTGCTGGAAATGAAGAACAGTTTGGCTGTTTCGCAAAAAAAAAAAATTCCTAACCGAACTAAGGTTTGGTAACTTCGCAAAAAAAAAATTCATAACCGAACTAGGGTTTGGTTACGTCGCAATTTTTTTTTCCTAACCGAACTAAGGTTTGGTAACGTTGCAATATTTTTTTCCTAACCGAACTAAGGTTTGGTAACTTCAAAAAAAATTCCTAACCGAACTATGGTTTGGTTACGTATGGTTTGTTACGCCGCATTTTTTTTACTGGTTCTAGGTTTGGTAACGTCGCAAAAAAATTCCTAAAAAACCAAAAATCCGAACTAAGGTTTGGTAACTTCGCAAAAAAAAATTTCCTGACCGAACTAAGGTTTGGTTACCTCGCAATTTTTTTCCCCTAACCAAACTTTTCTCTGAAAACCTATATATTTATTTAATTTAATTTTTTTTTATTTAATCTTACACTAATCATTAATTATGTTCATTACACTAGGGGTAATTTTGGTATTAAGATAAATATATGGATAAGGGGTGACTTAGTTTTACTTCAAATATCTTTCCCAAAAAAAAAACAATGGTCCCTAAAAAAAAATGGTGCCCAAAAATGGTTCTATAATATTGACTTTGGTAAGCAAAGCAACTAATTTAAATTCGTTTTAAATTCCTTAATACTAGAATAGATGCACAAGCCCCAGCCCAAAGCTTGCACAAAGAAAGTAAAGCACTCATATTGGAGGAAAAAATGACCAAGCGTACTTAGACCGCCTCTGGGTTGACAAGCACAAACATTGGATTTCTATACTTGGGTAATTCTCGGCATGGTTTGGTTACGGCTTTTAAACTTTGTTTTTGTAATGGTGCCGCATTTTTTTTTTTTGCTAACCGAACTAAGGTTTGGTAACGTCGCAAAAAAAAATTCCTAACCGAACTAAGGTTTGGTAACTTCGCAAAAAAAAATTTCCTGACCGAACTAAGGTTTGGTTACCTCGCAATTTTTTTCCCCTAACCAAACTTTTCTCTGAAAACCTATATATTTATTTAATTTAATTTTTTTTTATTTAATCTTACACTAATCATTAATTATGTTCATTACACTAGGGGTAATTTTGGTATTAAGATAAATATATGGATAAGGGGTGACTTAGTTTTACTTCAAATATCTTTCCCAAAAAAAAAACAATGGTCCCTAAAAAAAAAAATGGTGCCCAAAAAATGGTTCTATAATATTGACTTTGGTAAGCAAAGCAACTAATTTAAATTCGTTTTAAATTCCTTAATACTAGAATAGATGCACAAGCCCCAGCCCAAAGCTTGCGCACTCATATTGGAGGAAAATGACCAAGCGTACTTAGATCATTTCTAAACCAAGACTACTAAAAGCTCATTTTCTCCCATACTACTCAGATCTCTCATCGGTTAACATGACTTTAGGAATCGTTTTTTTGCATGTTTAATCGTCTCCAACAAGGTTTGAAACTTGAAACTATTTCGTAAACCTTAATACGAAGAAATTAAGTTTTTTTTTTTTTCTTTTGTGCTAGGAAAGATAGATGTAGTTAATCAAAATAGAAATCAAGTCTCTTATTATGATGCAGTGATGATGCCATGTTTCCCTATATACACAAATGTCGGTTGGATAAATTTAGCAGGTGTATGGAACTTAATGCAGTTTCCCCCGTCAAGCACTTCCACTAGTATAACGCCTTATCAGTCCTTGTAAAGGTGCTTGATTGGATTCTAATTCACTACCTAATACCACAACATAATTCATTGTATGGCAACTTAATTACCAAATACGGGTATAATTTTTTTTTTTTTTTTTAACACTCCGCTGGGTTAAGGAGACCCAAAAGAAAAAAAAAAAGAAAAAAAAACTAAGAGAGAGACTCTACGCCCGTCACTGTGACGTCTTCAAACAGAAATACTCAAATTCATCAGAAAAAAATATATCTCAACCTTATCATCCTTCGGGATTGAATATGAATTAACTCATCAAGATCACCAGGTTCTCCTGTGAAAGTAGTCTTTCAAATCAGAAGTGGTAGCAGCAGATAGTAAGTTTTTAAGTTTCCTGCATTATAATTTTTGAAGCTCTTGCTTGTTTCTTTGCAACATGATACGTACGGGGCACCCCCTTCTACTATTCCAACTGCTCCTCCCTCCTTAACTCTCGAACCATACATGCCTTTCGGCTTCTATTTAACTCTGCCTGTCTGCAGAGTGTTGTCTAGTCAAGCATTCATTCTTCCGTTATTCCTTTTATCTCTGCATATCTCTTTTCTCCCGGTTTTCACTCCCTCTGTTGAGGTTTAATGAAGCTCACCTGCACCCCACTCTCTTTTCTTTTCCCCCCAACCACCCAACTATTAATGTTTATAGCCTCCCTTAGAGAAACGTGGTGGGTCTTTGGACTAAATCTTTTCGACCTGATGGCAACCTTTCTTTCACAATCTTTCTCATAATTCAAATCCTTCCTTCAAGCCTCTGTGTGAAAGGACAATAGTCCCACGTCGCTATAATCCGCTTAATTAACTTAAAATATAATATGGAAGGGCCGCTCCACTCATTGCAAATTGGTTTTGAGTTGGATGCCCGCAGACTTTAACATGGTATCAGAGCTAAGCCCCAGATCCAGACTTGCATACGCCGGGTGTAGGCCGAATTACTGACCGAAGTGTTTAACCGATTTTTTCACTTGTACACCCGGGGTGTAGGCCATACTGGCCGAGGTGTACCCCTCGATTTAGTCACTCACCTGTGTACACTTGTTACCGATTGACTGGTAACTCGTACGTAGGTCCACGTGTGAGGCCCAGTGACTGGCCTTACACGTGAGGGGGTGTGAAAGGACAATAGTCCTACATCGCTATAATCCGCTTAATTAACTTAAAATATAATATGGAAGGGCCGCTCCACTCATTGCCAATTGGTTTTGAGTTGGATGCCCGCAGACTTTAACGTAATGCCCTGTTCCTCTGCTCTCATGGATAATCAGTCGTCTCAAGTCTCCGATGTCGAGATAGTGGATAGGATGAATACCCAACTATCTATCTCTCTTTCTCTGGTTCTTAACAACAAAACTACATCAAAATGCAGAGACAACACTGATCTCGTGGTAGGTCGCATCTTCTTCCCCTTCAAGCTGAATATTATGGAGGTTATGGAGATGCTTCAGTTCATTTTGGGTTTAAACTACCAACCAATCGCAACTCTGGTGGAGGTTCTAAAGAAGATAACAAGTTTACTCTCAAACTTAAGTCAAAGCAGGATGCAGACATAGCTAAGAGATATTCTCCTTCAAGATACGATGCATCGATTTTAGTAGTAAAGGCTTATCTCTTCTCCGTTCCTCCAGCTCTTATCATCATGAAAAACGCAGACTTCTGGGTAAGCTACATGAACTTACCAATGGAATTTTTCGAAGATGGGATACCAGAAATGATAGCAAACAGGATTGATATCTTTGTAAAAAAAAAAGGAACTTCCTCAAGACTGCGGTTATACCAGGCCTTACGTCAGATGTCTCATTACTCTAAACCTAAACGAAAGATTCATCCCTACTTACCGTTTGGTCTTGGGAGAAGATGAAAGAGACTATCTAGATGTTATTCTTTTTTATGACCCACTACCAAAGTCTTTCTACCAAGTTTGCAGAATTATCAACCATCCCCGAGAGAGATGCAAGGTTCTAGTCTAGCAGCACATCCCTGAAGACATGAAAGACCAAACCACAGATACTGAGATGATGGTGTTGATGGTGGTTTTTTAACAAAGGGTAAAATCGTAAAATCCCAAATAACCTAATGTCACCAGTGACACATTTATTAGGACATTTAATGCATGTAGTCAAAAGAATTAATAGGGGTATTTTTTCAAATTAGGGTTACAACGAACAAAACCCTAATTCCCTCCGTGCCAATGGCAAATCATGCCAGCCACACCTAGCCCAAGCTAGCCGCACCTCTGTGCCAATAGCAAATTATGCCAGCCACACCAAAACGCGCCAAAGCATGCCAACCATGCTGGCCGCACTTCTGTGCCAATGGCAAATTATGCCAGCCACACCTAGCCCAAGCTAGCCGCGCCATGCCAAATGCAATCTTCCTTGTCCCTAGCTACGCTAATCACACCACGCCAAGCCAAACACACTTACCTTGGCCCTAGCCGCACCTCTGTGCCAATGGAAAATCATGCCAGCCACACCAAACGCGCCAAAGCATGCCAACCATGCTAGCCGCACCTCCGTGCCAATAGCAAATCATGCCAGCCACACCTAGCCCAAGCTAGCCGCGCCATGCCAAACGCACTCTGCCTTGGCCCTAGCTATGCTAGTCACACCAAACGCGCCAAAGCATGCCCACCATGCTAGCCGCACCTCCGTGCCAATGGCAAATCATGTCAGCCACACCTAGCCCAAGCTAGCCGCACCTCTATGCCAATGGAAAATTATGACAGCCATACCAAACGCGCCGAAGCATGCCAACAATGCTAGCCGCACCTCCGTGCCAATGGCAAATCATGCCAGCCACACCTTGCCTGAGCTAGCCGCGCCATGCCAAACACACCCTGCCTTGGCCCTAGCTACGCTGGTCACGCCACGCCAATCCAAACACCCTTACCTTGGCCCTAGCCGCGTCATGCCAAAGTAGCGCCCGCACCTAGGCTTGCAAACCATGCAACCTAAGCCAAATTGGCCACGCATGCCATTGGCACATGCCAACACGCTCGCTGGTAGCTTTTTCTACCAAGGCGCGACCCAAATTGGCCACGCATGCCATTGGCACATGCCAACACGCTCGCTGGTAGCTTTTTCTACCAAGGCGCGACCCAAATTGGCCGAGCATGCCATTGGCACATGCCAACACGCTCGCTGGTAGCTTTTTCTACCAAGGCGCGACCCAAATTGGCCCCGCATGCCATTGGCACATGCCAACACGCTCGCTGGTAGATTTTTCTACCAGGGCGCGACCCAAATTGACCACGCATGCCATTGGCACAAGCCAACACGCTCGCTGGTAGCTTTTTCTACCAAGGTGCGACCCAAATTGGCCACGCATGCCATTGGCACATGCCAACACGCTCGCTGGTAGCTTTTTCTACCAGGGCGCGACCCAAATTGGCCACGCATGCCATTGGCACATGCCATCACGCTCGCTGGTAGCTTTTTCTACCAAGGCGCGACCCAAATTGGCCACGCATGCCATGGCACATGCCAACACGCTCGCTGATAGCTTTTTCTACCAGGGCGCAACCCAAATTGTCCACGCATGCCATTGGCACATGCCAACACGCTCATGCCAACGTAGCTTTTTCTACCAAGGCGCGACCCAAATTGGCCACGCATGCCATTGGCACATGCCAACACGCTCGCTGGTAGCTTTTTCTACCAAGGCGCGACCCAAATTGGCCAAGCATGCCATTGGCACATGCCAACACGCTCGCTGGTAGCTTTTTCTACCAAGGCGCGACCCAAATTGGCCTAGCATGCCATTGGCACATGCCAACACGCTCGCTGGTAGCTTTTTCTACCAAGGCGCGACCCAAATTGGCCGAGCATGCCATTGGCACATGCCAACACGCTCGCTGGTAGCTTTTTCTACCAAGGCGCGACCCAAATTGGCCGAGCATGCCATTGGCACATGCCAACATGCATTTTTCGCGCGACCCAAATTAGCATTTTCTTTCTTACCAGGACATAGCCCTAATGGCCATGCGTGCCATTGACACATGCCAAACACGCACGCTGGTAGCCTAACTTGCAAACCGTGCAACCTACCATCAAGGCATTCCGCACACGCCATTGGCACTTGTCATACGCGCCACTAGCAGCTCTGACATTGCCACTTACACTCAACGTACAACTTACCACCAAAGCATTCCGCACATGCCATTGGCACATGCCACATACGCCACTAGCAGCTCTGGCGTTGCCACTTGCACTCAAGGTGCAACCCGCAACAAAGGCATTCCGCACATGCCAGTGGCATATGCCGCAGCTCTGGCGTTGCCCTTTCTAGGGTTTTGGTTTGGCGGTCACAGCATGCAGCGTACACTACGCTCACATTAAGAAAGCGTGAATAGGAATAAAGCGGTCAAATAAATGAGGAAATAATGGTGAAAACGTTTTCACCCATAAACACCTTGCGGTTACCACCTCCTCCCATTATTTCACCCTTTACTCTCTTCCTTCATGAGGCCAGGGTACGTTTCAGCCTCGACTTGTATAAATAGGTCTTACCTATTTCCACCGATAACAAGTCTCGGTCAGAGAAAATACAACACTCTCAGAAAAGGCAACTTTGCAAGCTCCCCAAAAAGCTTTCATCTCTTGCAAGCTTCCTAAGCTTTCACTTTCTGATACAAGTCGAGACACTACTCTCCCAGAACTATTCTGGTCTCAACACCTTTCTTTGCTTCCCTCCCCAAATCAACCCTTATCCTCCACTTTGTGACCGAAGCAAGTCTGGAACGGCCATTTCTTGGTTTAGGCCGGACTTGTACAGATTGATCTCTCGAATCTATAAAGTGCTCACGTGCAGCACATTTGTTTAGGGTTTAAATCAGTTTCTCACTCACCTACCGAATTTACCAAAATCGGCGGAAACGATTTTCACCTATAAACAGATAGAAAAAATAGAAGAAGAGGATTTTGTCAATGACCAGCTAGACTTCATTGCTTGTGCAGCTGAAAGGGTTAACACAAGCCCTCATATCTCTCGAGAAGTTGAAAAAATGTATGACTTGTTTCGACATCAGGTGGTGGTACCAAATCTGGTGGCCCCTAAAATTCCTCCAGGTTTCTCTATGAAAGTGACGGAGGAGGACTTTGATCTCTCCATCTCTTTAGCTGCTGCAGCTACTTCCGGGGAGGCGATTGTCTGTCAAGCAAAGGAGAGTCAGGTAAGCCATCCAACTCAATTATATTGTCTAAGGCCTAGTTTAAACTGCAAGCATGATTCTTTTATTAGGAAGTGGAGATTTGGTAAACAACATGATAGAAGTTCTTTGACGCATTTTACTGACGATGATACTAGTATTTGGAAACTCAATAGACATAAAAATTGTGAAGAATGTAATAACTTTAATCACTACTCCTGCTAGTAGTTGTGAAGCTAAGATTACCGGAAAAGATAGGATAGAACCTCTTCGGCACCAAGGAATAAACTTTACTCTAGATAAACCAGCAGCTGCCTTTCTAAAGGAAATGTCAATCAACATCCTGTCCTGGAATGCCCAAGGATTGGGCAAACCTTTCACCCAAACCCATATTACAAATCTTATTAAGGAATACCAACCAAATATCATTTTTGTCTCAGAAACTAAACAAGAAAACACCAAAGTAACACAAGTCATAAAAAAGCTCAATTTCTTTGAAATGGTAATTGTGGACCCTAAAGGAGTCATCGGGACTGCTATAGAGGGATGGTTCTTTCTTGGAATTCTAAGCTCACGGTAGACGATCTAAATGTCTCCGATAACCAAATAGATGTTGTTGTTTTTGACAACACAACTCAAGTCCAATGGATGCTTTCCTGTGTGATAGGTGTCTAAAACACCTAATTTACTATTCAGTAGTTATGCTTTCTTTGCTATTTTTCTTGTGAATTATGTATCTTATGCGTGTTTTTGAGTTATTAGGTGTTTTGGAGTCATTTGAGCAAAAGAAGAAGAAAGCGTCCATTTCGAGCGTAAAGAGCGCAATGATCATTTCACGAGCAAGTGCTAATGGGAGCTCGGCCAAGAATAAGGGGAAGTCAAACTCTAAGGGATGTCACTGTGGTGGCCAGTATCATATGCTGGGTGCCTTTATCATTTCTTATTATTACCAAGGCCTAATTTCAAGAGAAGTGTTTTCTTTTCATTACTGCTTCTTATTACTGAAAGAGAGAAAATGGTTGTGGCTTGAGATAGGAAGGGAGCTTCAGAGATTCGAGAGAATGAAGATGAGACTGTAGCTGGAGTTTGGATGCGAAGAATGAGTGAAAGGTTTGTTTCAGATTCATCAGAAACTGAAGTTAGGGTTCTCCGGAAATGAATGGAAGTTGGGGTTTATGGATCTGAAATTGAAAGAAGGAAGAACTGGTAGTGAAATTGGTCGAATCTGAGATGGGTTTGTTACTGAGCTAACAAGGAAAGTTGGGTTGTTTGGACTCGACGAATCAGCAACAGAACAGCATAATCTTGGCCTGAAGCTTGCTGGAACTCGTGATTGCCATTGACATCTGATGATGCGAGAGAATTCAGAGTTATTCTTAGTGTTTGAATGGTTGTGGGTTATTTGTGTTGAGTGTGTAAACTCGATTGCTGCAGGGAAGAAGATGTGCAAACTATCATCTACAGCAAGCTTCATATTTGCATCACCAGAAAACTGCACAAGAAGTGCTTGACAAAAGGACTAAACGACCTCGGCTCCCAGCCTGGTCTGTTGTGATAAGGCACTGGTCTTGTTGATTTGGTTTGTTGTAGCAGGGAATGACAAGAAGAATGGTGAGGTGGAGCAGCAATGTGAGCTGCAGGTGTTGTGTATTGCTCACTAGATGGGAACTAGTAAACTGGAAGAGAATGGGTGTCGCAGCTGAAGTAACGAATTAGCTGTGAATCCTGGTGGTGCTAGAGCTGAGAGGCAGAGCGGAATACAAGGGAGCAGTGGTGGTGGCATGAATTTAAGGCTGAGATCGATGGGAGTTTGTTGTTAATTGAGCTAAGAAAGGAATAATGGTAGAGATGCACAAGCAAGGTAGCAATGTTGTGTGCTGAGAAGGGATTGACAGAGCTGTGGAGAAATCTGGAGCTGATTGCGCTGGAAGCTGCAGTTGGAGATGAAGCTGTTATGCAATTGGTGTTGAATGAGCAGATGGGTTCTTGTGTTGGTAAGATGGTGCTTGTGGTGAGCTGGAATTTATGCAATGACAAGGTAAGGATGGAATTGAACTGAACTGAAGATGGTGGTTCATAGCTAGACTGAAAGGCTATGCAATGCAAGGTACAGGAATGTGCAGATTTGCTGCAATGATCTGGAGGTGGGAGCTGTTGGCTTCAACGGAGTAACTGGGATTGCAGTCGAGAAGAACATGCGTTGTAAGGGGAATGTGCTGTTGGCAATGGCAAAGCTAGAACTGAGTTAAGCAAAGAACATCAGAAATTGGTAGAAGATGTTGTTGTGGCTCATCCGGGTGTCATGGCAGAATTGCGGATAGTTGTTGCTACTACAGGTCAAGTTGGGGGCAGCTTTGCAAAGAAAATGTTACAGTTACAGGGCAGGGAAGAGCTGTTGTTGCTGTGTGCTGTTATGGAAGTGGTGGTATGGCTGTGCTACATGGAAGAAGTTCAGGCAAGCAGTGAGCTGAATTGCAGCCATGGTTGTCGTGGGTTGTCGCTGTCGTGGTGATGCTGAGATGATGAGCTAGAGAAGGCATTGAGGCTGGTATCGTACAGCAATTGCAACGGGAGAATGGAGATGGACTGCATATTGGTGGCGCTGGTTTGTTGTGGCATGTACTGTCATGGTCATGGCTTGATGTATGTGGTATAGGTGGTTACAGCTCAGGTTTGAGCTCATCAAGGAGACGATCTGTATGCAAGGCTGAGTGTCGATATGGCGTTGTCGCAGGGACTGAGTTGTTGGCTTGGCTGTGTATAGTTACAGGAAAGAGGTGCAGGTGTTGGAGGAATTGTTGCTAATAGATAATGGCTGAGGATTGGCAGTTCTGATGGTGGATTGCAGCTGCACTAAGAAGCTGTTAGTGTTGAATGGCAGTGAGCTACAGATTTCTCAAATGGAGGTTGATTGTTATGGTTTGTAGGCTGTACAGATTGCCATTGAACTTGTGGAGTTATGGTGACCTGGAGTGATAGAATGAGAAGGTGGTAGCAGGAGTTGGTGTGTTGCAGAAGCTACTGTGATGTGTAAGAAGCTGCAGATACACAGATATGGTTCAGATGATGATAGAATGAAGATATGAACTCAAATTGCAGGAAGGCAGTAGATGCAGCTGTGCAAGGGTGCTGTGTATATGAAGCTGCAGAAGTTGTGCGAGAAGTGAGCATAATTGGTGCGGCTGGTGGTGCGTGGAGGAAGCTGGTTCTGTCAGTTGCTAAGGCGACAAGAAAGAACAAGAAATGAATGAGAACTGAAATGGTGAATTTGAGATAGAGGTGTAACTGAATGCACTGATGGTTTGAATGGCTTTAGCAGGTTCCAGCAATACACTAAAATGTGACAGGGAAGAGATGAGCTTGATAGTGGAGAATGGACAGAGTTTGTGGCCTGAGCTGTGTAGCATGCGTCGCAACCAAAATGCAGAAACTGTGCAAAACGCAGCAGAAATGGCGCGCCGGTGAGCATAGTTCCGGTAGCCGAATTTCAGAACTTGAAGCATGAATCGCAATATTTCACTGAATCATGAAAGGGGTATGAGTCGAATGGAAGAGTTGGCGGCCGAATATATGAGCTACGCGTCACGCTTTTGGGCGCGTTTTCGCAAAAGAGAAAGAATTAGTTTGGATGATTTTTGTGAGTGTTTGAAATGCAGAGAAGGGAAGATGAGCTGCTGGGAGTATGCACTAGCTAGTGACTATTTCTGAAGAGAGAACTGGCCTGAGATAATTTTCCGGTG
Organism: Papaver armeniacum; assembly: GCA_023531295.1. NCBI lineage: Eukaryota > Viridiplantae > Streptophyta > Magnoliopsida > Ranunculales > Papaveraceae > Papaver > Papaver armeniacum. The sequence continues at coordinate 424,928 of JAJJWW010018473.1, read as the reverse complement.
GCCGGATTCCGGCGATGGTGACCGGATTCCGGCGATGACGTCATCAATTCCGGTGCCACTCTTGGACCCAAAATTTCCAGAGACTTATTTTCACACATGGGCTTGGTGGACCACTTTGAGACGGGTTTGGAGAAGACTTGACCTACTTTTGGGTATCCTTTTGGGAGAAGCATATAAATAGAACTTTTTCTCTAAACCTAGAGATATCTCCATGAGGGAGACTTCTACTTGTTTTCTAGGGTTTCACATGATAGGTTCTTCAAAACTCTTTATGATGATTTCCAAAAACACAAGTAACTAAGTTTTTATTATTGGTTGAAGATGTAGTTGGATTTTGCAACCAAGTTATGATTTTTATGAATTAGTTTTCTCTCAATATTATCGTTCAATTTCTACGGGTTATAATAATTGCATGATTGAAGTATTGCAATATGATTGAATGTTTGTTTAGTCGAGTCTAGAATTGATTGAACTCACATCCATATCTATAGCTATTTTAGGGTTTTCATCGAGCGATAACCTTGAATACGAGTAGCATGATATGATTCTAGGTTGTAGTGATACATCCTCGTAGTCATATGTAGAAATTGACCTTTGTTCGAATTGTTTGCGCAATGTATTACAATTGCATTGATTAGCCTATTTCTGAAACTTAATGCTCCTAGGAATTGAACTTGATTAGCGCAAGGCGTTAGGTTATTCTTTAGGTAGATTTCACATACGCAGCCCCTAATGTGTGTGTTGATAACTTTGGAAATTACGGAGTATTCTTGCAATAAGGTATTCTATGGCTTTTGATGATAGCGAGATTAAATACGAATTCTATTCATATATTCATAAACTTGTTTACAATTGAAGATGAAACCTTTATCCAATATTTTCACATCCTTGATTTGCGTACTTTATTTGCTTTTTGTTTATTTTTATTTACACAATCAGAAATTCTTCCGGTGTTTTATATAGGAAACCATAACAATTTGACAACCTAGACCTCTCTGTGGGAACGATCCTTTCTTGCCCTTGCTATATTTATATTTTGAGTAGTAAGAAAGTGTAAATTAGTTTTGACGCTTACGACAGCGATCAAATTTTGGCGCCGTTGCCGGGGAATATGTTGACACTTGTGTAGATTACTCAAGCATTGATCTTTATAATGATCAAGAACCTATTCAAAAGGTAGAGCTTGAGGATGATGCAAGGAGTGTTCTAAAGAAATTTCTTATGGACAATATTGCATTCGCAAAAGAGTATGTGCCTTACAACAAAGAGGAGTATGTTGAGAATGAGACGGTTATGACCAATATTGTGGAAGACCCAATTGAGCTTGCAAATGATTATAATGATGATGTTTATGTCGAGACTTTGGTTAAGGCATAAACGGACGAAGAATGGTTGCAAGGTTTGATAGAGGACCATGATATAAAAGAGGTGAATTATTCACTTGAGTTTTTCAAGGATGAAGAGGATTCCGTGATACAAGAGATTGTGCAAGGTTTATCTAACCCTTTGCCTATTGTTTCTTCTCCTTTACCTCTTATTGGTTTGAATGTATGTGCTTCGAGAATATTGTTGAATGACTTTGTTTCTCGTTTTCCGCCATTAGAGATACTTGATTCTCATACTATGCAGGTTATGGACCAAGAAACCGTGGAAGTACCCGACTTCTATATTCTTTATACACTTCCAAGTGTGGACAAGAATGAGTGTGGGGGAAGCTTTTATCGGTTCATAGTTTCACTTTTGCTTTATGTTACTAATATTTGTGTGAAGCTAGTGTTTGCAAAACAGGTTCTATGGACGGATCCCCAACTTTTCAGATTATTGGTGTATGGGGAATGAATCGTACAAGAAGATAGTCGGGCCGTCGACTTTAAAACAAGCGCTAAGTGGGAGGCAACCCACCGGTTTTGTATCTTTATCCTTATCTTGTTATTTTTATGCATTTGCTTTTATCTTTATTTTCTTGTTTTTGCATATCATTTGCGGAATTTCCCACCTTGAACCTTCTTTGGACGATTCAATTTTACATTGAGGACAATGTAAAGTTTAAGTGTGGGGGAGCATTTATATGTTTTAGTTTGTTTTATGCCTTTAAAAAAAAAAAATCAGAAAAATAGAAAAACCAAGAAATTTTTTGTGCTTTTTGAACTCCGAAATCTAGAATTTGTGCCTTTAGGATGACACCATTAGTGGATGGAACCATTTTGAATGCAGGAGTTGAGGAACCAATTAACTAAAAGGGAAGAATATAGCTCGAAATCACAAATTAACATGATAGTTGCTTACCATATCTCTAATATCACCATATCACATTCTATTTTTATTTTTCCATATTTATCTATTGTTCTCAGGTGCTTTGGTGGGTCACCATATCTCGGAATATCACCATATCACATTCTATTTTTATTTTTCCATATTTATCTATTGTTCTCTAGGTGCTTTGGTGGGTCACTAAACATCGACGTGTTATTACTGCTAGGATGAAATAGAGTGATTGAGTTACTAGAAAAAGAAAAAAAAATGATGAAAAAAAAAAAAAAAAAAAAAAAGACCGACCAATTAGACCAAAACGGAATAAAGAATGACACGACACTTGGGAATAGCAGTATGTGTGAAACGTAGTCCCTGTCTCCGTCGCCTAAACAAGCGTGGAATGCAGGATCCAAGGCAACTATCATGTACTTGCTGACAAGAAGCATGCGCTTGGATCCAAAAGATCTAATCATGCCGTCTAAAAAAAAAAAGAGAAATTGGATCCAGTTTGATCCAATCATATAAGAAAAGAAAAAAAAAGAAAGTATTGGTTGAATAAAGTCACTTCCTTTCTTGCCCTTGCTATATTTATATTTTGAGTAGTAAGAAAGTGTAATTTATTTTTGACGGTTCCCTTGTATATGCCAATCATATAAGACCAGTGAGTTGATGTAGAATTCAAACCAAGTAGCTCAATCCAATAGGAATAGGTTCATCTTGGCAGTGACCTTCAGACAGATATGGGAAACATCGAACACTTGTGAATATTCGCCAACATCTACATCTTTATCCATCTTCTTAATCTTTTCATTATGATTGTGGTTTGTTAGTTTCCGAGTATTGTGGCTTGTTCGACTATCTAATTAGAGTTTATTTACTAATATATGAATTGAATTTGCAAGGTACCTCCTCCTGTAGTCATTTTGGATTCATTCATTGATTTGTCACAAATAGACGGAGTTTGAAATATAGGTTTTGTAGGTATATCTCTAGTAAACCTTCACGAGACTATAACTCGTCCACTAGGGACACCTAGGGGTTTAAAGGCTTGTTATTTTTGCTAAAATTAACCGTAGCCTCGACGTCATGGAGTTGTATGTATGTTTTTATTTTGTTTGATTTGCTCGAGGACTAGCAAAGTCTAAGTGTGGGGGAATCTGATAGGTGTCTAAAACACCTAATTTACTATTCAGTAGTTATGCTTTCTTTGCTATTTTTCTTGTGAATTATGTATCTTATGCGTGTTTTTGAGTTATTAGGTGTTTTGGAGTCATTTGAGCAAAAGAAGAAGAAAGCGTCCATTTCGAGCGTAAAGAGCGCAATGATCATTTCACGAGCAAGTGCTAATGGGAGCTCGGCCAAGAATAAGGGGAAGTCAAACTCTAAGGGATGTCACTGTGGTGGCCAGTATCATATCTTTGGGTGCCTTTATCATTTCTTATTATTACCAAGGCCTAATTTCAAGAGAAGTGTTTTCTTTTCATTACTCGCTTCTTATTACCGAAAGAGAGAAAATGGTTGTGGCTTGAGATAGGAAGGGAGCTTCAGAGATTCGAGAGAATGAAGATGAGACTGTAGCTGGAGTTTGGATGCGAAGAATGAGTGAAAGGTTTGTTTCAGATTCATCAGAAACTGAAGTTAGGGTTCTCCGGAAATGAATGGAAGTTGGGGTTTATGGATCTGAAATTGAAAGAAGGAAGAACTGGTAGTGAAATTGGTCGAATCTGAGATGGGTTTGTTACTGAGCTAACAAGGAAAGTTGGGTTGTTTGGACTCGACGAATCAGTAACAGAACAACATAATCTTGGCCTGAAGCTCGCTGGAACTCGTGTTTGCCATTGACATCTGATGATGCGAGAGAATTCAGAGTTATTCTTAGTGTTTGAATGGTTGTGGGTTATTTGTGTTGAGTGTGTAAACTCGATTGCTGCAGGGAAGAAGATGTGCAAACTATCATCTACAGCAAGCTTCATATTTGCATCACCAGAAAACTGCACAAGAAGTGCTTGACAAAAGGACTAAACGACCTCGGCTCCCAGCCTGGTCTGTTGTGATAAGGCACTGGTCTTGTTGATTTGGTTTGTTGTAGCAGGGAATGACAAGAAGAATGGTGAGGTGGAGCAGCAATGTGAGCTGCAGGTGTTGTGTATTGCTCACTAGATGGGAACTAGTAAACTGGAAGAGAATGGGTGTCGCAGCTGAAGTAACGAATTAGCTGTGAATCCTGGTGGTGCTAGAGCTGAGAGGCAGAGCGGAATACAAGGGAGCAAATGGTGGTGGCATGAATTTAAGGCCGAGATCGATGGGAGTTTGTTGTTAATTGAGCTAAGAAAGGAATAATGGTAGAGATGCACAAGCAAGGTAGCAATGTTGTGTCTTTGAGAAGGGATTGACAGAGTGTGGAGAAATCGAGTGATTGCGCCTGGAAGTCAGTTGGAGATGAAGTCATTATGCAATTGGTGTTGAATGAGCAGATGGGTTCTTGTGTTGGTAAGATGGTGCTTGTGGTGAGCTGGAATTTATGCAATGACAAGGCAAGGATGGAATTGAACTGAATCAAGATGGTGGTTCATAGCTAGACCGAAAGGTCATGCAATGCAAGGTACGGGAATGTGCGATTTGCTTTGCAATGATCTCGGAGGTGGGAGCTGTTGGCTTCAACGGAGTAACTGGGATTGCAGTCGAGAAGAACATGCGTTGTAAGGGGAATGTCTTTGTTGGCAATGGCAAAGCTAGAACTGAGTTAAGCAAAGAACATCAGAAATTGGTAGAAGATGCTGTTGTGGCTCATCTGGGTGTCATGGCAGAATTGCGGATAGTTGTTGCTACTACAGGTCAAGTTGGGGGCAGCTTTGCAAAGAAAATGTTACGATTACTGGGGGCGGGAAGAGCTGTTGCTGGCTGATGTGTCTTTATTATGGAAGTGGTGGTATGGCTGTGCTACATGGAAGAAGTTCAGGCAAGCAGTGAGCTGAATTACAGCCATGGTTGTCGTGGGTTGTCGCTGTCGTGGTGATGCTGAGATGATGAGCTAGAGAAGGCATTGAGGCTGGTATCGTACATCAATTGCAACGGGAGAATGGAGATGGACTGCATATTGGTGGCGCTGGTTTGTTGTGGCATGTACTGTCATGGTCATGGCTTGATGTATGTGGTATAGGTGGTTACAGCTCAGGTTTGAGCTCATCAAGGAGACGATCTGTATGCAAGGCTGAGTGTCGATATGGCGTTGTCGCAGGGACTGAGTTGTTGGCTTGGCTGTGTATAGTTACAGGAAAGAGGTGCAGGTGTTGGAGGAATTGTTGCTAATAGATAATGGCTGAGGATTGGCAGTTCTGATGGTGGATTGCAGCTGCACTAAGAAGCTGTTAGTGTTGAATGGCAGTGATCTACAGATTTCTCAAATGGAGGTTGATTGTTATGGTTTCTAGGCTGTACAGATTGCCATTGAACTTGTGGAGTTATGGTGACCTGGAGTGATAGAATGAGAAGGTGATAGCAGGAGTTGGTGTCTTGCGAAGCTCTTGTGATGTGTAAGAAGTCTGCAGATACATAGATATGGTTCGGATGATGATAGAATGAAGATATGAACTCAAATTGCGGAAGGCGATAGATGCAGTGTGCAAGGGTGCTTGTGTATATGAAGTCTGCGAAGTTGTGCGAGAAGTGAGCATAATTGGTGCGACTGGTGGTGCGTGGAGGAAGGCTGGTTCTGTCAGTTGCTAAGGCGACAAGAAAGAACAAGAAATGAATGAGAACTGAAATGGTGAATTTGAGATAGAGGTGTAACTGAATGCACTGATGGTTTGAATGGCTTTAGCAGGTTCCAGCAATACACTGAAATGTGACAGGGAAGAGATGAGCTTGATAGTGGAGAATGGACAGAGTTTGTGGCCTGAGCTGTGTAGCATGCGTCGCAACCAAAATGCAGAAACTGTGCAAAACGCAGCAGAAATGGCGCGCCGGTGAGCATAGTTCCGGTAGCCGAATTTCAGAACTTGAAGCATGAATCGCAATATTTCACTGAATCATGAAAGGGGTATGAGTCGAATGGAAGAGTTGGCGGCCGAATATATGAGCTACGCGTCACGCTTTTGGGCGCGTTTTCGCAAAAGAGAAAGAATTAGTTTGGATGATTTTTGTGAGTGTTTGAAATGCGAGAGAAGGGAAGATGAGCTGCTGGGAGTATGCACTAGCTAGTGACTATTTCTGAAGAGAGAACGGCCTGAGATAATTTTCCGGTGGCCGGATTCCTAAGTGATGGTGACCGGATTCCGGCGATGGTGTCATCAATTCCGGTGCCACTCTTGGACCCAAAATTTCCAGAGACTTATTTTCACACATGGGCTTGGTGGACCACTTTGAGACGGGTTTGGAGAAGACTTGACCTACTTTTGGGTATCCTTTTGGGAGAAGCATATAAATAGAACTTTTTCTCTAAACCTAGAGATATCTCCATGAGGGAGACTTCTACTTGTTTTCTAGGGTTTCACATGATAGGTTCTTCAAAACTCTTTATGATGATTTCCAAAAACACAAGTAACTAAGTTTTTATTATTGGTTGAAGATGTAGTTGGATTTTGCAACCAAGTTATGATTTTTATGAATTAGTTTTCTCTCAATATTATCGTTCAATTTCTACGGGTTATAATAATTGCATGATTGAAGTATTGCAATATGATTGAATGTTTGTTTAGTCGAGTCTAGAATTGATTGAACTCACATCCATATCTATAGCTATTTTAGGGTTTTCATCGAGCGATAACCTTGAATACGAGTAGCATGATATGATTCTAGGTTGTAGTGATACATCCTCGTAGTCATATGTAGAAATTGACCTTTGTTCGAATTGTTTGCGCAATGTATTACAATTGCATTGATTAGCCTATTTCTCGAAACTTAATGCTCCTAGGAATTGAACTTGATTAGCGCAAGGCGTTAGGTTATTCTTTAGGTAGATTTCACATACGCAGCCCTAATGTGTGTGTTGATAACTTTGGAAATTACGGAGTATTCTTGCAATAAGGTATTCTATGGCTTTTGATGATAGCGAGATTAAATACGAATTCTATTCATATATTCATAAACTTGTTTACAATTGAAGATGAAACCTTTATCCAATATTTTCACATCCTTGATTTGCGTACTTTATTTGCTTTTTGTTTATTTTTATTTACACAATCAGAAATTCTTCCGGGTGTTTTATATAGGAAACCATAACAATTTGACAACCTAGACCTCTCTGTGGGAACGATCCTTTCTTGCCCTTGCTATATTTATATTTTGAGTAGTAAGAAAGTGTAAATTAGTTTTGACGCTTACGACAGCGATCACTGTGCCTACGGTAGTCCTCATAGGAAAAATAAATTAAGTTCATGGGACTACTTTCGCGACTTGTCTGACTCGGTTGAAATCCCATGGGATGTCATGGGAGACCTAAACTTTGTTCTCAACAAAGAAGAAAACCGGGGGGGTTAAACTCATTCCACATGATAGAGATTGGTTTTGTAAGATACCCCTTCACCTGGTCTAACAAAAGAAAAAGGAGAGATTTTGTAGAGGAAATATTGGACAGAGTTGTTGTTAACAAAAATTGGATTAATATTTTCCCTTCTACCAGCTTACACCACCTTCCCCCCATAGCGTCAAACCATAGTCCTATTCTGCTGAAAACGTCGCCTATCTGGAAAGACGGGGCCAAGCCTTTTAAGCTCTTTAGTTTCTTCTTAGACGTAGGATCAAACTAGGAGACAAATATCTTGGAATCCCTCTTTTCACCCATGGTTCTAAAATTCAGTGCTTTAAGCCAATTGTTGATAAGCTTAAATGTATACTGATTGGATGGAGAGGTCTGTACCTGAACCTGTTAGGAAAAGCTGTCATGATCAAACATGTGGCATGGTTCTAAAATTCAGTGCTTCAAGCCAATTGTTGATAAGCTTAAATGTATACTAATTGGATGGAGAGGTCTGTACCTAAACCTATCAGGAAAAGCTGTCATGATCAAACATGTGGCAGATTCCTTGGCAGGGGAGAGATGGAAACTATTGGACCCTGTGTCTGGAAAAAAGTCTGGAACCTTCACACTGCCCAAAGAATCCAAATTTTCATTTGGAAGGCCATTCACGATATCCTGCAGATTAACAAAACTTTGAATAGCCAAATTCAAAGCATTTCCCCTGAATGTTGTGTCTGTAACAATTCAGAAGAAACCTCTTTTAAAATGCTTAGAGATTATAGTTGCAGTAGGGTCGTAGGTTCGGTATGGGCTATAAATTTTCAGGGAGAAATAGGGAATCTAACTTGTTTATCGATTGGTTCTTATCTTGGTATGATGACGACATAGGTAATAGTATGCACGTCACCGAGTATTTTCCAGAATGGCGTGCAACCATCAGCTGGTATATTTGGAAGGCACGCTGCGTAAAATGCTTCTAGGGGGGGAGAACCAAATCCACGTAATACCATTGCCTTGATTAAACGTCACATTTCAGTCAACAAACTCTTCCGAAAACCTATTTTCTACATAAGAAACCCCACCTTGAATCATAGAAATGATCTGACAGTGACTAAACCAGAAAGGCAGTGACTAAAATCATTCCACCTGATAGAGATTGGTTTCGTAGGATACCCCTTCACCTGGTCTAACAAAACAAAAAGGAGAGATTTTGTTGAGGAAATATTGGACATAGTTGTTGTTAACAAAAATTGGATTAATATTTTCCCTTCTACCAGCTTACACCACCTTCCCCCCATAGCGTCAAACCATAGTCATATTCTGCTGAAAACGTCGCCCATATGGAAAGAAGGGGCCAAGCCTTTTAAGCTCTTTAGTTTCTTCTTAGACGTAGGATCAAACTAGGAGACAAATATTTTGGAATCCCTCTTTTCACCCATGGTTCTAAAATTCAGTGCTTCAAGCCAATTGTTGATAAGCTTAAATGTATACTGATAGGATGAAGAATTCTGTACTTGAACCTGTCAGGAAGAGCTGTCATGATCAAACATGTGGCATGGTTCTAAAATTCAGTGCTTCAAGCCAATTGTTGATAAGCTTAAATGTATATTGATTGGATGGAGAGGTCTGTACCTGAACCTGTCAGGAAAAGCTGTCATGATCAAACATGTGGCAGATTCCTTGGCAGGGAGAGATGGAAACTATTGGACCCTGTGTCTGGAAAAAAGTCTGGAACCTTCACACTTCCCAAAGAATCCAAATTTTCATTTGGAAGGCCATTCACGATATCCTGCAGGTTAACAAAACTTTGAATAGCCGAATTCAAAGCATTTCCCCTGAATGTTGTGTCTGTAACAATTCAGAAGAAACCTCTTTTAAAATGCTTAGAGATTATAGTTGCAGTAGGGTCGTTGGTTCGGTATGGGCTATAAATTTTCAGGGAGAAATAGGTAATCTAACTTGTTTATCGATTAGTTCTTATCTTGGTACGATGACGACATAAGTAATAGTATGCACGTCACCGAGGATTTACCAGAATGGCGTGCAACCATCAGCTGGTCTATTTGGAAGGCACGCTGCGTAAAATGCTTCTAGGGGGAAGAACCAAATCCACGTAATACCATTGCCTTGATTAAACATCACATTTCAGTCAACAAACTCTTCCGAAAACCTATTTTCTACATAAGAAACCCCACCTTGAATCAGAGAAATGATCTGACAGTGACTAAACCAGAAAGGCAGTGACTAAACTCATTCCACCTGATAGAGATTGGTTTCCTAGGATACCCCTTCAACTGGTCTAACAAAAGAAAAAGGAGAGATTTTGTCGAGTAAATATTGGACAGAGTTGTTATTAACGAAAATTGGATTAATATTTTCCCTTCTACCAGCTTACACCACCTTCCCCCCATAGCGTCAAACCATAGTCCTATTCTGCTGAAAACGTCGCCCATCTGGAAAGACGGGGCCAAGCTTTTTAAGCTCTTTAGTTTCTTCTTAGACGTAGGATCAAACTAGGAGACAAATATCTTGGAATCCCTCTTTTCACCCATGGTTCTAAAATTCATTGCTTCAAGCCAATTGTTGATAAGATTAAATGTATATTGATTGGATGGAGAGGTCTGTACCTGAACCTGTCAGGAAAAGCTGTCATGATCAAACATGTGGCAGATTCCTTGGCAAGGGAGAGATGGAAACTATTGGACCATGTGTCTGGAAAAAAGTCTGGAACCTTCACACTTCCCAAAGAATCCAAATTTTCATTTGGAAGGCCATTCACGATATCTTGCAGGTTAACAAAACTTTGAATAGCCGAATTCAAAGCATTTCCCCTGAATGTTGTGTCTGTAACAATTCAGAAGAAACCTATTTTCAAATGCTTAGAGATTATAGTTGCAGTAGGGTCGTTGGTTCGGTATGGGCTATAAATTTTCAGGGAGAAATAGGGAATCTAACTTGTTTATCGATTGGTTCTTATCTTGGTACGATGACGACATAGGTAATAGTATGCACGTCACCGAGGATTTCCCAGAATGGCGTGCAACCATCAGCTGGTACATTTGGAAGGCACGCTGCATAAAATGCTTCTTGGGGGAAGAACCAAATCCACGTAATACCATTGCCTTGATTAAACGTCACATTTCAGTCAACAAACTCTTCCGAAAACCTATTTTCTACACAAGAATCCCCACCTTGAATCAGAGAAATGATCTGACAGTGACTAAACCAGAAAGGAAGTTAACTATACAGATTCACATTCAGTTCTCAGCCATCCTCCAGCAAGCAGAAACGGAAATAATAGTAACTGATGAATCAAAATGTTTTACTGGGAAGATCCAAGTTCAGTGCAGGGCAGAGAATTTCAAGGAAGGACAAACAGTCGGAGTGATTGCAGCTCTCGGTATAGCTCGACGAAAGAAAACTCAGGAGGTAAAGTTGGAAATGGAAGACAAAGAAGTAGCAGTGCAGGTTCAACAAATGGTGCAGAACATGAAGACAATAATATATAACAACCTTCTAAATTCTGTAACAGACTTATTAAGTTTCTTTAAGTTAAATTATATGTAATATCCTAAGGCATGTTAATCCGTCAAAAAATAAAAACAAAAACAGAAACATTATCAACCCCTATTCCGGAGACCTAAGCGAAGGATGGGAGTGGATGATGCCAGAAAACAATGTTATTCATGCTTGTAATGCTAGGTGGAAAATTTTCAACTCCACTTAATCGGTAATATATATTTCTTTCCCAAAAACAGAAAAAGGAGACCCAAACCTTACAAACAAAACAAAAACAAAACTACAAAGAAACAAAAAACAACAAACAAAACAAGAGAAACTAAACTATTTAATAAGTCTTCAAGCTTCTATCCTCCTCAATGATGCGCTTAAGCTCAGAACTAAATTCTCTAATGTCCAACTCTATAAACCTTTCGGGGGATGAGCAGCATCTAAGATATCGTTAGATATGCTCAAATCTAATCTGTCATCCACAACATAAACTATCAATTGAGCTAGCCTGATAGATATCTACTAATTCTGATTTTTTTTTTATTTTGTTTTATTTATCTGGATGGTGATTATGTTCAAAGCTTGATTTTATTATGTTCAAAGCTAATTTTGTTTTATTTATTTTTCGTTGTTACATTTTATTTTATTTTGATTTGATAAAGTACGGGCACCTAGCTTAGCTAGTCATCCCCGTTCCCCAAAGTTTCATGCGTTCCAGGAGGTCTCAGCTTCGAGTCCCCAATGGCGTAATATTGCAGAAATTAACATGGAAGGTAGAGTTAGTTTGCCCCCCCCTCTCACCTGATAGACATTGGTTTCGTAAGATACCCCTTCACCTGGTCTAACAAAAGAAAAAGGAGAGATTTTGTCGAGGCAAGATTGGACAGAGTTGTTGTTAACGAAAATTGGATTAATATCTTCCCTTCTACCAGCTTACACCACCTTCCCCCCATAGCGTCAAACCATAGTCCTATTCTGCTGAAAACGTCGCCCATCTGGAAATACGGGGCCAAGCCTTTTAAGCTCTTTAGTTTCTTCTTAGACGTAGGATCAAACTAGGAGACAAATATCTTGGAATCCCTCTTTTCACCCATGGTTCTAAAATTCAGTGCTTCAAGCCAATTGTTGATAAGCTTAAATGTATACTGATTGGATGGAGAGGTCTGTACCTGAACCTGTCAGGAAAAGCTGTCATGATCAAACATGTAGCAGAATCCTTGGCAGGGGAGAGATGGAAACTATTGAACCATGTGTCTGGAAAAAACTCTGGAACCTTCACACTGCCCAAAGAATCCAAATTTTCATTTGGAAGGCCATTCACGATATCCTGCAGGTTAACAAAACTTTGAATAGCCGAATTCAAAGCATTTCCCCTGAATGTTGTGCTTGTAACAATTCAGATGAAACCTCTTTTCAAATGCTTAAAGATTGTAGTTGCAGTAGGGTCGTTGGTTCGGTATGGGCTACAGGGAGAAATAGGGAATCTAACTCGTTTATCGACTGGTTCTTAACTTGGTACGATGACGACATAGGTAATAGTATGCCCATCACCGAGGATTTCCCAGAATGGCGTGCAACCATCAGCTGGTATATTTGGAAGGCACGCTGCGTAAAATGCTTCTAGGGGGAAGAACCAAATCCACGTAATACCATTGCCTTGATTAAACGTCACATTTCAGTCAACAAACTTTTCCGAAAACCTATTTTCTACATAAGAAACCCCACCTTGAATCAGAGAAATGATCTGACAGTGACTAAACCAGAAAGGCAGTTAACTATACAGATTCACATTCAGTTCTCAGCCATCCTCCAGCAAGTGGAAACGGAAATAATAGTAACTGATGAATCAACATGTTTTACAGGGAAGATCCAAGTTCAATGCAGGGAAGAGAATTTCAAGGAAGGACAAACAGTCGGAGTGATTGCAGCTCTCGGTATAGCTCGACGAAAGAAAACTCAGGAGGTCAAGTTGGAAATGGAAGACAAAGAAGTAGCAGTGCAGGTTCAACAAATGGTGCAGAACATTAAGACAATAACATATAACAACCTTCTAAATTCTGTAACAGACTTATTAAGTTTCTTTAAGTTAAATTATATGTAATATCCTAAGGCATGTTAATCCGTCAAAAAACAAAAACAGAAACATTATCAACCCCTATTCCGGAGACCTAAGCGAAGGATGGGAGTGGATGATGCCGGAAAACAATGTTATTCAGGCTTGTAATGCTAGGTGGAAAATTTTCAACTCCACTTAATCGGTAATATATATTTCTTTCCCAAAAAAAGAAAAAGGAGACCCAAACCTTACAAACAAAAACAAAACTACAAAGAAACAAAAAACAACAAACAAAACAAGAGAAACTAAACTATTTAATAAGTCTTCAAGCTTCTATCCTCCTTAAATGATGCGCTTAAGCTCAGAACTAAATTCTCTAATGTCCAACTCTATAAACCTTTCGGGGGATGAGCAGCAGCTAAGATATCGTTAGATAGGCTCAAATCTAATCTGTTATCCACAACATAAACTATCAATTGAGCTAGCCTGATAGATATCTACTAATTCTGATTTTTTTTATACTTTGTTTTATCTGTCTGGATGGTGATTATCTTCAAAGCTTGATTTTATTATGTTCAAAGCTAATTTTGTTTTATTTATTTTTCGTTGTTGCATTTTATTTTATTTTGATTTGATAAAGTACGGGCACCTAGCTCAGCCGGTCATCCCCGTTTCCCAAAGTTTCATGCATTCCAGGAGGTCCTAGGTTCGAGTCCCCAATGGCGTAATATTGCAGAAATTAACATGAAAGGTAGAGTTAGTTTGCCCCCTTGTGATACAATCTCAGCCCCCATCCGCTTCGGCTCCTTTGGCTAGGTTACCCATGAGGCTCACTGATAGGCTAGCACATCAACTTGTTCAATTAATGTAGTAGTATGCCGTTCGAGCTTAGCTTGTTAGGCTTCCAACTAGTTTCATGTAATAATCTTATCCAATAATAATAACAAAGTACCCAATGCAAAAATTGTTTTTTTACATCGGGGTTTGAAAGTTTCCATTTTCGTGAGCCTCATGATTAGTAAGGTTGACTAAGGTCACCCGTGTTTCACGTTTAGTTGACCAAAAGTAAGAAAATTTTTTTTGACTAAAGCCAGATTGAGGTTTGGTAGTTTCATACAAGTTCTTTCCTAGTTAGATTGGGATGTGATAGGCTGATGGCAAGGAAGCAAAGTCAACTAGCTTACCTATTGTTGTTCTTAGTTTATGTGGGACTGGAGTGGGGGTATATTTCCTGCCCTTTCAGGTTTTGATCATATATCTGAGACCCACGCGAAAGGTTTTTGTCTGTCAAGTTGTCCGACCTCGACTTGCGTTTAGCGCCCCAGTTTTGTTTTCTTCTGCACATCATGTATACATCATTCTGACATCACTGAATTCTCGTTGAGAATGAATGACACTATCAACAGTAACTAACTGAAATAGTTGGAAAACAGGAGTGTGTATACGGCGAGCGTCCAGATGCAATATCCTTTTCTCGACAAGAATATCCATTAACCAAACTCAAAAGCGAGAGTGAGGCCTATTAGATCCTTCTAACCAACCCGGCCTTCCAAAACTCCTCCCTGAATGCATACCTACCAAAAATATCCGACTTTAAAAAGGAAATGTCTAAGACACGGTGAGTTGAAATTATAGTTTCCCGCAAAGACATGGAAAGATGGATCAGAGTAGCTATTAGCATGGTGGATATTGATAATGGATATGTTAGGGTAGGTTTAAGGTTAAGTACGTTAGCCAAGACAGGTTGTCTACTCCGATGTTTTTCCTCAAAAGTAGAGATGTATATAGATGCTACGTACTACCAAAAGGCGAAAGCAGGAGAAGAACAGGACAAGCCTTAACTAATATGAGTAGAAATTTCGGGTAGTTACTTATGGTATTTGACTTAAATAAATACCCCTCCTTTTCATGGGTCTTCACAAACACCCTTAAGAACTTTATAAATACCCTAAACGGTATATTTTAAGTTTTTAGGGTATAGTTTTTGGCACATCTAAGATTATATTAAGTCAATTCAACCTCCGTATGAGGTTGAGTTGACGTTTTCACGCGGCAAGAACATACTAGTTCATTTTCATTATCCAAAAAATACTAGTTCATTTTCATTATCCACTTAAAAAAACCCTTTAGGGTATTTGTGAAGTTCTTAGGGGTATTTGTGAAGACCTTGAAAAGGAGGGGTATTTAATTAATGTTCCCTATATATATGGGGGATTTTTTTTCTAGCCCGTTTCCTATTTTTTTGTATTAAAAACCCATCAATAAAATTACATATATCAATAACCCATAATTATCTATACTTAGTAATAGATTACTTTAATAACCCTCCATCCAAATAAAGAAATTAATTTTTAAATCTAAATTTAAAAGCCTAAAACCGTTCAGAAAAAAATGGTGTCAAATCAATTTCTTAAAATTACTCTCCATAGTTTATCACACCTCCTAAAATTACTCTCTGGTAAAATTTAAAGTCTTTACCCTAATAAGTTTGACCGAAAGTTTGAAAATTTGAGTTCTCACAATTTAGTAATAATTGTATTTATCATGATTGGGCTTCGTAAAAATCGCAATAATCACAAGTTCACTGAAAATTCCAATTTTCATAGTTCAGTGATAAACATAATTTTCACATTTCACCGATCAAAAATATATATAATTTTCACATTTAAACTTAGGTATAAACGCAATTTTCATGTTTGAGATTAGTGATAATTACATTTTTTTTCATATTTAAATTCAGTGATAATTATAATTTTCCATATTAAAATTTAGTGATAATTAATCACAATCTTTTTCAAATGTAATGAAAATTGCGATTCAATCAACGTAGGAGTGAAAGATACTCGGCCCCAATCAGTAGAGACAACCGTTAATGGGTGCGAAGGCATACACTCTAAGTTATGTGTTACCAGATCAACAACTGGTTTGGAACGAATTAAAAAACAAAAAGAGAACCAAAACTGTAGGACCATAATATCGCAATGTACAAGGTTCGCGGGATTAATAAACGACGGCGTCGCGAGGGAGTCGCAGAGAGTTAAGATAAACGACGCGATGAATAACGACCAACAAAACAAATGGAAGACATGAAATCTGGCGAGGCTAAGAAGTGTCGCGAGAATAAATATTCGTGCATTTGCGACACTTCGCGAGACATTCCCGAAAATAAAGGATAGCTTAGTCATCAACACTATGTATTACCCTATATAAAGGGCTAAGTGAATCTATTGTAAAAGAGAGATCTTTTTGAATTGTGAAGCAAGTCATTAGGAGAGAGAAAGTTTAAAGAGCGCTTTAATTTCTAAGTGTAATTCTATTGTACTGTGTAAACATTTCATGGAATCAATTAATAAATATTCTTGATCACACATCTTTCAATGGATTAGCCAAGCAAAACTGAGTAAGGGGTGTAGTGTGGGATTTCTGCAACTACATATGCGCTAGAAAACAGGGACGATCATTTGTAAAAGAGAGAAGATTGCAATTAAAGTTGTTTGAATCAGAAAATGAGAAAGGAAAATCTTAAATCGGATGAAAAAGATATGTCATGCAAAGACAGACAAAGAGTAATGATTAGTGAATTTCATGAAAATATCAAAGGAAGAATACACAAACGGGATTTCGAAGGAAAGAAGATTACTGATAGAGAAATGGCATCACCTTTGAAGGATTGGGAAAAGCAAGAGATAACATTCACGGCGGGGAAATATCCAAAGAAAATTTGGATCACACATCTCCACTGGTGATCACAATAAACGCGTATAAGGAAGGAGAGGAATCGGAGAACACGGTGAAAACATGGGTGGTGAATGGAGTTTTAATCGATACAGGGAGTCTGGTGAACATCATGTTCTATCACGCTTACAAAAAGATGGGATATAAAGACGAAGATATGATTTTCGCGGCATACAATATTCAAGGTTTTGGTAATTCCATAACAAAAGTAAAAGGAGAGATAAAAATACGTATTCCGTTAGGAGGAATTGAAACACAGGTGACATTAAGTGTAGTGGATATGGAATCACCGTACAACATATTACTAGGAAGACCATGGGTACATGCAATAAAAGTTGTGGCGTCAACGCTTCATCAATGTATCAAGTTTCCTACACCAACTGGAATCGGCGAGATCAAAGGGGACGCTGCTAAAGGAAGAATATATTATCAAAATGAAGTAAAGTGTTGCGAGGAACAAGTAAACAAGCGAAAGAATATATCAAAATACCGCAAAAAGATGGCGAAGGCAGCTAAGAAAGAAGAAGAGTTCAGAGTTTACATGATAAGAGCAAAGGAAGGAAAAGGCATACCTAGCGAGATCTCGGGAGAAGAAGATGATCTTGCGAGAGAGCCAAAAGGACCAACCCCTATGGGAGAACCGAAGGCCGCTTACGTCGCGCGTAACAAACCAAAGAAGTGAATATTGGAACTAAGGAAAACCCAAGATGCTAAAGATTGGAACTAACATGGAAGCAGATGAAGAGAAAAGAATCTGTCGATCTCATTATGCAGATTATAAAGACATCTTCGCGTGGGATATGGATGAAATGCCCGGTATAGATCCGTCGATCGCCCGTCACAAGTTAGAAATTGATAAAAATGTGAAGCCATTTAAACAAAGAATTAGAAAGATAGCAACAACTATCACCCTCGTGATAGAAGAAGAGCTGCAGAAGATGCTTTGGATGCGGGAATTATTAGACAAGCAAAATATCCCGAATGGATAGCGAATATGGTTATAGTTCCAAAGAAGAACAAGGGAATACGAATTTGCATTGATTTCACCGATTTAAATAAAGCTTGCCCTAAAGACAGCTTTTCCATTGCCGATATTCCACAACTAGTCGAATCAGCGGCCGGGAATGAAAGAGTATCATCTCTGGACGGGTACAAAGGTTACAACCAGATTCCTCTCGCCGAGGAAGATCAAGAGCATACTGCTTTCTTCGCTCCAAGAGGATTATACTTGCTATACTAAAATGCCGTTTGGTCTCATAAATGCCGGAGCAACGTATCAAAGGATGGTGGAAGAGGTATTCGCAGAAATGGATACATAAAACACTAGAGGTATACGTAGATGACATGCTTTGGTAAAAAGTAAGAAGGCGTAGAGATCACGTGCGAGACCCGAAAGAAATTTTTGAGCAGATGAGGCGTTTTAACATCAAAGTAAATCCGTAAAAATGTACCTTCTGAGTCGCGTCAGGGAAGTTCTTGGGTTACATTATATCAAAGGAAGGAATACATGTTGACCCGAGAAAGTAAAAGCAGCCGCGACATGCCGACACCCTGCGACAAAGAAAGGATGTTCAAAAGCTGAATGGGTTGTTAGCGTCACTAGGAAGGTTCATCTCGCGGTCATCCGATAAGTAAACACTTTTTCATCTGAAAAAAGGATCAAATTTAAGTGGACTGACGAATGTGAAAAGGCTTTACAAGGGATCAAAGAGCATTTAATGGATATATCCATTATGCGTATGCGTAACTGGAGAGGAATTATTAATATACCTTGCGACAACTTCGCATGCCTTAAGTGCGCTTTCTACCGCGAACGGACGCAGAGTAGAAAAACCAATCTATTATATCAAGAAAACTTTCAATGTCAGCAGAAAAGAAATTATTCAAGATCGAAAAATTAATCCTGGCATTAGTTTATGCAACATTCACGCTTCGCATATATTTTCAAGCGCATACTATTAAGGTAGTCACAAAAATACCAATTGAGTCGAATGAAACACTCAAAAAGATCGGGAAGAGTTGAAAGATGGAATGCTCAAATAAGCCACTGTAAGCTCAAGTATGAGATATTATCCTCAACTAAGTCACAGGTTGTCGCAGACTTTTTAGCAGAATTTCCCTTGGAAGAAGATGAAGCGATAGATGAAATGATGGATGTAGAAGAAGAGTATGGAGACCCAAAAGACCCGCTAACCGAACTGACAGATGGGAAATATTAGTAGATGGATCATCAAATGGAGAAGGAAATGGAGTGGGAATTGTTATGATTTCGCCAAGGCAATAAATTAGCTTTCTTTTTAGATTGGAGTTTGAATCCACTAATAATGAAACAGTATGAAGCTATAATACATGCTCGCGACTTGCAATAAAATGAAATTGGAGAATATAAGGATTACCAAAGATTCGCAACTAGCAATTCACCAGTAAATGCACAAATACACTACAAATAATCCATCTTTGAAAAAGTATAAGAAACATGTCGAAGAATTGTCGGCACGACGATACCAAAAATAAAATGGAGGCACATATCAAGGAGAGATAATAGACTCGCAGACGCTTTTGCCTTTATATCAAGTATGATGGCAGACCGGATCATGAGGAATATCAAAATACGTACACTCACCTGGCGCCATCAATTAATAAAGAGGAAGAACAAGAAGCAGATATAATGATGGTAGTAGATGAAATGCAATGTCGCGAGGAAGACTGGAGAGTAGAACTTCACGCGTATTTAATGAAGGGAGAGGTACCAAAAAATAGATTGGAGGCACACAAGTTAAAGAGCCGGGCAACAAATTATGAATTACGAGATGGCGTGCTTTATCGGCGATCTTTTGAGGGGCCTTCGCTTCGATGTCTAACAAGGAAAGAAGGAGAAACCATATTGAAGATGCCGGAAATCATAGCGGCGGAAGATCTTTGGCATACAAGGCAAAGACGCAAGGATACTATTGGCCATATATGCATGAGGACGCAAAAACAATATCAAGACGCTGCGAGGACTGTCAAAGACATGGGAAAAGATACACGCGCCAGGGGCGCTGTTAAATTTTCCACAAGTGTGTGGCCTTTTGGAAAGTGGGGTTTAGATATTGTAGGACCATTTTTACCAGAACAGGACAAAAAGGTACTTAATCGTCGCAACGGACTATTTCACAAAATGGGCAGAGGTGAAAGCGGTCCAAAGATATTCGCGATAAGGATGTCTTTACTTTCATATTTGAAAATATTATATGCAGATTTGGAATTCCCGCACAATTGGTATCTGATAATGGGAAGCAATTTGAAGGGCAAAATATAGAGTTGTCGCTTAATGCATTTCGATAAGATGTGGGAAATCAACTCCATTATATCCGCAAGCTAACGGCCAAGCGGAGGCAACAAACAAAACAATTGCCGATATACCAAGAAAAAGTTGGAAGGACACAAAAGGGGATGGTGCGAACAAGTACCCAATGCAAGATGGGCTTATAATACAACCAAAGAGAAGCCACAGAATGTCCCCTTTTTGCTTAACTTACGGAGTTGAAGCAAAGATTCCCAACAGAGGTCGTGATTCCAACAACCAAAAAAGAGGTTTGGGAGAAAAATCTAAGCGCAGCAACATTCTAATCAAATTGGATGAATTGGAAGAAAAACGAGAAAAGGCATTGCGACACATGGAGAATTATCAAAGACTTGCTAGAGAATATAACAAGCGTGTGAAAATACGTGAGTTCCAACCAGAGACTTGGTGTTACGAGAAACCCCAATATATCAACGTGAAAGTGGAGGCAAGTTGGCGAGAAAATGGGATGGACCTTATATCATCAAAGAGGTAGTTGGTACAGGGGCATATAGATTGATGGATCCCAAGGAAAAGATGTGGGACAAAAATTGGATAGACCATGGAATAGATTATATCTAAAGAAATATTACCCATAAAAATGGGAGAGGAAAAATGAATTAAGATGAAGTACTTCTACGCAAAATATTTTGCGAAATTCAATAAAATGCAGAGAAAATCCGCGAAGATCTCGCGATAAGAGTAACAAAGAGTCATGAATGGCTTAATAAAAATGAACGAACAAAAGAATGGGACGAACCTTTATGGCGTACACCCTAGTTCGCGAATAACATTTCGTAAGAGGCAAATGTAAGACCTAAAGTGCGTCATATAAGGGGGTATCTCTCGACATGGCTCGGGGAAGGTTACACCGCTCCCGAAGCCCGAGTCATGAAAATTTGGGGCCCATGAAAGCCTATCCTAAGAGGTACCTTGGATTCCCAACTATATATATAAGGTTATACCTCGGTTGGGCGACCGAGGTCTCTTCTTAGGAGTCGCAGTATGCTCAAGGCGCCGAGGTACACGGTTGAGCCGAGTGCCCGGATGGATGAACCTACCCCCCGGCCATTCTTGGCAAGTCTTGGCATATGTTGCACTCGCCCGAAGAAAACTCCACTTAGGGTGCAGCCTCGTAACCATAAACCCTATAGGTATAAGGGATAAGAGGCTGCGAAAAACAATCGGTTGTTGTTAAGACCTGGATGGGAGGAGCTAGTCTTGTATGGCCGATGTTTCGCCTCCTTGAAGGGGCAACCTGGGAGATGATAAGGGCGACGCTCTCCATTAGGGGGAGTGTCAAAACAGACGCAAATGTCATAAGGCTATGTTTTCGCAAGAAGAGAATTTAGGCTCGTCATATTTGTGCAATGATCCTGCAGAGGCAATAATACTAACGCGAGGGTAAGGCGAGATCAATGGGTCTTTACACGAAAGTGTACGGACGTCCTGCGATTTCGTCGCAAGACGGCAATGTCATGGGGCTTTATGTTCGCAAGGATATCTAGGCCTGTCATATTGTCGCAACTAAAACATCCTGCAGAGGCAAAAATACTTGGAAAATGATAAGGCAAGATCAATGGGTCTTTACATGCAAGTGTAAAGACGTCCTACGATTTTGTCGCGATGAAAGGTGTAGCGGGAAGACCTCTAATTAGGGAGGTCTAACTTGGAAGACCACACAAAATGATAAGGCAAGGTCAATGGGCCATTGCATGAAAATGTAAAGGCGGCTCGCGATCTTGTCGCAACAAGAAGAGATAAAATAAAGACTACCGAAATGATAAGGCGAGAAAAGTAGATTTCCCCATTCATGGAGATACCCGCGACCTCGTCGCAATATAAAATTCAACATCGCTGAAGAATACATTTCAAAACGATGATGACCGAGTAAAGATCATTTCGTAAAATTGAAGGCGAATAAACTTGCGAGATTATAATCATAGTTAAGAAGAAGAAAATAAGAGAATTATTCAACAAGGGATTTAATCTTTCAAAACAAAAAGACAATCATGACAAAAGCTATAAAGCGCTTAATTCTCTACATCAATTTTATCATCTTCACCAATAATTTTCTCACCTTCACCTTCACCGGTCAATGGATGTTCATCGAAATATTTTCAAAGACCTTCATTCTCGCCACCGGTGGATTTTCATCAACAATTTTTTTCAACGTCAGATCTTTGTTGATAACTTCAAGATTAGCGATATCTTCGCCGCTTTCATAGTCATAATCACTATCGAGAATCAGGGGACTTCATCATCACTTACTTCCAAAGGATCGACATGAATAGGATCAAGAGACTTCGACAAAGAAAATATCATTCACAAGGACTTCCGCTTTAAGATGGAATTGACGAAGCGGGCCTTTTGACGATTTTTACTATCAATGTCCTTACAATCGACATATAATCAAACCTTCGCTCTGCACGGTCGCGAAACGAGCAAGAGACGCGGCGAGTAGCCCGTTTTCCTTGCGAATTTTCGAATAATCGAGACTTGAGGGTGGAGATAGTGGAGCGAAGCTTTTTCTCAGAGTCTACGTAACAAATACACAAAATTAAAGAAAATTTTTATCGAATATTATCGGCACTCTCAGGATAATAAAGCATTCATGGAATAAATAAAAGAATTAAGATAGTCAAATAATTTGACTACCTTCTTTTTTGAAAAGTAAGATGCTGAATTAAAGCCGTGAAGTTATTCCCCAAAAAGTCCATAGCATCATCAAATGAATCTCCAAGCCTTTCAATCGTGATCGCAAGTTCTTTTCATTGGAAACAAGTATGGAATTTTCAAATAGCAAGAGTAGAGTTGGATTTTTCTAATTTGACACATCGTTCTTGGAATTGCTTCGCTTTTACACTCAAAGTTATTCTACCTTGAATAAGTTTATCTCTCTCTCTGTAATTTCTTCAAGTTGGTCTTTCAAAGTATGATTAGCTTGTTCTTGTTCTTCACATAATTTTTGACAAGCATCATACTGCTGCGAATAGTTCGCCACCTTATTCAAGAAAGAACGTTTCTCTTGCGAAAGAGTTCGATTCTCATCTGATAAAGTTTCCAACTCCAAATCAGATTTAGTCAAGGCATAAGAGAGGCGAGATAAATAATTACTTAACAAGTCTTGCTTTTGCGATAAATCAAAATTCTCTTTCGACAAGTTATTTATTTGATCAGCTGCATAAGTATGAAGATTATCTAAGAGATTATATTGCTCCATCCAAGCATCTCTCTCAACTCGAACTTCTTCAACAATGGACTCCGTCTGATATATCTCCATTATTCGTTTCTGGTTTAATGCTTGGAGGGCGAACAAGATTTTGAGTTGTAAAAAAAAAAAAAAAAAAAAAAAAAAAAAAGGGGTTGCGAGAGTATACCTTTTAACTCCTCATTTTTTCTGTAAAGATTGTCACGATCTAGCGAGATGTTGTGAAATTTCGATTTTCAAGGTGGAGACTATTGCACTTCGCGGTCATAACTTGGAGATCATCCTTCAACTTACTAATCTCTTGAACCAAAGATGCTTGCGAGACCTTATCAGAACCAAGGTGCTTGCTTAAAATCTCGCAGACGTTGGATTTGACAGGATCAGCAGAAGTCTTTTTGGCATCATTCACGAGATCTGAAAGAACCTTAAAAGCCACATCTATCCCCTCCAAATTTTCTGCCGTTAGAGGAATTTGCTCAATCAAAGAAGACGAGTTATCCTTTGTCAAAGGAGCCTCAGGAGAAGAAGAGGTTTCAGGAAGAGAAGTGATTGGAGAAATAGAAGGGGCATTGATAACAGGAGGAGGTGTAAGATTGTTTGTAGTAGGGCTATTATGAGGAACTTGGTCTATGAGGAGTTGAGGTATAGGAATGTTGCCGCGGGTAATGTTACCACAGGAAGGAGGTACAGAACTATCTTGCGAAGATTTCGCAGGAGGAGACGAAGGTTTGAAAGAAGGAAATGGAACGTCGGGAGTAACAGGCTTGGGTTGGCGAAGTCTTTTAGGAGTTTTGTCAATATTTCCATCATCCTGCGAATAACAAATTAAATAAGAAACAGAGGCAACAATATATCGTTAATAAAAAACAAATGTTTTTTAAATACCTTGTCACTCGCAGGCTTTCTTTTTGTAGCCATAGATTTTGCTCGCGAAGAGGACTTTGGTTGCGTAAGGGATTCTTGTTGCGAAGTAGATTTCGGCGGCGAGCCCAAAGAAAGAAGAGGGTCCTTCACGGTAAATTTAGTTCTGAGTTGGTTCTTGCTAAACAATAATGGCAGAAAGAGAACTACAAAGTCAATCATACCGGTGTGATTTCAACAAGAAAAGCTAATCAATCACAAAATCAATCAAATATGGCAAGATTAACAAACCTGGACGCCATGAGAACAACAACTGGCAGGAAATAGCAAAAGTGGTGAAGAAGATGGTAAGAGAAAAAAGCAGGCAAACACTTGCAGAACGATGAAGAAGAAAAACACTTGCAGATTTATGAAGAAGACGAAAAAGAAAAGGAAAATTCTTCACAGGGGACGCTCCTATAAATAGACGAGGAAAAATATTATGACCGGATAACATCAAATGCGCCGGTAAAAGGGGTAAATATAGACACGTGTAAACGGTCACTACTAAATCCAAGAAAACCAGTGCAAAGGAATTTGTTAGGATCCAAATATCGCACAACATATTTCCTAACAAACGAAAGAGCTTGCGAGATTGATTATTTTCCGTAATTCATGAGGCAAGAACCGACACTTCATATACATATTACAAAGAAGCTCCAGAACTTCGCCAAAAGAATAGAGGCAAGTACGTACTTTTCAAGAAAAGTATTCTTTCGCTCGTTCCTTCGCCAATTAAAATCAAGGATTATTACAACAATGAATTTTTCCTTAAAATCGCTCTTCAAGCAATATTCAAGGAAAAAGAGGCAAGATGTAGGACCATAATATCGCAATGTACAAGGTTCGCGGGATTAATAAACGACGGCGTCGCGAGGGAGTCGCAGAGAGTTAAGATAAACGACGCGATGAATAACGACCAACAAAACAAATGGAAGACATGAAATCTGGCGAGGCTAAGAAGTGTCGCGAGAATAAATATTCGTGCATTTGCGACACTTCGCGAGACATTCCCGAAAATAAAGGATAGCTTAGTCACAATACTATGTATTACCCTATATAAAGGGCTAAGTGAATCTATTGTAAAAGAAAGATCTTTTGAATTGTGAAGCAAGTCATTAGGAGAGAGAAAGTTTAAAGAGCGCTTTAATTTCTAAGTGTAATTCTATTGTACTGTGTAAACATTTCATGGAATCAATTAATAAATATTCTTGATCACACATCTTTCAATGGATTAGCCAAGCAAAACTGAGTAAGGGGTGTAGTGTGGGATTTCCTGCAACTACAAAAACAAAAAAAAGAGAGAAAAACAAACAGTATATAACGGAGTGTGAAGAAAGTATATAACGGAATGATGTAAGTTTAAGCCCAAAAGTTTCTAATTTAACAAGTCAGTGCTAATTAAAACTTGTGACAAAAATTGTTCATGTCATATTTTGCATCGTTTTCTATGTCCAATCACTGTTTCCATTTCTTCGAGAAGACTAGCTTTGAATTTTATAAGGAGAGATGGAGCAAGAAGGGGTTCTTGCCCAGTACGAAAGTTCTAATGGGGTGGTTTCTTTTCTTTGGGATATTGAAGTGTCGATGGTGCTCAAATGAGGTTCTTTTCCTGACTAATCAAAAAGAGAAAATATTATGATCGGGATAACAGAGAAGAGCGGAAACCCTTCTGATACGTTAAATTTCAGATCCTAAAATTATGCACCGCCCTGAAATAATGGTAAACATTTTCCTAATAATAATCTTAAAATAATTAAGAGGATAAAATGCATTATTGTTAATCTGTTAATATAATTTGGAAAGGTTAATTTAGTCTCACATAAAATATGGAAACCTAAATTCAATCTAAATTATTAATCTTAACCGTACATCTTAATTTTTGGGCTTCAAATATAAACTATCTTAATGATGGGTTTCTAGAAGAGAGAGAAACCAAACATGGGTTCCTCAGAAATTTCCACATATATATATATTAGTCGAAGACTGCTCCACCTACTGACACTTGCTCCTGCAAAATATCCCGATAGGGGATCGGATGGCTCAAGGAAACTCTCTTTGCATTGTCATTATAAGTGTGTTCCATGTTATATTAGTGTTGGGATTTTAGTAGGGACAAATATTCAGGATTTTATTAGGGACAAATATTCGGTAACCCAGCATTTTCGATATTACCGAACTCTTACATATAATTGAAAAGGGTTAAAGCTTTCACTATCTACCCACAAAAAACCCAATAAAACAGATGTCCACAAAAGCCATATTTGACATATCCTGTCTAAATTACCCTTCTAATTTAAATCATTCCAACAAAAATAAAAATCAACCCAACACTGCAACCACCATCGCCGACCACCACCCCCACCCGTACCAACCAGCACCTCCGCCGCCGCCACCACCACCACCAATACCAGCACGGCCACTGTCACTGCCATCACCACCACCGATCGCCGCCTCCACTATAAATAAAAATCCTATATTTTATTTTCTTGTATATTTTAGTACAAAATCGCAATTTATAAGACATATTTAGAGAATACTAAAGGATTTCAACAGTAAATTTAGGGCAAGAAAATCGGGCACATGTAAATAACAAGCTTTTATGTAGGTGTCGATATTGGAAAAAAATTTGAAGGTTGTAGAGTTTATGATGAGCGAGGAAGGTTGATGATGAACAAACCTCGCCTAAATTAAGCAATGGTCTTCGAGTAATGTTTCAGTTACAGGAGAGAGATTGGGTTTGATCTTAAGGAGGATATATGAAGGAGATGATATGAGAGTTCTCAGTTTCAGGGGAGTTGCAGAAATAAGATTATGAGAGAGTAAAAGTTTGTAGATAAAGTTGTTGTTTTATTGTTGTGTACAAAATGATCAATTTTTTCTATTTATAGTTGGAAAATGTGAGATATTTTTGAATATGTTTGCAGCTACAACAGGGGGGGACCACCGTTGATGCTTCTTGAGGTGTATGTTGGTGATGAAAGGGTATATCCAATCGACACGAAGTACCTTATAAGTAGAGAAAATATTTCTGTCATTCAATGACATCAAAATCTCAGTGTTTCCTTTCTCTCTAAGCATCATCAGAAACTTCTACTATGTGTTCTTGGTTAGATCAAGGGTGTACATACCTTGATTACATTCTCTCTAAGCATCATCAGATACTTCTACAATGTGTTCTTTGTTGGATCAAGGGTGTACACACCTTGATTCCAATTACGTTTTTAGTATTTCATTGTATCTCGAAGACAATATTTTATTGACCTATTGTACCTGCCAATTAATTGGTGAGGGTTGAAATATTTGTCGAAAAGATTCGAAAGGCCTTGAAGTCAGTGCTCTTAAGTATCAATGTTTATAACTTACCCTAATCTCAGGCGACAGGACAAGGATGTGGGACATGATATGCACCTCATCCGTGAGTACAAGTATATAACTAAGAATAGGTCGATGAGTTGAGTCTATCCGTAGCTATCTCTTCATAACCCCCATCGACTATTCTCTTTGTGTATGAGTAGGTTAATACTCACACTTGTCGTACACCGCCATACCAAAACTATAAACCTAAATATATCCCTCCATATTGTGAATTCATCAGCTTTTATGTATGAGGTGTTTGTATGATGTGATGATATTCTCCGTAGTTGATATCGACCGAGGTGGATGGATATTCTTTTTTTAGTTATAGCCAACCTGTGTCTTATGGAGAGCACAAAGTAGGTTAGGATAGTCATGTGTGACACACGAGCTTGAATGAGGTCAAGTGTTGACGTAGCATGGTCGTACGTCCATTAGAGGAGCATAGGCAAGACCAGCCTTTAAAATAGATGAAGCTTGGTGTTTGTCTGTGAGAAGAGAAAAGACCTAGCTAATTTCCTTATGCAAGTCCCTTAGACGAGTTTGCAAGCTCTAAGGGAGTGGAAGTTCCACAATCGTGCTTGTAACTTAAAAACGTTCTTGAGTTTAGAAAAGATCGTGATCAGATGCCATGAGTTTAATGTTATATGCTTTGTATGTGCTCATAGACTCAGGGACATTATAAATTCTTAAGCTTATTCATGAGGCTCATATGTATGTCGTAGAGCTGGCAGGATTTCATGAATATTAGACATGATGAGTTAACGATGTTTTTGGACTAAGATGACTCGCGTTTGAATTATGAGTACTAGGCTCGTGTCGCACTTATGAGGCTGGCTTGAATCCTGGCCTGAGCTTAGGCCCGAGTCTCGTCTTAGGCTTCTCTAGTCTTGTCTTAGGATTAGCTTGAGTCTATTCTTAGTCTTAGGAGTAAGCTACGACTATGAAACTGAAGTTTGAGTCGAGTTCATAAGACTCAATTATTGTGCCTAAATAAAGTGAATCGGCTTGGACCGAACTAGCTGATTCTGAAATGACTATTTTGCCCTTGATTTTTCGCCATCGGAAAATCACCTCTGCAGCAGGTACTGAGAGGGATAACAAAATTAAAGCCAAAATCCAAGCACATTCAATAAATTAATCTAGTCCAAGTTGTCTCTTCCAACTCCCACAAATACATGACTCGGAAAGAATATGTCGTCCTAAATTTTTCGAACATTATCTATACTGTCTACAATGTACTGTCATAGATTTTACAAATTATATGGTAGATATTTCTCGCGACATAAAATTTAAAATTACTAACAGGTATTCTAAATCCATAGAAGACGAAGCTATCATAACCACAAGATTTCCTCTCATTCTCGTATAATTTGGTATGGGAATGAACAGGGTCTGGGTTGCACAGACGTGGACACGACACGACGCGAACACTACAAAATTCCCAAAAAAACTAGGACGTGGACACGTATATATATATATATATATTATTTATATATATACAATCATGTATTTATTATAACAAAGTCAAGTGTTTCAATCCTAAAAACTAGAAAATGATGCTACATGTGTATAAATTTCAAAAGAAAAGAGGAGATTGTTTATACACGCCGAAGGTCCAGCAATCAATCACAATTAAACACATGGCACAATCAAAATGCATCTTAGAACAACAAATGTCCCAACCAAGGGTATACGTGATGTCATTTCCAATTACAAAACCCTAATAAAGATCTAAATGATTAATTTCAATGTTTGTCTTTCTTCATTTAGTTAATAATAGTAAAAATAAAGGAAGAAGTTTAAATGAAAATGGAAAAAAAACGCTTCGAACCCGAGTCATCAGTGCGTCCAAATCAGACGCGCACATTGGTGCGTCGGACACGCGGCGTGTCAGCGTCCTACACGCGTCCTGCGGACATGGCTCAAAAAATGCAGTGTCTGTGCAACCCAGAACAGGGTGGTAACCTCAAACGGAACGTTATTGGATCATGACACGAACGCTTGCATAAGGTTATTGTCGACTAACAAAATCAGACCGAATAATCGACTTTTGAGTTTTGAGAACATTTTATACTGCCAATCACCAAATGGTCTGATGGTTGGCATGCTCCCT
Source organism: Papaver armeniacum (assembly GCA_023531295.1). Classification (NCBI taxonomy): domain Eukaryota; kingdom Viridiplantae; phylum Streptophyta; class Magnoliopsida; order Ranunculales; family Papaveraceae; genus Papaver; species Papaver armeniacum. Next base: position 395,007 of record JAJJWW010018473.1, on the reverse strand, counting down.
CCCACTGCGGAGGTAGGGGTTCGAACCCTGTAATTGCTGAAATTTACTCCAATTTAAAGAGTTTGGATGTAGTCTGGGGCATAAAAAAAAAAGAATTTTTTTTTCATACTTCTGATAAACGACAACCAGATGATCCAAACCAGAGTTTGACATGCTTTCTCTGGCCTAATTATGTTTTGCTACTAACCTGTCTTTTCTCCGTATTAGTCAACCTGTTTTTATTATTAAGTGAACTCACTTACTTATACACCAACCCAAACCCAAACCCTCTCCCTCTCTCTACTCTCTAGTTAACCAATCTATTAAATCCATAGTTTATTATGCTAAATGGATTATGCAGTCAACATTTATCCTTAAAAAATAGTAGTAATCTCTCCATTTAATAATTAATTTTGTTTATAGTGTTTTTGCTGATGCTCCTGATGAGCATCCGTGTTATATATGCAGGATGGATGGGTCTAATTGATTAGAGAATTTATTGACAGGGACAGGTTCCGAATTTTATAACGACGGATCACTTTGTCGAAGTTTATAGTTAAGACGCCTCCCATGCGCATGTTAAAATGAGCTCAAACAATGGCAGAGCCGGGGCGAGGTAAACAGCGGATGAAAAAAAATTCATGTCTGCTTTAAACAAAAATGAACCAAGTGTAATTAATGAGCCAACAATTGAAGGCGATCCCACCTGAGTCCTGACTCCGTCCTAACCTCAAACAAAAGCCTACCCGAAGCCTACAGCGGCTCCATCTTAAAAAACGAACAAACTAGAATGGCAGCTTGGCTGATGGATAAGAAATTGTGAAGTAGACTGGGACGTGTACTTAGAGAAACCGATTTTTAGGTGCTGAATCTAATTCCGTATAAGAGTCGTTTTCTGTTTTGTATTAGACACACCGAGGAAAGTAAGGAAAAGAGGTGGGCCAAGTTATCCTGGGATATACGCGTGCAATGGTAGTAGGTCCTACATGTTGACCCATCGCGACCACATCAACAAAGAGCTGTGACGGTGTGACCTACTTGGAAAGAATGACGTCTGTTGAGGGAGTCAATCCTCACTACCTGTGGCCACCTCTTTTTTCTTGGTGTTGCCCAAATGGGCGGTTCTAAACTAGCGGCGGAAAGTTAACGACGTCCGATTAATATAATGCCACTAGGTATCATCCAAGCCTATGTCCGGTTTAAATAACGGGAAATAGCCCAATTGGTCGGGGGTCGAGCTCCCATGTCTACGATTAGTTTAGTTTAGTTTCACTTGTTCAGAATTTGTATACTTTCGGTCCGCGAGTTATAACCCCAAAGGCATGGTTTTTAAAAGCGCCGCTTCACGCTACGCTTTGTACGCTTCGCTCTAGATTTTTCCAATTCGCTCTGAAGCGTAGTTATGAAGCGAATCTACCATGAAGCGCCGCTTCACACTACATTTCGTACGCTTCGCTCCAGATTTTTCCAATTCGCTTCGAAGCGAATCTACCATGAAGCGGAAGATTACTTTAATTGATGCGCTTTTTGACTTAGTCAAGTCATTTTTAGGGGGTTTCGAACCTCCGACTCAAAGTAAAGTGAACCACTATGCCACGCTACTGTTCTTGAAATTAACTAGACTTATATTAAATTTATACGATTATTATTTTCATAAATCTTAAATTATTAATAACAAACTACTATTATTTATAGGAGAATATCTGCTTCAAACATCAATCATGAAGCGACGCTCCACGCTTCAACATACGCATCGCTTCGTAAAAATAAAAAACGCTTCACGCTTCGCTTCACGCTTTCAATACCTTGCCCAAAGGTGTCACTATCCATCCACAAAAAACCCATCAAAACAAAAGTAACACAAAAACCCCAAAAAAATAAAAGTAACACAAAAACCCCAAAGAATTTGATGAACCAATTTTGGTTTCATCATAAAATTTTTTTGTATCAAATTTTAAAAATTCGGGGTTTTTGTATTAATTTTGTTTAAGATGGAATTTTAATGAATCCCAACATTTGAATGTGGTTTTTGTACCACAAGTTTGGTCACCTTGGGTTTTTATGACTAGTTCTGATTTTGTATATGATTTCGAAGTTTAGTTTCCTACCCTTAATTACGCGGCTTTTAAGGTTAGTCGAGTTTATGGTTAAGTTAAGTTAAGAAAGATTAGTTTTTTTCTCTTTTTACGGTTAGAAGCCGAATTTGTAGGAGCTAGCTCAAAAGGCGAGATTACAGGGAGAAATTTTTTATTTCTTAAACAATTTTCCAGATGACATTATCACTCGGCTCCCAAATACTTTTTTTTTTCCTTCCCCTTTTCTTTCCTCTTCACCCATGGCAGAGTAAATCCTTAGCTAGCCCCAGGGTGAAGTAAGATCATGATTGAGGAGGAACGGATCTGACTTGGAGGTTTAATTGCATAGATGTGTTGTGGTATTTGTCTTTGGTGTTTTCAGTAGTATGTTTGGATTTGTTATCTTGTTTTAGGTTTAGGATTTGCTTTTATTTCCTATCTGTTCTTATTTATTGATTGATTGTAGGTTTGGGTGAATTTGTTGAGATAGATGTCGATCTATTGTCGCCCAATTTATTCCTCTTTGATTTACCTTGTTATTTCATTTTAATTTCTTCGATTGAGCCTGTGGAGATAGATGTCGATCTACGATCTTTCGATCTGTTCCTTTATCTTGTCTTGATATTCTCTTTTACTGTTCTTGTTCTCCGATTGAGCCTGTGGAGATAGATGTTGATATATGCTCTTTCGATCTTACCCCTCTTAGTTTCTTCTCTTGGCTTTCTTAGAATGATCATAGGTGTAGTCATGTCTGTTGAGGCTAGTGTCTTTTCAATTTTTAATTTGTGATTTTGTATCTATAATTAAAATGTTCTAATCCATGGTTGGGTGATCTCTTTCTTATTAGAGACGTAGTAGATGTACAATCGAAATTCAAATAGGCCATTTTAACTTTTGTTTTTGGAAGTGTTGTGCTTAAGATGTGGTAAATTTTACAAAAAAAAAAAAAAAATGTATGTATTAAATCCCTACTAAGCTTGGGTCTCTTAGAAGAAAGAGGGTCTTCGTTGTGTTTCTCTTAGCCGAGGCTAATGAGCTCCCTAGTATGGGTTTTGCTCGAAATAGGAGGTCTGGAATTGGTGTAAAACAAGTGAGTGTTTTTTAATGAAGCTGGTTAGATTAAAAAGGTCTAGAGCTTTACTCCGATTAGTCATAGTCAGATTTGAAAGCCGGGGTTTATTATGAGCTTGAGCTTCCTTGTTAAGTTAGGATTCTTTATAATAGTGTTGTTCAGTGAGGATAGGATTTGTTATCAAGTGATCATCCAATGTAAGATGTATTTGTAAGTTGTTTGAAAGCTCAATATGAGTAAAAAGTGAGTCTTATAAGAGAGTGGTCTATGTTAGGAGGCCAAATTTGCCTTGTCTCTGGAAGTGTGGTGCCCTTGAATGTGGTTAAAATTTTAAAACAGTCAGTTTGTAAGAATCCTAATATCTCGAGTCTCTTAGAAGTAAGTGTTCGATGTTGTTTCTTCTTACCCGAGGCTATTGGACTCCTTAGTAGGGTTATGCTCGAGGTAGGAAGTCTGGAGTTGTAGTAACACAAGTGAGCGAATTTTAATGAAGCCGATGACTTAGATAAGTATAGAGATTTTCAGCGTTAGTCATAGTCAGATATGTTAGTACGGGGTTTAAAAAAGAAAAAAAAATTAAAATTAAAATTCAAGAGCATCCTTGTTCAGTTAGGTTCCCTTTTTATTAGGGTTGTCAGATTAGGAAATGAATTTATGTCAGATGACCTTCCAATGTGAGCTGTAGTTGTAGATGAATGTAAGCTCCTTATGCTCCCGGTGAGTAAAATGTTGTCTTGTTTAAGAGTGGTTTGAGTTCTGAGTGTTAGGTTTTGGTGTCCCCTTTTTCTTCTGGGAGTTCTTTGGCATCCTAAATAATTTTTAGTTCTGAATTTCTTCCGTGGGTTATTAGTATTAGAGAATTTTAATTGGTTTATCGACTTTTTTTTTTCCAGTTTCTTTTAAGGGTTTCTGTTTTTTGGTCTTTCTTCGTTAGTTTCCTTGGAAGATCGTATTGATTAGAAAGGAAAAGTTTAGTCTAATCCTTGGTTTCTTGTATTTTCCTAGACTCTTAACATCTTTTCTTTTTTCTTTTTAGTTCCTTGCCTGTTAGGGGTTTTTGGATGTTTCTAGTTTTTTCTCTCTAGTGGTGTCTAAGTTTTCATTGTTTTCTTCTTCTCCTTTTTTCTGTTGTTGTTTTGTCGTCATATCTATGCAATTATGGCCAGGGGTCTAGACCTCTGATCCTCTGATCTGAAAAGCTCGAAGGCTAGCTACTTCTTTCTCTTGGTTTCTTCCTCCATTTTCCTCCTTGTTTTTTTTCTGGTCTGTTGGGTGTGTCTCTTTTTTGCAAGCAAATAAGGGTTTTCAGAACTTTGTTGGTGGTACGGACTAAGGCGCAAGATGACTTCATTTCAAGTTCACTAAAAAAACCCGTTGAACGGGATTAGATTTGGGGCTATACAGGGGCCATTATTCTTTTAACTTTTTAAAGATTATCTGTTTTTATTTAAGTTTAATAGTGGTTTTTGCCTTTAGCATACGTAGGTTTGATCATCCGGTATCTGCATCATTAGGAGTATCGTCTTGGATTAATTTTGGGAGCTTGTTGAGATTGTTTGGAGGTTATTAAATTATCAGTTGGTCACTTAGCTTAGGGATCTTAGATATACTTAATAAAACAAAATCAATAGTTAAGGGTTTTATCAAATTGGGTTCTTGTACAGGGTTTTCTATTAATCTTCTTATTCTTATTGTCTTAATGGTTTCTTATTTAGTGAGTATTCTAGTATTTAGTATAGTCATTGGTAATTCTTCCTTTCAAGAAAATATGACTGATCCTGTGAAACAACATGATGTTGAAATCATTGTTGGTTATGTATTGTCTTGGTCCGGTTTTATAAATCGTGACTCTTCTACTTGTATTTCTTTGGAGATACATTTCTCATTTTATAAGTTCTTGATTGCAGAAAAGCCTAAAATGGCATCTTCAATCGCCAAGAGGACGAATTATTTATCCTGTACAAGCCATCATGACACTTCTATTAGTCTTGTTACTGATAGAAGGGCTCAGGACCATACACTGATAGTTTTATCACGAGTGAAGGCGCTCATCTTCCACAACTTGTTTGTGGCGACATACATACATCCAATATTAGAAGACAGCTCATTGGGTACCGATGGAAAACAAAGATTTTCAGAGAATTTGAGGAATTATAAATGTAATTCTATCTTTCTAGGTAGTTTTATTACAATTTTATGGACTTTCGGCGTTGCACTCTTTTCCTTAGCCAAGGGTTTACCACAATGGGTTTTCTTTGGCAAGGTTTTTAACGAGGCAACTAAAGCGAGTCCTACTTTTTTCAAAAGTCTTCAAATTTATTCCCCATGTATTTCTTTTTTGCTGGTGATCTGGGCTGACATTGGAGGCATATCCCTTCCTAGGGCAACCTTTAGTGATCAAGTCCAGGTTACTTAGCCGGTTTATTAATATAAATCGAATTAGTCTCAAAAAAAAAAAAAACGAATTTGTATAAAATATTGGTGAAATTTTGCTGAATTATTCAAAACATACCACAAGTGCAAACGAAACACTAAATTTTCTTCCTAAAATTGTTATCAGCTCGCGGTACATGGTTTATCTTTACAATTTTGATATTTAAATTAACAATAAATATAAATAAACACCACTCACCACTTTGAGTATGTTAGCGCTCTCGGATTTAACTTGAATGTGGTGAACACTTAAGCTACTCAAATTAACTCCAACGAGATATGAAGAGGTCTGATCGCTTAAATGCAGATACAAAAACTCAAACTAGATGACTGCTTACGCGGTGGAGGCCGACAAAAAACCCAAGTTGGACAAATTAGGACGGAATTGTAGTGTACTTTGAGGAAATTATGGTGAAGTCGTAGGATTATTTAAAGAAATGAGAAAAAATTTGAATGAAGTCGAGAAAAATTAAAGAAATTAAAAATTCAAGTTTTTGAATTGAGGCGACAACATCAAATTAAAAAATTATTATCAAAATCTGATTCTTTAATTATAAATTAAAATTAATTTGAAAATATTTAGTGAACAATTCACTTGAATTTGGTTGAATTGAAAAACACAATTGAATTTTGACGAGATACAAAGCAAGATACATCCCCATAGATTTCAACTAGATGATGCATGGGATGAAACTTCGATTGAATTCGATCTTTATCCAAAAGAATTATGGTGGTATTTTAAATAGAGGTAGGATCGAGTGACAGACTAAATATGACAGAGTCTCTCACAGACTCATGCAGCCATTGGATATAACAATTTTGAAGGGCTGAGATTAAGATGAAAACACGCGGATTTTGGTTACTGATCCACGACCCGCACTTCAAATAAATCTCGGTTCTCTCTCTTTCTTAATTACAGTAGATGGTTAGTTTATCTTTCTCTCTCGGTTATCGATTTCATTCTTTTCTGCAACAAATGGAATTAAAACCAGTCAATGGACGAATCGTTTCTATAGGAAAGTTTTAAAATACCAAAAGTGTTCCTCGTTTTTCTAGGTGAGCTAGATTTTTTGTTTTTGTATTCAATTTTAAATCTGTTTCTAAGGTTTTGATCTGGGAATTGGTTAAAAACCTTCTTTAATTAACGTTCTCTTAATGATGAATAGTGGTTTTAAACCTAAAAACATTTTGGATTCTATTCAATTTCCGATTCATTGCTTAGTTTCTTCTCAATTTAATAGATTTCTAAAGACAGGTCCTGCTTTTGTTGTTACAGAAGATTCATCTAAAATACGATCTCATATTTGTACGTGTTACAGGTGCTTCTAGTTTAGCTGACAAATGTATTTGGAAGATTGGTATTGCTAAAAAACAATCTGATGGTGGTGGGAAGAAGAAAGGGGCCTCTCAATTGAGAATTTTCAGTTTGTTCAGTTTGGAATTCGGAATATTGATACCCTTTGGATAGGTTCTCCTAGCCGACAAAGTGGTTGCAGATTCTATCACTCACAGTATTCTAATTAGAGACTGTTGCCAAAGAAGATAACCAATTTTTCAAAGTTGATCATCTGTCACGAGATGCAGCCTAAGTTATCGATTATTTATAAAATCTAATATGCGTTCTCTATGTCTACCGCATCAAACATGACCGCATCTTCAAATTATTCACTTATTTGTTTGTTTTGGCTTAGCCAAGATTCTTGTGGATACCGAGTACTAAGACGTGCAAGCATATAGAATCAGATGGCGGCCAAACGAGCGTTACAGGAATTGATTTGTACTCACCAAGTAATGATGACCCGGAAATGAATTTCAAGGAGTGGATTATTTCTTGTTTTTTTTTTCTTTTTCTGATGGGCGGAGTATCTCTGTTTTAATGAACGAGAACTGGTTCACATTGAGAATTTGTTAAAGCCGACTAAGACTAATGTATACAAGACTGCATAAAAATTTTATAATCAAACCAAACAATAATCCATGGTAGAAATTTTAGTTCTATGATTGTCGCACCGAGTGGAAGAAGGAACAGAAAGAAAGGAAATAATAGAAGAGAGATATAATATGGAGAAAGTCAACAAATTACTGCCTGCTAAATCGGGTTTCCCCGTCAGTCAAAAAGACCCGCGTGCTTCATCAATTAATCACAACCATTGAATGTTTAATAAATCAGTGGTCCAGGAGGTCGGTGAGAGACTCTGTCAAATTAAGTCTGTCACCCGATCCTGCCTCATTTAAATAAGTTACTGTATGTTTATAATGCAATTATAGGATATTGGTGGAAATTTGGAGATATCAACCATAAATTTGAGGAAATTAGAAGAAAGTAAAAACGTAGCAAAATATTGCAACCCTCTAATTGAGAAGAAATTAGGTCCAAATGTAGAGAAAAAAATTAGAAAAAAAAGTATCAACGAAAACATCGTGAAAGGGAGGTGCATTTTTACCCTCGCATACAATATATATATATATATATATATATATATATTTTATTTTATTTTTGCTCAGCATACAAAATACTTACATACATAGAAGGATTGCTTTCGGTCGCCCAACAAGTGCAAACACTACATGCTTCTTCGGTACAAGTCTATAAAAAACTCCCATAAAATGGGGTATTTTAGCTCCTTCCCTGATACCGCAACCACGTTGTGACTTACGGAAGAGAACAGAGACTAGAGATGCCTAAATTCCATCGGAGAAAACTTCTAAATCTAGTATCAACCCCTACATTCAGAAACTCAATTAACTCCGGCGACAAAATAGTACCGAACATAGACACTCATGAGCTAAGCTATCAAGTATCGTTTATCTTTTGGATACTTTAAAAAGATTACCTAAAATTGATTATAATGAATTTTCAAAACAACTTTTTTTTGTTTATGGAAATAATGTATTTTTTCAATTATGATTAAAATAATCAATTATTATAATGGTTACCAAACAGATATAGAATCCATTATAATTTACATAATGGATTATGGGCTGATAATCCATTAAAATAATGGTTACCAACCGGCCCCTAAATCTTTGGTCATCTCTCTAGAACTGCTACATTCAACCAATTTCACCCCATGTGATCTCTGTAGACTCTAATTAATCCTCATACAAATTGATGGTATTTGGGAAAATTAAAAGGTTATTGTACTTGTGCACTCCTAATCACTTGATATGATTTGGAACTCTAGCTAGTGGCGTTTGACTTATAAGAAACTACAAAACAAAAATAGTTTGTATATAAATCACTTTGAGGGGCTGCTCCAATAGAATGAAGTCAACACATTCATCTTCAAGTTTGACCCGTAGTACCTGAATTCGGAAAGCCTTTCCTACGTCACCTTTCCACAAGTAAAAGGAACAAAGTAAACGCCAAATTTGTCAACCTTGTAATTGGTCATAGGATTCATATCGGTTATCTTCACGGCAAAACATGAAGAGAGAGGATTGTATATGGGTAATTTTTCTTCACAAAAAAAAGAGGAAGAAAGTACATGGTTAATTTTGAATTTTTGACAAATATGTTCACTTTCTAATACACGTATTAAAGTATTATTTATCATTGCAAAATCTTCTAAGCCTTTGTTTTTTTTTATGGATAAAGATGATTATACGAGTATTAATAAAAAGTATATAAAAGGATTGAACCACCGAAAGAATTGGACATTTACAAAAATTATCTGATATAAGAAAGTATTTCTCTTTTTGGTGGTCTATTATCGAACATACTTAAAAAATTTCTTTTATGTGCTTTTAAGTGGATCGTTGTTTCTTGTATAACAATATTTTTTTTATGTAAAAACGGTTTTGATAATTCCAAGTGTTTTACAAAAACATCCAAATATCAATGTTGTAATTGGAAACAAAACGGAAGTACTCTTTTCACAAAATAGATTAGCTTGTTTAAGTTTTGCATAGGGATTAACGTAATTAATATAACATTTTTTTCCATTTTTTACCCTTTCTTAAAAAGTATACATATTAATATGTGTTTATAGAAGACAATGTACATTTATAACGAGTCAGGTTGTTTTTTTTTTTATAAGAAAAAGAGAGTACCGGCTCCTAGAAGGAAAGCCTACCCCCAGTTACATCCGTTGTGATGCATGTGCTAACTCTAGCAACAGGATCAGTTCTCAAAATAGACGTAGTGTTTTTACAGAAATTCAAATCAAACTGATTATGAGGAATTTGTAAAACATGCATGAAAGTAGATAAGTTCTCTCCTCTCCATATAGAGTCAGTGAAGAAAAGAGACTGTCTGGCCAGTTTGGCTAAGTTAATTGCTGCATAGTTTTGTTGAGTAGTGATTCTAGTGAGCTTTCCTAGAACAAAAGTAATTGGCTGTCTTTTGGTATTGCTGCCTGGTTGATGAGTACTTTGACCTGTGAATCTTTGTTGAACCTCCCATTGGTATTGTGCTTTGATGATTTGAAGAGTGTCTTCAGACTCCGCAGCAAAGGTGATGTTGGCTTGCTGCATTGTTTTTCCCCATGAGAGTGCTAGTTCAGCTCCTCTGCTTGACCGCTCTTCTCTGCTGATTCCAGTTGTAAAGTCTTTGAAGTTTCTGGTTCCCAAACATTTACCTGAGTAGGACACAGCAACAAGAGAATAGTTAGTAAAAGGATGTGTTTCACTATTAGCCTGGTGGAGATCAGCTGGATCAATATGCATGCTAATAGTGATTCCAAATTTATCAGATATATGTTTGTGTTGACTATGGTTCTCTTGAGAGTGATAGGTATTGTTGAACTGGTAATAGAGATTATTCATGATATGCTCAGGTTTGTGGTGAATCCTGGAATGGTTGCATAAATGTTGTGTAATCTCCTGAGCAGTGGCATTGGCTGTTGGGGTAATCTTTCTGAAGACCCAATCACATCTTGCTTTCCATATGAACCAGCATATGGTTGCATATGCGCCGTTCCAGCTAGAGTTGTTGTTGTCTGCCCGGAACCAGGTGTTTAGCCAGTCATGGAAGGAGTGGAAGGTGGTGAAGAGGTTATGGTGTTCTCCAAACAGTCTTTTCCAAACTTCAGAGGCAGCAGGGCAGGAGATTAGGACATGTGTTATATCTTCTACTCCATTCTTGCAATGAGAGCATATTGGATCAATGTAATTCAGGATGCTAGCCGTTTTTGCATTGGTGGGCAGAATACTGTGAGCACATTTCCAGATGAATAGATGGATTGCTGGGTTGGTATCAAGACTCCAGATTTTACTCCAGGGGGCTATTTGAATATCCATAGCATATTTCTCTTGTATCTGCTTATCATATAAGGACTTGACAGAAAATTTTTTGTTGGTGGTGAGGGACCATTCGACTTGATCCTGCTCAGTATGGTTATGAGGAGTTTGAAGGATGAGGGCTTGAATTTCAGGTGTGAACCATTGGTTTAGGATAGAAGTGTCCCAATCTCCATTGGTGTTGTATAGCTGGTTTACATTGTTGAAGTTGTTTGGGCAAAGGGTAGGTTTCATGAGTCTTCCCGAGAAATTGTTAATCCATCTGTCATTCCAAATGTGAATTTTCAAGCCATTTCCCACCTTCCAAATGTAGTACTGTTGAAGCATTGCTATTCCTTCCAGAATTCCCTTCCAGATCCAAGAGTCAGTGCTTTTTGGTTTGGTATCTAATCTTATGACTTCAGTGTTGGGATAATGTGAGGTCTTCATGGTGCTGCTCCATAGAGAATCTGGTTCAGAGACTAGTCTCCAGGCAATCTTAGTAAGCATGGCCATGTTGAAAATTTCCATATTCTTGAAACCCAAACCTCCCAGCTCTTTGGGTTTGTTAACATCATCCCAAGCAAAATAATAGACTCCTTTCGATTTATCCTGTTCTTTATTCCAGAAGAAGTCTCTTTGAATTGCATTGATCTCCTTGCAAGTAGCTTTTGGGATTTTGAAGCAGTTCATCTGATAGATGCTAGTTGTGGAGGTTCTTGATCGTATCATTGTCATCTTCCCAAAGAGCTTGAGAGATTTGTTTTCCATCCATCCAGCCAATCTAAATTTAAGTTTGTCCACACATGGTTTGAAAGCTTGGATTTTACTCCTGGTAGTGAAGAGCGGAGATCCAAGGTATCTGTCAGATGTGTTAATCCTTTGAACCTTCATAGTATTACTTATATTGTCAGCAATAGCTGGTGCGGTGTTTTTGCTGAAGAATATGCCAGATTTTGAGAAGTTTATTAGTTGGCCTGAAGACTTTCCAAACTCTTTGAAGATATGTATGAGATTGTTGCATTCCTGTATATTTGCTTTGCAGAATATCATGCAATCATCTGCAAAGAGGAGATGATTAATAGCTGGAGCATCCTTACAAATTTTGACTCCAGTGAGTTGTTGTTGGGACTCAGCATGTGTCAGATATCTGGAGAGCGCTTCCATGCAGAAGAGAAACAAATATGGGGATAGAGGGTCTCCTTGCCGTAGGCCTCTAGAAGGTTTGAAGAATTTTCCTGGAGATCCATTGACTAGTACAGCCATGCTAGTGGTGGAGATGCATTGATGAATTAGGTTACACCAATGAGTACTGAATCCCATTTGGGATAGAACTCTTAGGAGAAATTCCCAGCTAACTCTGTCAAAGGCTTTTGCCATATCTATCTTTATGCCCATTATTCCATTATTTCCTTTCTTCCCCCTTCTGGTATTCATATGGTGAATGATTTCATGGGCTATAGCTATATTATCAGAGATTTGTCTTCCCGGGATAAAGGCTGATTGAAATGGGGATATTAGCTTGGGTAGGAGGGGTTTTAATCTCTGGGCAATAAGTTTAGAGATGATTTTATATGTTGTATTGCAGAGGGATATGGGTCTGAACTGAGCTGGTGTGGTAGGTTTTTCAGTCTTGGGGATGAGGGATATGAAAGTGGAGTTCATCTCCTTGAGTAGATGTCCAGTTGTGAAGAAACTCTGAACCATGTGAGTAATGTCTTCTCCAACAATGTTCCAGTTGGCTTGAAAGAAGTTTGGAGGGAATCCATTAGGGCCTGGGGCTTTATCTCCATCCATACTAAAGAGAATGTTCTTGATTTCCAACGGTTCAGGAGTTCTGGTAAGAGTATGATTCTCCTGGTCAGTAATGGTGGTGGGAATTAGTTGAAGGATGAAAGGATTAATGTGAATGGGTTCAGCAGTAGCCATTTCTGAAAAGTGACTTGTGAAAATGTTGTTGATTTCTGCATTGTCTTGTATCCAAGAGCCATCCCCCTTTTGTATTGAATCTATCCTATTTCGTCTGTATCTTTTCTTAGCAGCAATGTGGAAGAATCCTGTATTTTTATCCCCCAATCTGATGTGTTGATCTCTGCTTTTAGTCTTCCAAAAGGCTTCTTGAACATGTTGCCAGTGTTCTACCCGCTTTGTCTTGCTTTGCTTTGAGCTCGCACTCTATTTGGTTTAAACTGGTTTTTAGTTAGCCAATCCAGATGATTTATGCTTTTTTCTAGATTAGTCTTAATGTTGCCATAAACATCTTTGTTCCATTTCTTCAGCCTGACTTTAATGTCCCTTAACTTCCTTGCTATTTTTATGGCTAATGAGCCTTTATGAGTTGTTTTCCAACAGTCAGCTATAATGTTCTCGACAATCTTCATGATTGAGCCATGGACCAAAAAATCTGAAGGGGATTTGTCCGTGTTTCCAATTGGGATTGGTATTGAGGATGATAGGGTTGTGATCAGAACCAATGGCTGTAAGATTTGAGATGGTGGTATTTGGTTGGCTGTCTAGCCAAGCTTCATTCGCCAGACCTCTGTCCAATCTTTGTTCTGTGAGTTGATGACCAGTTCTTTTGTTTGTCCAGGTAAAGGGACATTCAGTGTAGCTCAGGTCAGAGAGATTTGCTTCTTCAATCTTGCTCAGGAAAATATCAACTTCAGTTTGATTAATCGGATGTTGACTAAATTTCTCATGTTCATGCAGAACAAAGTTACAATCCCCATGATCAACCAAGGAAGAGTGTTAGCAAAGATGAGTATTTTCAATCATGTTCCAGAATGCGCTTTATCATTAGTAGTAAAAGGACTCGCCATAATAACCAGTAAAAAGCCAAGGATCTTCATGCTGGGGTTTAATGATTGCATTAATGTGATAATCAGAGAAGTCTTCAATAGTGACATCTAGGTTGGTCTTCCAAGCCAGAACAAGGCCCCCAGCAGTCTTGGCTTTGCCTTTTGGTTCAACAAACCAAAAATTTGTGACTCCTATGTTTCCAAGAATTTTCTTTAGGTTTCTAGATTGTTGTTTGGTCTCAGAGAGAAATAGGATCTCAGGATTATGTTTATTTAGCATGCTGTTTAGATACCTAGTAGTGTCAGCTTGTCCTAATCCTTGACAGTTCCAAGCTATAATTGAGTAGAATTGCCAGAAATACGATATAATAGGGTAAGAGAATGTAATGATTCTGTATCCTAAATTTAAGGATGTTATCCTAGCTTTGTGATTCTCTAAAGTTTTGTAATCAATCCTCATATTTATATTGACATGAATATGAAATTTAACATCAAGCTTTAAGTATATTACCTGGTTGGTTTCGGCTGTGTTAGCTCCCTCCAGTTACTAGTAGTGTTGACTGGTAATTGCTCGTCATCCAGTAGGAGGTGTTGGATATTGCTCCTCTTAGCAGATTGGTGCTCATTCCATTTCATTTCCTGGTATCCCGGCTGGCTAGACAGACTGAAAATTTTCCGTTTTGGATCAACCAGCTGAGGATGATGATCAGCATCGACGGCTTTTAAGTTCCTTTCACTTCTTCTCCTTTCCCATAAGAGTTTTTTCTGTTTGTTATGAACTTCCCTCATCTGTGTTTGTATGTCAGCTAGTGAGGTAATGTTTTGAAGTTCAATATCAACAATTTGGTATTGGATCTTATTATCAATTTTTGGGAAAATGACCGCGGGATCTAAAGTTTCTTCTAGTTCTGGAGAGATTGGCACAGTTTTGAAGTTCTTTCTAGCAGCATCTTTGATATTTTTCTGTTTTCCTTGAATAGTTTTGCTTCTGTGATTCTCTAGAAGCCTCTTGTGTTTTTTCTGGCAGGCTATGGCTTCAGGATTGGTAGTTGGGATGTTTCCTTCAATAGATTTATCTAAACCTGCTTGGAAAATCAGGTATTGGGGTGGTCCATCCAATTCTTCACAATGATTGCTAAGAAGAGTCTGCTGCTGCGCTTCCCTCATCTTAAAAGCAAATTCTTCTTCTCCTGATTTATCAGAGTAATGGAGGATGGTGTGTGGTTTTTTGGGGGTTGTGGATGAAGTGAGACTTTTGTTGGATGGGGAGGGAGTGGTGGTAGGAGAGGAGAGAAAGTTCCCAGAAGTAGGATTATGCTTATTAGTTGAAGTTGGCTGAGATTTTCTTTTTCTTCATTGCACAATGGACCAGGATGGTCAAGGATTCTGCAAATTTTACAGAAGGCAATACCATTCAGAGCATAAGCTAATTCAAGCCAGTGAGAGGTATTTTCATCTTCATGAGCATCAATACCATACTTTAGAGCTTTAGTAACATCGATAGTGATTTGAACCTCCAGATTTTTCTCATCATCATCTCTTCCATACGCTTTCTTAGAGCCTTGAAATATTCCCGCTTGGTCCAATCAAGTTTCTTATGTCGAGAACGATGTGGGTTGGGATTCTTTTAACTAAGACCCAGATGCAGACTTTGTAGAAATTTGCTTCATCAATGAAGTCTGGACCTGCTTGCGGTACCTCTGTTAAGACAATGAGTTTATCAAAAATTCCTCTTGTACCCCCTTTCCTGAGAACTTTATAATCTTCACTGCTAGTTAACCTGATTTGATAGTAGTTTCTTCTTTTTTTCCATAAAGAAATTTCAGCATTTCTTTGTAATTCCCAGTTGTTATTGATGAATCTTGCTATTTCTCTTGTTTCATAAGATATTTTGCTGCACAATCTCCCAATGTAGACCCATTGCCAATCTATCTTCTTCTTTGGTAAGATGTTAGCCTTATTGACAAACACTTTTGGGAATAAGTCTTCCGGTATGTTTAAAGAAGTATTCATTTGTTTAACAAGGTTTTCAATACTTTCAGAGGTTTTAGTTCCTGAGGAAGAGGCCATGAGATTGTATAGACTAGATTTGTGATGGGGTTGTTTGTGAAAGAAGTTGATATAGAGTGTGGCTTTGGATTTTGGTTGTGGTTGGCAGCTGTTTGAATCAGCTTTAATTTGAATTTTGAATTGTATGTTGACAGTTTGCAGATAGTGCAATTTGTTTTTTTGTTGCAGTTGGTTATAATGAGGGAAAATGTACCCAATATAGTCTGTGTTATAAGATAGCGACCAGGCATCAATCCAGGATTGACCGCTAAGAGGAACCCACCCATTGTTGTTGAGGTTGATGTTGCTTTGAACTACTAGCAATCTGAGGGAGCATAACCTGTAGAAATGTGCTACACCAATACCAATTCCGTGATACAAGTAATAAATGACAATGTAGAGAGTAATTTGAGCAAGCTTAATATCTATTTTCTGATAGGCTTGAGCTTTGGTCAAAATTTTATCCTTACAGGTCTTGGGTGTAGTGGAGTTGTACTCTAAAACGGGATAGTGACCTATGCTTTGTGCCAGGCTAATATTCCATTTGGTTTGTTTTATGTTTGGGTGGTTGATTTGGCGTGTGAGATGTGGGTTGTTCATCCTATGGTAGGTCAACCTAGTGGACTTGCTGAAGGATATGATATAAGAGATGTACTTTAAGATTCTTATATTTTTGGATTGCAGTGTATTAAGGACAAAGGAGGAGAGGATTATGCATCTTACCTGGTTTGAACCAAATAAATTACCATACCTGATACATGGGCCTGAGAATTTGCAAACCCCTTGCTTCCGCCTGTTGAGCACCCTTCGGTGATGGTTTAGGGTCCGTGTCTGCGGGTCGGTAAGCGGTTCCACCTCCAAGAGCCGGGTAGTCCGAACTGAAAGACCAAATTCCAACTTGTTTCCAAGTGTCTGAAGCCGCCCCCGCATTGCCAATAGATTGGGCTTGCTTTCTATAGGTCTCTGCCTGGGATGCCTAGGTATGGAGATCTCCGAGATATCCACAAACTGATCTCTAGGGGAGGCGATGGACGGATGAGATGCGTTAACTTTTGGTCTTCTCATTCCTAGAGCTTTAAAAGAGAATAGTAGTTCTGTTTTCCTATTTAGCAACTCTGTAACTTCCCCTTCCCAATTTCTGTTTTTACCTATCAATTTCCTAAGACTACAGCAATGACGAAACGAGATCAAGCATACATGGAGTATTTGAGTCAGTTTGATCAGCCTGCGATGTCTACAAATCGAGGTGCCAGCGAAGAGCCCTGCTACAAGAAGCCCCGGTTTGAAGTGCATGCAAGCCAGGTAAGAGTTTTTGGGTATTTTGTGATAGATTTTGGTTTCTGGGAGTTGATAGTAAGGTTTATGACTAGTTTTAGTAGAATTTCTAGATACCAAGATGGCATTGGTTTGAATTTCTCTAAATTCCTGAATTGCCAGGTGATGAAAATAAATCATGATGAGGAAACGCTTTTACGGTATGCATGTAGAATCTGGTAGTGAAAAGCATGTCAATCCAAAGTAGCATATGACAAGCCAAATGAGAACCAACACCGCATGATCTCTCCAAGGCTAAAGTATTTAGTTCTCAACTGCCTCAACTGCAGGCTGCTAAAGAGGGCTGGGTGGTGTATGCCGTTCACCCTGACAAGGGGCATTTTGTTGTTAAAGAGGGTGTTGTTCTTGTAGGAGAGGAGCAGGTCGTGGGTGGGGGTGCTAATCAGGGATTCTATTCTGCGCCCGTTCCTGCTGCTGTTAAGGACAGAATCAGAGAGAATGATCGAATTGGCCATCCCAGAGGCGCTGTAGTCTTCCCCAATTGTCTTCTGCTGGCTCCAGAGATGCATCGATTGGCAGAAGCTGCTTATGATCTTTCCCTCTTTGGTCCCGGTGAAATGACTGCTTCCAGTGATGTGCCAGCTGATGTTGTTTTGCCAGGTTCTACACCTAGAGGTAACTTTTCCGTGGCTAGGCTGAAGACTTCTCCATAGTTGGGTGGGATTTTCTATGCTAAGTTGATTAATCTTACGTTTCCAGTTTAGGAAGTTGAATTTGTAGAAATTGTTTTTTGGGTTTCTAAACTTTGAGTGTTCTGGGGAACAAGTACAGATAACATCTTTGTGGTTTTTTGGATAATATATGGAAATGTCAGTATCAGTGGTCTTGGTTTTGTAGCTACTGACGGTATGAATGGAAGTGGTGATTATTTTGGGTGTTTTGTAACTGAGGGTATGTTTGCTCTTTTTTTTTGTTATGTATGTTTGAGATGTCTGGTTGTTTGATTTTGGGTATGCAATTGTAAACCTGAAGGAGACAGATCTCAGTGGGGATTTTAATGAGATTGTATACTGTTAACCCCATGAGTTTTATGCTTATTCCTAGGTTTACTAATTGTCCTAGATTTATGATTGTTGCTAGGTAGACAAATTGGGTTTCCCTCCTGGTAGTATGGTTTTGGTTTGTAATATTACAATAGAGCAGAATGTAGGTAGTACAATGGATTAGAGGGTATTGAGATTCCTTACCATAGCCATAGAGAGGTAGAAGATTATCAGAGTTAGCAGCACCCCAATTCCCGACAGCAAAGGACTTTGTTGGTGCAAACAAAAGGTGTATCCAATACTCAAATGATTTCCATCTCCACTGGTTACCAAAGAAAAGAAGACAGCTTAATTTCAGGGTAACATTATAGATTGAATTAGGTAACTCAGAGCTGGAGAAGAGAAGTTTCAGGACAGAGTGCAGCAGCCTTAGAAGGTTTAGGTTTGGTGTTGGTGAATTTGTGGGTGTTTTGTTTCCTTGAGTTCCTGAGCTATTTTCTTTTCTTGTTCTTAGAAAGAAGCACATGAATGATTTGAAGGATTTGAGGGATGTGTGAGAAGCAAAGGACTCGTGAGGGTTATGTGCTTCACATGATTGGTATGATTTGTGTGATTTGTGAGATTTTGTTGATTCAACATCGTAAATTCCTTTGGTGAGTGTGAGATTGTAGCTCGGGTTGTTGTGATTGTGATGAATGCAGTTACAGTGACTTAGTAGGATGACTGAATTGAGCTTCATTGAATTTTCCGGTTAGAATTCCGATCACATTCCGGTCTAAAAGGACCGTTAGAGGACCGTTGGGGGAAGGGACAAGAGAGAAACGGGGGGGAGTTAAATCTCAGGCATGAAACTCAGGAGAGAGAAGAGAGAAGAGAGAGAAGACGAGTCAAGTTGTGAAATCATGAATTGTGACACATCTCGGTTTTCATCTTTTAAGAATCGTACCGAATATTGAATCATCATTTTTATGTTGCCTTTGAAAATAGAACTAGGAATATTTATGTAGTATATGTACGTATAATTACTAAAATTATTAAGTTCGGAAAATAAAAGTGCGTGGCACAGTGGTTTATAAATCAACTCACTAGCAAGGGGGAGGATTTTGAATCTCCCAAACTTCTTTTTTTTAAGAGTAAAATTCTACCAGGGGAAGAGTTTGAATCTCACTAATGTCTTTTTTTTTTCGAAAAGTTTAATTCCACCCCTAAAATAGAAACATACTTGTCTTTTGGCTAACTAAAAATAATAAAACATACCTATCTTTTTAACCTGGCATTTTTAGGGGCGACCCCAAACGAATTAGGGGCGACTTTTTTATTCCCAACCCATATACACCGTTAAGGGATGTCCGAAAACGCGGAGAATACGTTAATGCCCTTACATAATCGGAAGCTATTTTGTGCCCGATTATTATAAAGCAATCGGAAGCTTAGTAACGATATTATACTACCGATTAATATCGATTTTGTGCCTAACGCGCATCTGGCTTGTATAACAATCGGTAGGAAAAACAACCTCACGAGACTACCGATTGTTAAAGTATAGAAATAAGAAATCTTTTGAATTTTGCAA
The DNA here is from genome assembly GCA_023531295.1 of Papaver armeniacum. Taxonomy (NCBI): domain Eukaryota; kingdom Viridiplantae; phylum Streptophyta; class Magnoliopsida; order Ranunculales; family Papaveraceae; genus Papaver; species Papaver armeniacum. The sequence continues at coordinate 375,490 of JAJJWW010018473.1, read as the reverse complement.
TGGTCAAATTTGGGGCTCCTATATAATCGGACGAATAAAAAATGTCTAAACTAAACGATTTAGGGCTTCCCATAATCGGGATGGTAAAATTAACAATTCCTACCGATTATGGTAGATTTCAAATTTCCTACAATGAAGGATTTTAGAAAAAACTCATTTTGGGGCAACCTATAATCGGAAGGTTAAGTAATCTATTAATCTTCCGATTATGGCTACATCCACAGCTCAAGCCAAGTGGTTATGGTCGGCCCTGTACCTTCGAAACTATGGAATTTGGCAAAGGTTCAATTTGGGGCTTCCAATAATCGGTAGGTTATAAGTAACCCCCTCTACCGATTTTTGGCTACTCAACAATCGGTAGCTAATTAGGTGGTATTACCTACCGATTAATAACCGTTTGACAGATAAAACCAAAGTCAACCTAAATTCATTCCATTTCATTTTATTTTCAACTTCAACTCCTCTTCTCCTCTTTCCTTCCGATTGCAAGAGAGGGAAACTCCCCCCCTCTCCTCGCTATACATCGTTCATCGTCGAATCGAATCATCGTCGATTATTCTCTATAAAGATGAAAGAAAAGGAACGTAAGAAAGCTCGAACCAAAAACGTAGTGCGCGGTGAGGATCCGAATATTGGATTGCATGCCCGTAATAAAGAGGTTTTAACTCATGAACCCGAAGAACACGAAGAAGATGAAGTCCCTAATGTAGGCGATACTGATAGCCAAACTCTCAGGCAACTTGAAATGGCGCCGATTAGGTAAGATTCTACCATTAATTAGGTTTATATTGCTTCAATTCGACGAATCCATGTTTTTTTTTTAGGGTTTTCGGTTATTACCAAGATTCGGTAGGTTAGGTATTGTTTTAAACTTCCGATTGTGGCCGAATTCTTCATTTCACGAGAATATTTGTCATATTCGGGTGTTAAAAATTTAGGTTGCTTACCGATTATAGAACGTTTTTCATTACTGAGGCCTAAATCGATGATAATCGGAAGCTAATTGTGTTTTTGCCTTCCGAATATACTAGTGAAGAACAAGTATTAGAGACGCAATAATCGGGTGCTATATTTTGTAATTTCCTTCCGATTGTTTAGGCTGAACCACTTGAGTAATTTCTGGACACAAAGTGATGCATATTCGGAAGAAATTAGTTTTTTGAAGCTTCCGATTGTGATGCATTCGGAAGGGTGGATTTTTTATGCCTTTCGATTATTGGTATTCGGAGGGTTATGTTGAAATTTAGATTCCGATTATTGTGTGTAGATAAACACATTCGAACACCAAAAATTGTATTTTGTTTCCGATTATATGTATTCGGTAGCTTTAGGTGAACTTATATTTACGATTGCGAGTAATCGGAGGCAATTGGTTAAATCAACCAACCGAATATATAAATTAATAACCTTTTGTACTTTCTTTTGTTGTTTAGGGATAGGCGAGGTAAAAACATCGAAGATGCAATTGTCTCGGCTAGTGCAAGGAAGGATAGGCGTCAGAACCTGACAGCTAGTTCAAGGAGATCTAGGACTGCTAAAGCCGCTTCAAGTGCTCAATATGGAACTCAACAAGCAAGCCAAAAAGCTGTTCAACCTAGTGCCCCTCAATCAGAACCGGTTCAAGAAGGTGTTCAACCAAGTGCCTCTCAATCACAACCAATCCAAGAAGGTGTTCAAACAAGTGCCTCTCAATCACAACCAATTCAAGAAGCTGTTCAACCAAGTGCTCCACCATCACAACCAGAAGTAGGACAACCTAGTGGTGCTCAAGAAGAAGGAGAAGCCGAAAAGAAAAAACCTCCTCGAAAGAAAGCGAAACACCTTGTCCCGGATGAACTGAAGGTGAAGGATATTCCAGAAGGTGTAATCCTTGGGCTGCCGGAGGATGAAGGAGAATTGTTATTTGGATACAAAGAATCCTGGGCCAGAGAAATATATGAAACTGAGGTAATGATCGTATCCATTTTATTAACCTATTATGTTTTTCTTCGTAATACACTTAAGGGTTATAGTTTTAGGTTATTCTAATTTTATTTTTTAACTTGTCATGTGTTTAATAGTATCATTCTGATGCGGTTCATTTACTCAAAGCGAACGCCGCACCAACAAAAATGCTAGATTGGCCTTTGAAGGATGAATGTGAAAGGTTCAAGACCATTATTACAAATTCAGGGTTGGCTGATGCTGCGGAGAACTCAATGTTGGAACATGACCGGGTGGCTATATCGGCGTTTGTGGAGAGACTTTATCCTGAGACCGACACCTTCCATATGCCATTTGGGGAGATGACGATAACCCCAGATGATGTTGAGCAGATTCTTAAACTCCCCGTCCATGGCAAGGGTGTTAGGGCTGAGTTCACTAAGCAGTTGGAATGGAGGAAACTTTATGATCCGACTAAGAAGTGTTTGGGTTGGGATGAAGAAACATCAACAACTGAGTTCAAAAGATGCATGAAGTATAGAACTAGACAGTTCAACATGGGTACTCTGATGGATATGTTCAAGGGCACCAATGATAAAGAAGAGAAAGGAACTTTAACGGACGAGCAAGTCAACCACGTGGCCACCGCATATCTCCTATGTGTATTGGGATGTGTCATTTTCCCCAATGCCAGTGGCAATCGGGTCGACGCCAACCTTTTACAACTTCTGGATCCTCTCGATAAAGTGCATGAGTACTCTTGGGGCACGGCATGCCATGCGTGGTTGATAGAAGAGTTGAGAAAGGCGTCGAGGCTTGGAATTAGCCAAGTGGCCGGGAACGTGAGTCTACTACAGGTATTGTTTATTAACTCTACATACTTGGTTATTATTTTTTTTTTATACCATTGAAGAATCAATTTCCTAATACTTGCAAAAATGACAATATAGACATGGATCTACGACCACTTCCATATCTTGGGATTGGCCATTGAAAACCCGGCGTGGGAGAAAGGTGACCCTATAGGAACAAAGTACGTCTTCGATGACAACCATTCTAGGACGAAGGAGCAGCAGCTGATTCGTTTGAGGGAGATTTTGGACTCACTTAATGCCCAAGACGTATGCTTTGATCCATACAAGGAAGACCGAGTTGCTGGACATATCGCGGGTCGGTCCGATTTGCCACTTTATTTTGGACCGTTGTGGCACCCCACAGGATATGTGATGTACAATGCCTCAAGGGTGATGCGACAACACGGTTTTGTACAAGGTATACCAAAGGAGCAAATCCATGGCAATTTCATTTTGGATCTGGAGCACTGCGAGTCTGATAAAGATTTTATCACGGTGGTTCACAAGGGTTCACCATCCTGTAAATTCCATTGGGATAGAAGGGCGCATTACTTTATCAACCAAGGAAGGGAAGCCAACCAAGGTTGTGAAAATGCTCCCAACTATATGGATTGGTACCGGAATGTTTCTCATCTTCGTGTAATCCGTGATCTTAAAGCAAAGCCCGATTCGTACAAGAGTATCCTCAAAGAGAAACCTGCGGGTTGATAGATTGGTACGTATTGTTTTATTAATTTAGTTTAATATTATGGGTCAAAATAGAGTAATAACCGTTTGATGGTATGCTATGTTTTAAAACAGATGAGCAGGTTCAAGCGTTTGTCCAAATGGTGCACTGATTGCATAAAGTCCGGAGAGCCTGTGTCAATTGAGAAGATAAAAAAGCACCAACACTTGATTGATAACGTTGACAATGAGGAGTATGCATCTCAGTTCGGGGAAAAATTGCAAAAGAAACCTACAACCAAGGTGAACAAAAGAACTCGGGCGTCATCTAGCACTCAAGTTGATGAAACCAATGATGATGTTGGTCCAAGTCGTAGAGGTGGTAAAGGTCGCAAAATCCAAGAAAAAAGGAACAAGTAAACTTTCGATGTTGTAAACTCTCGATGTTTTTCGTTAACTTTATGGATAACTTTGTTTATGTTGGGTTATGTCGGATTATGTCGTTCTCAAAGTTTGTGTCGGATTATTAGTTGTTACGTTATGTTTATGGATTATGAATGGTTATGTTGCTATGTTTATGCATTTAACGATGACTCGCAAGCGAATCACAAGAAGAGACATGAAAGTGTTGAATTTTGGAACACAATTGGAAGATAATTTTATATATGAACCTACCGATTCTGGGGATGTTGCATTTTTTAGTCAGAATCGGTAGGGTTATACGTTATTAACCTACCGATTCTCGGGATTTTGCAAAATATTTTGTCAGAATCGGAAGATTGCTAATATACTTTGCCTTCCGACTATTCTATGTAAAAAAACTTTGTTTTCTGGAAGCAAACAACACCATAATCGGAAGGTAATTGTGCACCTTGACTTCCGAATATTAGTAATCGGTAGTTTTAGGTTTTGTTAATTTCCGATTATTCTACCAAAAAACAACTATGGTTTCTGGAACCAAACAACACCATAATCGGAAGGTAAATGTTATCATTGACTTCCGAATAAAATGAATCGGTAGGTTTAGTTTTTGTTAATATCCGATTATTCTGTGTGAAAGAACTTATGTTTCCTGGAACCAAATAACACCATAATCAGAAACAAAGTTGACACATAAGATAACCGAATATATTAATCGGTAGTTTGTTTAACAAAATACGCTTCCGTTTGTTTATAATTGGAAAGTTTTTATATTAATAATCCTCCGATTAAATCCATTACATAAAGTTCAAACGACCTTAACCTTACAATTTCGTCAAAAGCACCTAAATCCATACTCCTAATTGACCATAAAAGTATTAAAAAAGATCATAACGTCCAAACACCACAGAAATTGTCCCTCTTGATCTTGTAACATCCTTCATGTTCAAATCGTTTCCCGTAGAGGTCCATATACCGATGATCAGCAAGATTTCTCTGAAATTACTAATGAGTAACAAGTTAGTACTAACTTATGTTAATGTGAGTTGGAGTTATAAAGATACTTACTCGTTTTTCATACGTCCACCAAGAAAAAGCGTCCCTAACAAATCGTTCTTCATCTTCAAGTTTGTCAATCTCCTTGGCGACCGCCTTCTTTCTCATCTTAATGTCATTGGATGATCTTTGAATTCGATTACCATCTAACGCCTCAAATACCATTAGAATACGGTTCCATAACTGCTCTTTGGATTCCCGTTTGTGGAGCTTGTGAACACGATCATGAGCAGTTACCACAACCCACGCTCTATAAATAGCACAATCTTCTTCTTCGGCAAAAGCAATATCCATATTTTTGGTTTTCAAAATTAGAACTGAAGAGAGGAAAGAGTTTGGTGCAATTGGGGTTATAGATATGAGTTTCTTTATATAGGTTTAGGTTCCAACGGCTCTTTTTCTTTTTCCCAAAAACTCCAACGGCTATTTCTAAAATTTGGTTTAAAATGCCAGGCTAATTTGACGAAGGTTGAATGTGGATAAACCAATAATCGGTAGGTATTTTAGTTAGAATATCTACCGATTATGGTAGCTTTCAAAATTTGAATTTGGGGCAACCTATAATTTGTAGGTTTTGGAACCAATTTTACATCCGATTATGGCTACATCCAAATCACGGACCACATGGTTATGCCTGGCTCTGTACCCTCTAAACCTATGGATTTTGGCACATGTTGGATTTGGGGCTTCATATAATCGGACGGTAATAAGTAATAAACTCTACCGATTATGGTATATTTCAAAATTCATCACATGAAGGATTTTAGAAAAAACTCATTTTGGGGCAACTGTATAATCGGTAGGTTGTGGAACCTATTTGGCTTACGATTATGGCTACATCCAAATCACGAACCACATGGTTATGCCTGGCTCTGTACACTCAAAACCTATGGAATTTGGCAAGGGTTCGATCTTGGGCTCCTTATAATCGGTAGGTTGTTAAGTTGTTAACTCTACTGATTATGGTATATTTCAAATTCCCTTACATGAAGGATTTTAGAAAAAACGCATTTTGGGGCAACCCATAATCGGATGGTTTGGTAATATTTATAACTCCCGATTAACGCTGCATCCAAAACACGAACCAAGTGGTTATGGCTGGCTGTGTGCACTCAAAACCTATGAAATATGGCAAAGGTTGGATCCGGGGCTCGTTATAATCGGTGGGTTATATAATTATATACCCTGCCGATTATGGTAGATTTCAAAATTCATTACGTGAAGGATTTTAGAAAAAACTCATTTTGGGGCAACTTATAATCGGTAGTGTATGTAACCTATTAGGCTTCCGATTATGGCTACATCCACAGCTCAATCCAAGTGGTTATGGTTGGCTCCGCACCCCTCAAAACCTACGGAATTTGGCCAAGGCTGAATATGGGGCTCCTTATAATCGGTAGTCTTACAAGTTGGATAAGCTACCGATTATAAAAGGGATTATTAGCCGAAGTATCTACACAATAATCGGTAGGTATAGTTTCAATTTAACCTACCGATTCACCTTTTACCTACCGATTATGGTGTAGGCTCCCGATTATATAAGGGCATATTGGCCATTTTGAAAAATCGAAGATAAGGGGTAGCTTAGATTTACGTTTTGGTGACCTTTTTTGTCTTTTAGTGTCGCCCCTAATTCGTTTAGGGTCGCCCCTAAAAATGCCAGGCTTTTTAAACGGGAGGAATAGTTATTACTTATTAGTGTTATAAAGACTCTTTTGAACATTCCAACAAGGGTGTTTTGTTGTGCAGTCATGTAAAAGTAACAACCAATCATTAGCATTGGAGAATGTAAACAATAATAAACAATATGAGAGATAGTATGAATTTTGCATACATAGAGCGAGAAACTTAAAAAATAAACTAAATTTGCATTCTCCAATGCAGATTCACATTATTTCTCGTATTGTTTATTCCTATTTAGGTTCCCAAATGCCAATGATTAGCTTCTATTTTTTGTATGGGTGCACAAGACGAAAAAATCCAACTTCTCTAGTGGTAGGCCAAAACCCATTGACGTAATTACTTTATAGTGAGTAAACTCACATGTTATGGAACTCACATAAAAATACATTCAACGATACCTCTAAGGATATAATTATCTTTTGTCAAATAAGTGACGACAATCACGGATTCAACATTACAATAACAATTATGAGGTTGTACCAAAAACACCGGATCTTAATTTATAAAGTTGACTTTTATAGTGTATAATCGACCAAATAATAATAAAAATCAAAGACTGTGTTATTTTACGATTTGGTGCTCGGATTAAAATCGAATGATTATCAATTAGAGGTTCGTCGTTGATAATTGTACCTCTAATTATAGAAGTTTTGTATCAAAAAATGATGATTAGTGGTGCCAATGATAAAAGTTTCGATGCAATCATATTATTCTCTAGGATGCACACATATATTGTTATGAGGTTTCAATTCAAACTAGTGGTGTTAGTGCAACCTCTAAATTGTTATTATAAAGTTGATGGTGTGATAACCTCGCTCAAACACTAAAAGACCAAATCTATAAAGTTGAATGTGTTATAACCTCCCTCAAACAATGAAAGACCAAGACTCATCTGTACCCTTTACCCTCAAACGATGAACACTCTCTTTCTAACTCTCTCAAACAATAAAAGAATCCCAAACCTTGGCCGTTTGAGTTTCTCCGCTCAGATTCAACAACTTCTTCTCTTTATCCTCTTTTCATTAATCGATTTAGGCTTATTTATTTCAAGTTTTTTCTTATTCGATTTTCATTTTCGATAGTTGGTTAATTAAGGGTTTTTTTCTTGGTATATTTTTGTTGTGATTTCAATGCTTGCAAGTGAGCTGTTGATTAAAGTGGTGTTACCGATCTGGGGTTGGGAGTTTTAGTCATGTTCTTGTTGATTTTTCATTACACCTCAATGGAAATGTTATTATTAACTATAACAAATTTTTGAGCAGCAACAATATCAAAGACTCCTTCAACAACCTCATCAACAACAATAACAAAAGACCCCAAGTCTCCAGTTATGATTCAAATCTCCAACAGAAGCAACATCTCCTAAGAAGACACCAACAACGTATGAAACCAAAGACATCAACAACAAAAATTTCCTGAAGACCCAAACCGATCCTTCCCTAGATAGGATATCTTTGTATTTGTTGCAAAATCTTGAGGCAATCTTATAATCGTTTCTTCTCGAGTCAGTCCTTTAATCGTTTTCGATCAGGAGAATTATGATTAAGATATTTAAGGCTTGCCTCTTTTTCAAAAATAAAATATCATTTCCGATCAGGAAAATTATATATGATCAATATATTCAAGACTAGCCACTTTCTCAAAAAAATAAAAATAAAAAAATAAAATAAGCATAACTCACTTAGTTAGCTAGGTCGTACTCGAACGCTCTTGGAAATGTATTTTTTTCAGGTCTGATTTTTCTTCAATCACATTCTTTTTTGTTTTTCTTCTTTTGATAAAAAACTTCTATTTTCCCTTAATAATTTCAAATAAAGGTTGCATATAGATCAAAGTACCTCGAGAAATATAAAATACCAAGACTAATATACTTGAAGTAGTACGTATTCGAGTAATATACCGACTCACCATTGCTACATTAAAACACGAGTAATATACCCTAAAATTATTGTCATACCCGAAAAATGCACAAAATTTTCTTTTCACAAAATTGGTTAAAAAGACCAAAATTAAAATTTTCTGGGTGAAAAGGACAGTTAGATTTTGATACTGTTTAAATGGACAAAAATTTAAAAATAGGTAGGATGTAACCAGTTTCATCCTGCCCATTTTCAAATATTTTTTCTTATTTTTAATTTACACAGGATGCATCCAATTTTATCCTCGCTATTTTTTACGTTTAAGCCAGGATGAATCCAGTTTCATCCTTGCTATTTTTTTTGTTTCCATTTCACCCATAAAAATTTTTACTCGTCCATTTGAACCGTGTTTTAAATTTTTTTGGACAAATGACCCATTTTCCGTTTTCTTTTTTCTTTTTATGCACTTGGCGAAGAAGTCCTACCAATCACAACATCTAAAATACCATGATGAGATATTCTGAGCCTTGTATATAAGCTCCCATATCAGATGATTATTACACTCAAAATGTCATTAATGATGTCATCAGTTATGATGAAAAGAGTTTCAACACGTGTAATTCTTTAAGCGGGGGTAGCTTGGAACAAAGGACTAGAATTTCAAGACCAGATATCACTTTTTATTAGTATCTTATTTCATTTCAATTCCAATCATATCATATTTTTGCTTTTCTCCTAAGACATAGAAAATACAAAAATTAAAAACAAAAATGAATACAAATGTTGAAAGGCAAATTCACTTTTACAATTAAAATTCTTTTCTCTTTAAGTTTTAATTTTCAAATAATATTTGTCTAAACCAATCATATACTTCACCAGAAAAACAAAACCTAACCTAAAAATTGTCAACCGGATTCCTTCCGGTGAATCCGGTCATTTTTTTACCCTCCGTACAACCCAAAAAGATCTTTGTATAAATGACATGGAATGGTAGACATTTGATTTCCTACCCCAAAACCTAAACACACAGCTAGATTAGAGAGTGAAAGAGAGATAGAACTAAAAAGAAACACCCAACCAAAAACAAACAACGGAAACTCACTTTGTAGCTAGAGAGAAAAAGAAAGTGACCTTTCAGATACTTATATAGCTAACTAGAGAGATCATAACATGGCAGAAGAGTTTCAACAAAGTGGTATTTGCAGTGGGAATTGGTGGAATTCTGATAGGATTAATGGATCCAATTCATTAGCTTTCTCTACAGCTCCAAATGATGTAGGAATAAACAGCTCCGTTGGATCATGGAGGCACAATAATACTACTACTGATCATCATCATCATCATTATCCAATATCATCATTAGAGATGAATAAAACTAGGTCATCCACTGATGAGTCTGGAGGGACTTCGGTGTCTGGTAGCTCATCGATTGTTTATCAAGATATTCAAAAACCACAAGAATCGGATTCTGTCGGTCATGAAGGTGGAGGCAACAGCAGTGACAGCATCTTAATGGATTCGACGTTACAAATGATGGGGTTTTCTCTTTCTTCTTCATCAGTACCTTCTCTAGATTGGAATAACCAAAATTACTTAAGGTACATGGTGCATGTGTTTTCCTTTTGTTCTTCATTTTTATTAGCATCATTTATATTCCAGATTTTCGATAACTCAGTTGTCGTCTTTGCATGACCTAGAGGCATCTGATGTCCTCTACGCTTAGAGCTAATAATCTAGCTAGTCTAGTTCTGATAAATTGTATCTTTGTATATGTCACCAGCAATAATAATCGAAGTCGCAACGGAAGAGCTGATGAAGGTGATCATGATCAAGTCCTAAAAGATTGGAGTAATGATTTGAAAAGTTTTAATTCATGTTGTGGCAGTGGTGGTGAAGATTCATCATCTACTATAACTTCTTTGAAGCAAATAAATAATGGTTTTGCTTTAGACCAACAACAACAGCCGCAATCCAGTGATTGCACGGTTACTTGCGAGGGTTTACCAACAAGTTTCCCGTTAAATTCTTCTACACTATATGGATGTCCAACAACTTTGTTACAAGGTCTATTTGAGCCTGATCATAATCTTCCGCCACAATCGGGGGCTTCTTTTCCTGACGAGAATCGAACGATGGACTTTAACAATCCGTATTTAACGAATTATATAATGAGCTCATCCAACGATCTTTCATCGAATAATACAACTTGGCAGAAATTTTCTCATCAGTTTCTCAAGACCACTACTTCACCTCCACAACCACAACCAACGAGTAATAACAACCAGTCACTGTACTTCTCAAACGACGCTCCTTTCTGGAACGCTTCAGCTGCATCCATGACAAATGATCGATCAAGTTTTATGCCATCATCCCAGCAAATCCAACTCCTAACATCGAACTTTGAAGAAAATAAACCTTACCCAAGCAATCACACAGTGAAGGTAATTATATATTTGGTGATGCATGGGTCATGTTAATTTGAGAATTCATTATGTTGGTAAAGGGACATCTTTGGAAGAAGAAAAAAAAAAGCTACATTTTTGAAAAATTTCTTGATCTTAATTATAACAATTTATGTCAATAGTATATGTTTTCCTATTGGAACGAACGGCTTAAACTTAAACATAGAAAAGTAGGCATTTTATGATAGAATTGTTTGTGCGAACTGTTTTCACTTCAAGGATTTTGAACCCTTTGGATTCGTTTGTTTTATATTCCAGCCCAAGAAGTCAGAAGAAGTACATGATTCGAGCTCAGCTTTGAAGAAAAGCAACAATGAACCCTCGTTCAAAAGACCTCGAATCGAAACCCCATTGCCAACTTTTAAGGTATAAATATATATATGAAAAATTCTATTCTATTTCTTATCAGTATAAGATTTCAATTACGTTTCGAATATTGTCAGAGAACTCATAGCTTAATTTTATCTTATTAGGTACGAAAGGAGAAATTAGGAGATCGAATCACTGCACTCCAACAATTAGTTTCACCCTTTGGAAAGGTAAGGATGAGCTGATTTTCTTAATTATTATTTTGATTGATAAGGATGAAGTTAATTACTCAGCAAACTAGTATGTACTTGTTCCTAGCTAATCCCATCCTGTTTTGATTTCTCATTTCACCATCCTGTTTTGATTTCTCATTTCAAATAGCGCATTTTGGACTTTCTAATTCAAATCGCCTTATTTATTTTAGACGGACACAGCGTCGGTGCTCTTTGAAGCTATCGAGTACATCAAGTTCCTCCATGATCAAGTTAGTGTAAGTTTTTTTTTTTTGTATGTTAAAATTATTTTCATCTTCTTACTAACGAATGAGATGTATATATACAATATACAGAATTTAATGTCTTTTTCTTACATGAAATCAGGTTCTGAGTGCTCCATACCTTAAGAATAGTGGTGCTCACATTCAACACCACCACAAGGTATTAACCTTTAACTATTTTGCATAATTTTAAAAAAATTTATTTTTCCATAATGTTATTTATTCGAAAACTGAAAATCTATTTTGATGTTCTTACAGAACTCTAATAAAAGTAGAGATCATAATGGGCAAGGAAACCGTAATTACCATCAGCAAGATCTTAGAAGCCGAGGATTATGTTTGGTTCCAATTTCAAGCACCTTCCCAGTTACTAATGAGACTGCAACAGATTTCTGGACACCTACGTTTGGTGGTACATACAGGTAGAATGTGAGATAAGTAGAAAACAATATGACCAAATACCAATTTAAAGTCATAACGGTTTCTAACTTGACCAACTAATATACTTATTTAACTGAAGATATAAGATTTGGTATTGATGAGAAAGTCAAATGAAAAGCAAAGATATATCCAGGAACTCGATTAAAGTTCAAGCACTACAGTTTGGGAAGAAAAGCCAAAATAAGAAAGAAAGGTTATGAATCAATGCATTGAATGAACCTTGTAAGTACAGGGTTTAATAACGCCGGGTCAGCTACTACAGGCAAAATGATGTGGGATTGGCCAGGAATTAAGGATTAGCTAGCTAATTTTTAATAACTATGATCATATGTAATAATATAAATTATTAATCCGAAGTATTTTTAATATTTGGAAGATGTGGGTTAGGATGGGAACAAGTACTAGTGCTAAATTTGGCAGAAATGTGTAAAGATAGATATAAAGGGAGTTTAGTTTCTGTAACTGTGCGTAAGGCTGGCAATAATACATTTGTCACTACATGAGAAACACAACTGCTTGAATTAGGGTTTGTTTATCGAGTTGGCGGCCAAACCATTTAGAGCAACACCTACGGGAACCTCCATAATCTGGAGTTGGATTTGTGCAAGTTCTGTTGGATTCTGGCAGTTACCTCTCTAACATGTTTGTCATGACTGCCTCCGGCTAAACTGTGGAGAGGGGGGTGGATCTGTCAATGTTGGGAGCCCCATCAAGGTATTGAAAGCGTGAAGCGTTTTTTATTTTTAGGAAGCGATGCGTATGTCGAAGCGTGAAGCGTCGCTTCATGGTTGATGTTTGAAGCGGATGTTTTCTTATAAATAAATTATTCATAACTAGTAATTATAAATTTATTAGGAAGATAATATCTATGTAAATTTTATATAAGTCTAATTTTTATCAAAAACAAAGCGTGTGTACACCAGTTCAACCTACTCCAGGCGAATGGGAGGTGGGGTGTTCGATTCCCCCTTAAAACATTCATATTTTTCTTTTAAAAGCTTTAAAAATTAGGCGAAATTTTTTAAAGCTTCATGAAAAATGCGCTTCACATGACCTTTTCGAAACGAAATGGTGAAATTTGAAGCGAACTCTGAAGCGTGAAATTTGAAGCGAAGCGTACGCTCTGAAGCGTGAAGCGTACGCTTCATGAAAGATGCGCTTCACATGACCGCTTCGGAGCGAAATGCTGAAATTTGAAGCGAAGCGTACGCTCCGAAGCGTGAAGCGTACGCTTTTAAAAACCATGAGCCCCATCTTACTTGCCAATGTATATAATCACATAGATTATGGAATGCTGGGACTCCTGCAGGACTTGCTGTAGCAGTAGAATTGATCAACGTAATAAAACCTTCTATCCGTCTGGTTTTTAAATATTTAGAATTTGAAAGTGGAAGTTTTTTTTTTGCTAAAAAACACATCTATAAATTAAGAAAGAAGAGAAGTACAAACAACATTCACGTTCTCCTTAATAAGAGAGTTCAAAAAAGAAGGATAGGAGACCCAAATACCCAAAAGACTATGTTTTCTAACCCGACGTGCAAGCTGGTCCGCCAGAAGATTTGATAGTGGAAGTTAGTCAGACAGCTTATGGGTCCACAGGAGCCTATCTCTGTTTTTGTTTTGGAGTTTATAGATTAATATACCAAATGTCGAGAGGAAGATGTGGGCGTATGAGAGTGTGGGGCTCAGATGAGGGTATTAGTACTCTTATTGATCATCGGGAGGCATGCTTTTGTGCTTTTCTTTTTCCTTTTCTTATAGAATGGTCACATAGAAGAGAAGAGCATCTATTGAAAGGGAAAAAAAAGTGAAGTAAATGTTGATGAATGGATGATCAGGCCAAAGCCAAACTCTCATCCAGATCCTCTTACTAATCTCTCCAACTTTTTCATTATTCATCAAACTTCATTGTCATTCGCGTAACAGGTCAAACATAGAGCTTTGTGTTTTGCGAGTAACTTTGTGCACCCCTTAACACGTATGTATTTTCCCACCTCCTCATATAATTGTGTATTGTACAGAAAAGTGGAGATGTTTATTATAAGTCAAGTACATTAGAATCTACTCAATATCTTTCTATTTCTCATACTTCAGTGCAATGCACTGCCCAATTACAAAATGGAAAACGGGCATCTAGGTTTTAAGGGAGTGTACAAATTTCTTTTTGATGATTTACACGAATATATGATGTTTAAGCACAAGTTTAAAAGAACTCTCCCCCATTTAATATCATTCTTGAAAGAACAACATGAACGACCTTGACTCTGATCACAAGAGAAAGATTTTCTTGGACACTAACAATTTTACTCGTCAGTTACGAACAAAGTAGATTTGTATCTAATATTTTTCTCTCTTCTCGCCAGTTACGATCAAAGAAGTTAAAAATAGCAATCTTAATACTAGAGGCACTAAGAAAATAATCATCATCAAAAACTTTTCTCTAGGTCAGTTACGAACAAAGAGGGTAATTAATGGGATATGACTCAACATAAGAATTATAACTTCCTTAGCTATGTACGAACGTAGAGATTAAAGTTCACCACTTATTCCCTGGCGGTTATGCAAACAAGGAGGAAAGCAGATTCCTAGAGAACATCTTGCGGAATCCTGTAGCAGTATATTCACAAAAGTGTAATCGTGGATATAAGTTCTAATCACCAGAATATGATAACAAAGAACAAATCTCACAAAATAAGCAATACATATATATAATACATGATACATGAAGATTAGGTATTACAAGTCATCTTCCAAAATAAAATTTAATTAAATAAACTTTAAACATGCAAGCTGATAGTATTTGGAATAGCTAACGTAATACATAAAAACTACTACAAAAGCTAGTGTTTCTCCTTAAACAATAAGAATAAATTCCTACAAGGAGTTAACTAGTAAATATAAAGAGAGGGAAACAATAACGACATCTTACTCTGGAGTCGCAAAGGTGTAATCATTCTCTCTGTAAGCTTTTAATTCTTCCTCTATCAGAGTCAACCTGGATTCAAGGTTCTCAATCCTGTTTTCAATTCTCTTGGAGGAAGATTGCAAATCTTCACTTAGATCGAGTTTGAAATTTGTTGAGCATCAAATTCATCTTAAGAAAAAACTCATTAAGTTGGGAGCTTGACAATTATTACAAGGTGTGGAACCACCTTTTTCTTGACAAGAGTCACAATCAGAAGATTCAAAGCGAATTTTCTTAGTGAGGAACTTAACAGTACAAATATTATCTTATTTGCTAGACAGACTATAAGAAGAAGACCGGATTGGAAGTTTTTCTTATGCAAGAAATTCTGAGAAGAATGTGAGGCAACTTCTCCCCCTTTATAATAACCTTTCAGAGTTCAAGAATTTCTTATCAGCCAAGTTACGGAACCGTGGTGCCTCAAAAGGTAAGATTCCTCTCTAATAAGACACCAACTAATCTCTTTTTAACTTTACCCTAACTAGAGTTTGAAATATTCAAACTTGAACTTGTAGAATTAATTGTCTTGAGAAAAACTCTACATTGCCTTTTTCTAGGAACATAAAACCTGGAGAAAAATATCAACAAAATGATGAAAACTTTTGTCTGAGCATATTACCTTTTAACAAGGCATGTTGATGCTCACATCAGGTCGTTAGGACTTAAAAGATGTTATTAGACTAAGTCATATGACTTATATACAGTGTAGAGAAATACTTTGAGAACCGTCTCTAGGAGTATAGCTCAACTTTTTGAGATCTTATGAGTCTTTATACAAAATAGTTTCCTCTCATACTCTGTCTTAAAGAAGGTTAAATGATAGTATTTGTTCAGACAATTCTACCCTCTTTAGGTTGTAGTTCTCACCCAAGGGAAAGATGAGAACCATCCAGAAGATTATTGCAAAGAGCAATTTATCCCTCTGTGCGATGGGTTAATTGAATTTTTAAGAATAAAGATGTTATTTAAGAATTCTTTATTCAATTGGGGCTTTCTAAAGGAATCAGAAAATCAGGAATAAGATTTGTTTTACCTGAGGGCTTTGAGAGTCTTTTCCTGTTTCGCAACTTATTCCTCAACACTTTGATATAACTTCGAAGGTAAACAATAATTTTGTTAAGCTCCTTTCAAGGGACTGTTTCCTTCAATTTCTAAGCAAACTTATTTTCCAAGATTGTGAAGTGTGAAGACAGTGATTTCTCTGATTTTTGACACTGAAGACACATTGATCATCCGAATGATCTTATTTTTTACGGAAGGAATACTGTGACGAAGGTTTCATGTCCTTACATATGAACCGGTATTCTTCTCTACTTGAGATGAAAGAATTAAGGCAGTAAATGTGTTTAGAGGAGGTATGTTATAGTTCTTATTAGAATTTATCGATACCGATCGATTCCTGTTTTTATAAACTTTGAGATCATAGAATTTTTTTTTTTTAGAATTTATTTGTTCCTTTCTCATTTTATATAGCTCATGTTCCATCCTTCAACCTTTTTGAAGATATGTTCCTTTTCCAGTTGAAACTATAATATGACTTGTTTATCAAATCTTCATTCAGTGAATTTCTTCAATCAACTAACGGATTTGTTCTTATGGAGTAGGGTGGTTGTTTTGCATGAAATAGTTAGAACTGTTTGACTTTTGAACATGATCATCAGCAGAACAAGTAAGAAGCTCAGCCTTAAGAGATATGTCATCTTCTAGACAAATAGTCTAGAGTGGCCATAAGCGCTTTGGCTTTCTTACAATAATTCTTGTTAGGACAGAAATAAATAAGATTTCCATGACCAAGACACTTAGCAAAGTGGAGAGTCTCATTTTTGATTCGATTTTACGATACAAAACCTTTTTAGTTTGGGAAGATTTTTTAAGAGATTTTATTTTTCTCGGTCTAAGAGTTTTCTTAATTTGTTGTGCGAACAGTGACATGGTAGAGTTTAAGATATTCTCATCTTCTTCAGCAATTAGTTCAAGGCAGAGATAGTCAGAGTCATCCTAAGTAGTCTTATAAGCATTAATTTATCTGATATCATTGATTTTTTTTACTATGGTCGAGATCAAAAATTTTTAAATTTCCAACCAAGATGTTTCTAGTAATGTAGCAAGATCGTTTCCTTCAGTCATGAAATGTTTCTTAGGCTCATATTGATTTGGTAAAGGTCTCATAAATTTCATCACAATATCCCTTTTAGGAATGGTATTTCCTAGTGCATAGCAAGCATTAACTATTTTCGACAACTTTTGATTAAATTCCTCAAACGAATCTTCATTAGCCATGCGAAGGTTTTCCCAGTCAGAAGTTAGGTTTAAAGCCTTGCTTCTTTCTCTGTGGAATTCCCTTCAAATACGGTTTCTAAGATTTCCCAAGCACCCATCAATCTAGTGCACGTAGACACATGACGTTGAAGATCTTGGCTTATGGCATGGCTAATAGCATTCAGCCCATCAGAGTTGTGTTTAGCATCACTGATTTTGGCTTCGCTATATGTAGCTATTCGACAACCTATATGGACAAAACCTAATACAATTTCAAGCGGACCAAGTACACCACCAACTTTTGGCTTTAATCTGTATCAAAACCAAGTACACCACCAACTTTTTTGTTCGGCAACCTAATAACGTTTCACATAGGAAACTTAGGGAAATTGAGGACGACTTTAGCTATCAACTAGGACACAAAGTGTCATGGATTGAATTTCCCATTTGAAAGAGCATATCTATTAATAGTTTTTTAAGAGTGGGGGTTGTTTAGAATTCAAGCTAAGATAACTTGAGAATCAAGCAAAAACTTTCTTTGTTTAGATGAAAATTAGGGTTTCAAGTAAGCATCTGAGAAATTTGTTTTGAAAACTATATAGAAGAATATACACAGTGGTCTGGTTACAGAACCGTGTATAATGGTTGTTCTTTTTAGCAAATATGCCTTATGATCTATAAGCAATTTGATGTTCATTTAAACACTTAAGAATTCAACCATGATACACATACACAAGTGTTTTAGTGATCAATGATGTCTCGAGGTGTTTAAGAGAGTCATAACAATGTTAAATATATTTAAAATAAATAATCCTTTGAGTAACTGTCAAATTCTACTGGGACTGCTGGTGAAACGGTTCGTGAACTGTAAGGAAAGTTCACAAGTCAGAGTACTACGGTTCATTAACCAACCGGTTCGCCAACCCAACTCAACTCGAGAACTCAGATGGGATCGGTTTGTGAACCAAGTTGGCCAACTATTTTCCTTTTGCACCAACATGAAAATTTCAGATCACCATGGCTTGTGAACTTTCCCATTCTGAACTTGCGATTTTCGAACTGGTTCGCCAACCTTCCCTGTATTTATGAAACTCAGATATCTATAGTTTTCGAAGTGGTTTTCCAACCTACCCTGGGCTGAAATATCAGAAGTTCTGAATCTCTCTCTTTTGATGATTGAAATATTTCCAAGTGATAAAATCATTTGCATGGGTAATTTTTAATTGATTCACAAATTAATTCTTGAACAATAAATTATTTCGAACTAATAATGTTAAGGATGTTTGAACATCTATGCTTGAAACATATTTCGAGACATTTAACAAGATAAGCTTGACTCTAAATTTCTTCTTTGTAAATCTACTAGAAGTCATACAACATAGTTTCATAAGATATAATGGTAAGATAATGAGTAAAATAGAATGGTTCAGCCTTCACATACCTGATTAATAAAGTTCTTCAAATGTCTTCTTCGATCTTCAGTCTTTGAGGGCGATGTCTGATACACAACTACCAAATTCTAACCTAGTCCGATACTTGACTTAGTAGACTAGAAAACAAGATGTGGTTTTGATCAACTAACATTGACAACAAGCTTGATCTATCAAAACTTGTGGGTTCAACTGAGCATTGCTCTAAGAGTTTTTGTGATATTGATTTGATAGCATAAGGTTCGTATATATACCCTGCTCTAGTAATTAAAAGTTGCATTTGTGAGGCCATGAAAGATTTAGTTTTCATTATTAATCTCACTTATAAAGCTTATTAAATGTTGAAATGGTAATTTGTTTAGGTTTTTGAACTAGCATCCCATTATAATGTATAAATGTGTAATTGTAGGCTACACATGCTGTATGCATGTGTAACTTCCAAGTAAATACCATATGCTTGTGCAACTTCTGATCACTCTTCGTAGTTTTTTATCCCTTCAATAACAACCGACTACTATAATTGATAAACGAATGTGTAAATAAATATTAAAACAATATATGTATATGTTAGATCATTGCTTGATTTGTAGTTGCAGGATTTCCCACACTACACCCCTTACTCGATTTTGCCTAATTAATCCATTAGAAGATGTAAGATCAAGAACATTTATTGTTGAATTTGAAGTGTTTACACAGAAAATAGAATTACACTTAGAAGTTAGAACACTCTTAAACTTTCTCTCTCCTAATGACTTGCCTAACAATTCTAAAAAGATCTCTCCTTTCACAGACTCACTCAACCCTTTATATAGGGTGATACATAGTGGATGACACTAAGCTACCCTATTTTCGTGTCCCGCTGAATGTTGTGCACAAACATTCGCTCTCGCGACACTTCTTAACCCTCGCCAGTCTCACGTCTTCTTTATGTTTTGCTTGTCGTTATTCATTTCGTTAATTTTAGCTTCCTCGCGTTCGCGACGCCGGCTTCATTAATCCCGAACCTTGTAGCATATTATGATCCTACATCTTGCCTCTTTTTCCTTGAATATTGCTTGAAGAGTGATTTTAAGGAAAAATTCATTGTGGTAATGATCCTTGGTCTTAATTGGTGAAGGAACAAGCGAAAAGAATACTTTTCTTTAAAAAGTACGTACTTGCCTCTATTCTTTTGCAAAGTTCCGAGCTTCTTTGAAATATATACAAGTATCGTCTCATATCTCTCCTCATATTTCTCCTGCGAAGAGAAGAGTATCATGCGATTTTTACAATATTGTTGCGCGATCGTTTATCTTTACTGTTTGCTTTTGTACTTTTACACGGATTTTGATTATTAATGTCTTTTCTTGACACGTCTCTTTCAACCGCTTATTCTTGACCATTCACGTCTCTTCGCATTAAATGACCCCCGTTTTTCTCGAGGATCTTTTTCCCTATATATAGTTTTCTTCTCCCCTTCTTCTCATTCTTTAGTTTCTCTCTGCAATTTTTCTTTGACTCTCTCTCCTTCCGCAATTTGCGTTCCTGCTACTGCAAATCTTTTCTTCATCCCTTCTAGCGTTGATCCTAACTTTTGACATCTCATCCATTCCCATACTGATAATGGCTTCCATTAGTCGTGCATACCAAGCTTCTTTTGATGAAGTTCAACAGAAGTTGCTCGAAAAAGGTTTTACTCTATCAACCATTCCCGATCGAGGATCTTCATCTATTCTTACCGCAATTATTTTCGATCATCAATGTGATGATCAAAAGATTATAGTCTCATTGGTCACTTCTCGCGGACTTCCCATCCCTTGTACAATCCCGAGATTCCCTTATTTTATGAAATCTTGGCCCATGAAAAATTCTCTCAGGCTGTTTATCAATTGAGTGGCGATTGCATTGCCTAATGCTTGAGTTCGCGCATCGTGGTCTTTGGCAAAGGATCTTTATACCCTACTACCGTTAGACATCCCGATTTCAAAGATTTGGAAATACCAAGGATAATCCGTTGGAGAGTACTGAACTTCGATCGCTTACGGATGAAGTAAGAAACATTTCCTTTGTTATTTAAAACAATATTGTTGCCTCTGTTTCTTATTTTTATCCGTATGCGAAGGTTGGAGCTGAAGAAGCTATAGCCGCGAAGATCAAAAGTAAGGGCAAAACAGTCGTTCGCAAGGGTGAATCTTCTGCTCCCTTAACTAAGAAGCGAAAGGTCCAATCTTCTTCTCGCCTTAGCTCAAGCTCCGAAATCCGATGAGGATAACCATGACTCGAATCCTTCTCTTGCCAAGAAAATTCCGTCGACCAATTCTTCTATGGATCGATCCAAAGATCTTCTCGAGACTCATTTCAAGGAATGGGAGATGCTCCCTAGCTTCCCTTGCGGGGCTCTCGCAAACGTGTGTAACGCTACTTTATTGGAGGGCAATAATTCTTTCAATGGAGCCTCTAGAATTGTATCTCCTGATTTCTTGAATGCACTTGGATCCTTGGTACGTATGCAGTCATATTTCTCTGTTAATGTTAAATTTTTGAATATGTATATGTGTTAATGATTTTTCTATCTTCTTTTATAGGTTGGAAGAACTTCTTTTGTGGTTGCCTCAGACCTCGAGAGAAGACGCAGCAATCTTGAAAAGAAGAATTCACAATTAAACAAGAAGGTTCGAGAATTAGAAATTGAAGCTGCGTCGTCTCGCGAAAGGGTTCAAAACTTAGAAGCCGATCTGGATTCCCAAAGGGATAGAATGTCTACTCTTCAGAGCTCAAATCAGCAACTTTATGGTATAAGATTTTACTTCCTTTTATCATTTCTATTTTATTGGTTGCATATTGCTGCCTAACTTATTATCTTCGCAGATGTATATAATCTCTCCGATGAGGCCATTCTTCTCCATACATTTCCTGAACCTATGGATAATGATCTTCTTCTCGCTCATCTCAATCAATCTCTAAGTAGTTCTTCAAATAAAACTAACCTCCTTTCATTAAAAGACCTTCAATCCAAATATAATCTCTTGGAAATCGAACACAGATCTAGCTTAAATTTAACTAATCGCTTTAAACGAATGTACCTTGATTCCAAGGAGAAAATCAAGACTTCGAGGAAGAAAATTAGTGATCTCATAGATGAGAATGATCGTATTACTAACAGAGGTGCACAGGCATTAGCAGAATTCCATAAATCTCTCCTTGGTGTGCAAGTTGAGCGAGATGAACTCCTTCGTCAGAATACCATACTTAAGCAGCGAGAAGAGCAAGTTCGTTCTCTTCTCGTTATTAATAATGATGATGAATTCGCCTGGGCTGCGAAAGTTTTAGATAATGCCAGGAATAATCTAGGTGTTGATGTTAGTCTTCACGCCGAGCATACTTCCTTGATTAAAGATATGATATCTGATAGAGAAGGTTACTTATTATACCTTACTGCTTCTTACTTCTGTAGTATTGCTTGTAAATTATTAACTTGTTGTTACTTATTTGCAGAATCTGAGAAGAGGCTTCAGGTTAGAATTAAAGAGCTTGAATCTGAAAAAGAACAACTCGCCAGGAATTTTCCAACGAGAATTGAAGAACTCGAAACCGAAAAAGAACAGCTCGCAAAGAATCTCTCCCTTCGCGAGAATAGATATTCCAAGTTGAAGAAGCAATTTCTAACGACAGTGGAGAATTTTAATAATGATGTATCTTTTTCGCAATGGAGGGCATGGAATATGTTTGTAGGGACTGTTTCGGATAGCGAGGTCAAGGCGAAGAAGAAGATTCTCGCGATGAGAATAATCGATAAGAATCCGATGAAGAAGAAGAATCACCAAGGAGATAACTCTTTTTGTTTTCTCTCTCTTGTAGTATCTGTACATTTCTATATTCTTATTATAGTGTGTTTCTTGGATTTTTCCCCCGAATAAAATTCCCATACTTGCCTCTGTTATTAATCTTCAGATGGAAGATTTTAGTTGTCATCATGTATGTGGTTGTACAATAACTGTTATTGAAATGTATTGTTGCGACGAGGTCGCAGATATCTTCATAAATCAAGAATTCTACTTGCCTTGTCTTATCTTCATGAATGTATTTTGTCTTTTCTTATTGCGACAAGGTCGCAGGCCGCCCTTACATTTTCAAGTAAGGGCCCATTGACCCTGCCTTATCATTTTTGTGTGGTCTTCCGAGTTAGACCTCCCTAATTAGAGGTCTTCCCCTGCCACCTTTTATTGCGACAAAATCGCAGGACGTCTTTACACTTGCATGCAAAGACCCATTGATCTTGCCTTATCATTTTCCAAGTATTTTTGCCTCTGCAGGATGTTTTAGTTGCGACAATATGACAGGCCTATATATCCTTGCGAACACATAGCCCCATGACATTGCCGTCGTGCGACGAAATCGCAGGACGTCCGCACACTTTCGTGTAAAGACCCATTGATCTCGCCTTACCCTCGCGTTAGTATTATTGCCTCTGCAGGATCATTGCACAAATATGACAAGCCTAAGTCTCCTTGCGAAAACCAAAGCCTCATGACATTTGCGTCTCTTTTGACACCCCCTAATGGAGAGCGTCGCCCTTATCATCTCCCCGGTTGCCCCTTCAAGGAGGCGAAACATCGCCATACAAGACTAGCTCCTCCCATCCTGGGCCTTAACAACAACCAGTTGTTTTTGTGCCTCTTATCCCTTATACCTATATGGTTTATGGTTACGAGACGCACCCTAAGTGGAGTTTTCTTCGGGCGTGCAACGCATGCCAAGACTTTTTCATCCATCCCGAATGTTGAAATGGTGTTTAGGTTTACTTATTCATATTTGTTAAATCATTCAATCATTCATGTTTCATTATTTGTTGATTCTTGTTTTGGGAAGTATTCGCACAATTAGTATTTTTGTTTTCCCATATACTCTTGGCTGCGAGATTCTCGCACAAAAACCTTTTCTTTTGGCATTCCTTTCTTCGCAGCTTTCATCTACTTCATGACATTGTTGCGACTCCTTCCAATCTCCCCCGTATAATACCAATGCCATTTGGATGTGGGAATTTAATACATTGATGATATGTTGACGCGACTCCCAAGATTTCATGAAGCCATGGCCTCCCAATCGCCGCATTGTATGGAGATTCCACGTCAACCACACAGAATACAAATTTTTGGCTTTCGTTCGATGATTCAGCTTCCTTGATCAATCATCCCGAGAATAATTTTGGTAAGAACAAAACTCATGACTTCTGTCGCCTGGTGGTGGTTCCATCCCCGCGTTGCAAGGTGCTGGTACTTCTTCCATCACAAGTATAGCCTCCCGCATCTTTCCACACTAGCATTCAAAGGCATCCTAATTGGTTCCCATACTATTCTCAAGCTTCTCTCGCCCTCCATGGTTATGACAAGCCATGGTATATGCTAAATTACTCACTAAAACTAATTCAAGGAATGAAAATGTAATTTTTGATACTTTATTAGGTATATAAGTAGATACACCAACTAGTAATTTGTATACAAGGGTTACCTGTATTTTTATTTATTGGTTGCATTTGAACTAGCATCCCATTATAATGTATAAATGTGTAATTGTGGCGTACACATGCTGTATGCATGTGTAACTTCCAAGTACATACCATATGCTTGTGCAACTTCTGATCACTCTTCGTAGTTTTTTATCCCTTCAATAACAACCGACTACTATAATTGATAAACGAATGTGTAAATAAATATTAAAACAATATATGTATATGTTAGATCATTGCTTGATTAAACCCACCAAACATTGATATGTCAAGGTTGGTGGCATATTTTAGTATCAAAACTCATAAGTCGCTTGATTAGATTACTAGAGTCAACTTGGTTAGGTTAGACTAGGAAGCTTAGAAATATTGAGATACACAAGTATTACTATGAAGACCTGAAGATTCCAAAAACATATCGACATCGACGATAACATCATCCTTCCACTTGAGGTTAGTAATACATGAATTGACTTGTTTCTGTCTCTATATTGTAAGCTTACAAGTCGTTTCTGATTGAAAACATTACATGCGAAGTTATATATATGAAACTCTAGTATATTAGACTTGATTATCATATTCTGATCAAAATATCAACGAACAATTATATGAATAGTGATAAGTGCTTTATGTTGGTATATTGAATTACAAAGTATAACTCTTATCTTTTGGACTTCGTAATTGTGACATCAACATAATCTTTGTAACTCGTTATTAGATTGTGTAGTGAACATATGTTTGATTTCATACCTATAAAACTATGTTTAATTACATGAGTTTAAGGAAGTATATGTACGAACTTGTTTCGTAGTTGAAAGGAAATAAAAAGGATTGAAGGTCCGGTTTTTCACTGAAAATCTTAAGGTTGGACCGATCCTAACCTATATAGGGAATCAAGGTAGAACTAATCCTAGATTATGTTGGGAGTCAAGGTAGAACCGAACCTAACTTGTTTTAGGATTCATGGTGGAACCGGTCCCAATAGGCAAAACCAATTCCTTCAAGTCACGTACACTTTAGGGTTTGTGTGATTTGGAAATTGGGTTTGCAAAATAAGAAAGTTCAAGATGTAGACATAATGAGTGATTTGAACATGTGCTGAAATCTTATTTCTTAATTCTTCAAAGATATTCTGTTAGAGCACTGCTCGGTCAAACTCGCAAGCGTTGCTATCTCAAGCTTGTTGTCAAGTTTAGTTGCCAAAACTATAATTCTTGATTTCTAGTCTACTTATAGCTAAGTCTCGGATTAGGATAGAAAGTGTAGTTGAGCATTAGACTTCACGGCGTTCATCGATTGATGACGAAGAACTACTAAGGGGATCTTGTGGAACTTCATCAACAAAAGGTATGTGGAGACTTGAACTCATCTATCACTCAAAAGTCTATCTACTCTATCTCCTATTTGAGACAAAAGTCATATAGCTATATAGACTTCAATTATACACATTTGATATTTCGAGCTGAGTTTAACCCGCTTATATATTTCTCGAAATATGTGTTGGTAAGCTTTCGCTTTAACCAAGTTCATCTTATATTCTTGACAAAATTCAAAATATGATCATGTGAAAAAATCACCTGGTAACATCTTACATAATTGGGTGAGACAGTCATTTGATGTAGAATCGGAATGTTTCGTATTGATCATTCGATCACTTGAAAATTGCTTTGAAGCTAATAGTTTGTGTGAGACAGCTATTGTCGTCTTCCAAGTATGTTTCAATGGTTGAAATGAGAGTTTAGAACAATTGGATATAAGCATAGTATGCGTACTTGTATATATGTAATCCAAGTCTGGGAACCATGGTATGCATACCCGTATGCGTACTTGATGTAGAACATCTAGACCAAGTCACCCCTGTTTACCATTAGAGTCAAACCGTATTCTATTTCTAGTATTATTTCCTAATTTATGATTTCCCTATTCTAGAACTATTCTAGAACATATTAGTTTCCTAGTTTAGTATGATTTCCTTTTCTAGTTTTATTACTTTTAGAAAATAGTGAAGCCTATATAAGCAGGCCTAGCCTTCTAGAATTTCTACACATTCAACATTATTATCTTATTTGATTTATCAAAGATATTTTATTTAGTTATTGTTCTCTAGTTTTCTTATAGCTTTTGTGAATCTATTGATTTCACACTATTTTTTCACTACCTTTTGGATCCTTGATACAAATTATTACGCTTCTGCTACGTCAGTACTGGTTGGTTTGTGAAAGTCCGGGAACCTTGTACGTATGCTGAAAATACAAGGGTACCCAAATATACCTCAATCTAAAACTTTTCCACCTATAAGTCCTATCTCCGAAAATGATCTTTTATGGACTGAGTCGAGATAATACAACTAATCGGTTCACACTTCATGTGATCGTCTATGGATACGAGATCGAGACAATACGACAACAAGATAACTTGCGTGATTGACTATGGATACAAGATCGAGACAATACAACAACGAAGTATGTTTACTTGATAATAGGTTCGGACTTAACCAAACACAATAGGATTGCTATCAAGTAAATATGAATTAACGTTTGTGTATTTTACTTCTAATTATAATAAAAACAATTATAATTGCGGAAATAGAAAAGTAAAAGACACAACAAGATTTTGTTAACGAGGAAACCGCAAATGCAGAAAAACCCCGGGACCTTGTCCATAATTGAATACTCTCGGGATTAAGCCGCTATACAAAATATAAACCAACTTCATATAGTTGAGACCATACAACTAACCTATAGTTCACCTAGTTCCGTTTGTATCCCTGCGCCTCCAACTTGCAATAAGTCACGCACTCCTTTGGTTCGTATTCCAAACAGTAAAGGAACAACAAATCTGTTCGGTAACAACTATTTTCAATCAAGTGATATGAGTTTGACAAAAGGCTCTTCCGTTTATCCCAATAAACTCCTTTGTCAGGTCCTTAGATCTATCTTTTCAACAACCACCAAAGTAATTGTTAAGATTATGCAATCAATACTTCTAATCACAAAGAAACGTATTGATGCCGATCTACTCAACTAATCAATCAAATCTGTCACAAAGATAAACTGATTATAGTTGGATCCCCAGTCGATCAAGTTTTGTGCACACCAAAGATTATGAACCCAAATCAGAAATCTTCTTCGTCTTCAAATCTTCTTAGGTCTTCAATAAACACCTTCACACAATCAACTTGAATCTCTTGTGATCAATCACACACAGAATGGAGTCTGTTAACAATGGATTATCACCAGACGTCTTTAGATCTACAAACAGTCTAAAGATCCCCGTCGATACTTCGATCTAGTTTGAGTGAATCTTATATCAGAAGAAAAGATTCTCAAGCATAAACAAACTAGGTGCAATCAAAGTTCAACAACCGTTAGTCAATCAAATCAATCGAAAACTAATAATAAACTGCATTTATCTAGTTTCCCACCAACGGTACTCGAAGAGCTTCCCAATCCCAAAGAAGTCTTTAAAACGAGCGGTCGTAAGAGATTTCGCCTAATTAGGTTACTTTCCTCTATGAATAGATGGCTCCACCAGTAACAACACAACAAGGTAGTTTTGCTGGCTCTGAGGATTAGTTTGCTTGAAATGCAAACTTCAATATTTATAGATCAAGGAAGGTTGGACACCAAGGAATTTCCAAAACCGAAAATATTCTCAAGATATGCAATATATTTCCAAATTCGGTTTCCATAATTCCTAGAAATGCTTTGTCCAAATATTGACCGAAATCTCAGTAGAAAATCTCCAATTAGTAAATGCACATTACCAATTTTTATTTTCTAAAGATATGCATTTTAATTGCTGGAAATTAAAAGCATATAAAACTAAAAACCTTAATTAAAAGATTCTCAATTTATTTGGATCCGGGATTCTCCTTTAGCTTTTAAAGAATATCTTTGAACAATAAAAGATAAGCGTTACTGCACATGTTCAAAGTATGTCGACATCTTTACTTTGTAAATCCTTTTTCATATTTACAATCTTGGAACCGATTTTCCACACTTCCAAACAAGTTTAGAATTGGTTCATCTGACTTCCAAGAACTATGTGATTGATTAAGAACACTCAATCACCAATCATGGGTTTCACGGTTCTACCAAAACAAGTTTCGGTTTTACCTCCATGTGGATACTAGGATCAGTCACGCTAGCTTTCCAAAATTTGGTTGACTAGGTATTAGGATCTGTTACCACATATTTATGGTATTTAACTTGTAATTTGTTGCACAAGTCATATGATCGGTTACCAATATCTAAGACTTGTTGCACCTCTTACAAGGATCGATTCCGCTTTGTTTGTGATCGGTTGCACATCTTACTAGGATTGGTTCCCCAATGTCTAGAGTTGGTCATACCAATTACAACAAATCGATCATACCATCTCAGGTGATTACTTAAGATCGGTTTCACTAATAAAAGTCATACCAATACAAAAGTCAGGCCTTGTGAATAGTTTTACCAAGAACATAAACAAGTTATGAGCGGCTATACTAAACACACATATTGGTAATCCAAAGATTTGTAATGAATAACAATACCAATAAGCCTAGCGATTTCCCTTTCAATTCACAAAACAAGTTTACGAATTGTACTTCCTTTAAACGAATGTAAAACATTGTTTCCTAGGACGAAATCTTCACCCATACCCACACATAATCACAATAGCATTCATACAATTATGTCGATGTCTTATATACGATGTTCAAAAGATAAGAGCTATACTTCGTATTGTATTCCTTAATACTATGTCTAACTAGAGTATAATCATTCACAGCTTTGCAGTTATGTTTTCAATATGCACGACTTGAAAGATACGTTAGGGAATGAAACAGTTCAAGTCAAATATTACTAACCTCAAGTGGAAGGATGATGTCGTCGTTGTAGCTCCTTACTTCTTCACATTCTTCAAGTCTTCATGTAATACTTGTAATGTCTCATATCCTAATACTTTCAAGCTAACCTATACGAAGTTGACTCTAGTAAATAATCAAGCGACTCTTTAAGTGAGTTTTGGTTCACTAAAATATGACAACCAAACTTGACATACCAATGCTTGGTGGGTTCAACCGAGCAATGCTCTAACAATCTCCCCCTTTGTCAATTTTAGTGACAAAACTCTTACATCATATGGATAAACAAATTCAAGAATTCATTACACATACGCTTGATTTCCAAATTCAACAACACAATAACCTGTATACATTCAATCCATAAATGGCGTTGTTGACATTATAATAAAAAATCTAATACTCCTCCTAAAGGTAAGATATGTATATTTTCAATTCGCACGTCTTTGTTATTCCCTTTGTAGTCCATATAACTACAAGTATCAATATGATATGCTACTCCCCCTTAGTCTATGCTTTACTCTTTTCGTTAGATAAAACATTAAAGCACCATTGTCCTTTCCTTAGTGATACCAAATCAATACAAATCAATATCAATATCCTTGATTCCCATACACCATTTCAGGTAACCAATATCAAAACCGAAACTACAAAGTAATGTTGTTTTGATATGTTACCAAGGAAACAATTTCCTGAAGCAATTTTCCCTAATAGTTTGCAAACCAAAAATCGACTAAGCACCTTAGTTCCTTTGCTAAACCGATTGCACAAATACAATCGCTTGTTCGATAAGACCAAAAATAAAGATCAGAATTAACTCTATTTTTCTCATCAGGTTCTAATTATTCAAATAATAACTTAGACCTTTCACTTTTAAACAAGACAAGCACTAGGTTAGTTAACTAGCATTTCTTGTTAAGGCATACGATTAGACTTGAATAACCGAAACCTCCACTTTGATAAGTCTAACTAAGATCACAATTAACATAGTTTCTCTTATCCGGAATCGAATTGGACTAAACAATTCATGCCGAAAACCTTTTGTTAAGACATAAACAATTCATACAAACCAAATAAATCAACTTGCATAATTATTTACCTCAACCGGAAGCAATTGAAACAACATAGACATTAAAGTACCGCAATTGCACCGAAATTTTGTAAGCCTAAACAATTGATACAAACAATAAAGCAAGATAGCAACAATTTTTCTTAACCGGAAACAATTGAATCACACGCACATCCATACACAAATAATGGAAGAAAACATCAATTGTACCGAAATTTTGTTAAGCAAAAGCAATAAATATACACAATAAAATCAGGCTTTTCTTAAACAGGAAAACGATTAACTAACAAAGTCGTTGCCTCAAATTTCGCATCCTCAAATTTCATATCTTTCCTGGGAGAATATCACCATGTTGTCATCCTATTGATAGTGGTTTTTAGTTCAGGGCTAAGATTGTAAAACCCTGTATTTAACACGCCGTCTGCAAAAGGACTGAACCATTTAAAAGTAATGAGTGCCCGGGCCTCTCTACTCACACATGTATTGAGAAACTCAGTATATTTATTCAGAATGGTGCATGTAGCAATAATATCAAACATTCTGTAAGCTCTCGCCTGCATTACTCATTAGTGTATGGTTTATTGAGTATTTTCCTATGCTATGTTCCCCAGCTGAACCCTTAGTATTGGTATGACATGACAATTAGTGTTCACTCGCAGCTGAGTAGCACGAATTTCCCAAAGTATCAAAATTAATGTCTGCATGAAAATGCTCAATCAGAAGACGCGCTAACTGCTCTCTGAGAATAAAAGAATTTTGTGTCAACACACAGAATTTGTTAAATTTATTCAATTTTATGATAACTCACAAGATTCAAGTTTTCGACCTAATTAATTTGCAAACATTAGTTCTTTTGTGCCTTTTGCAAATATCTCGAACCCTATTGGTCGAGGCCAAACCTAGGTAAGCTAGGAAACCGATCCGCCATGGAGCTAGTAGAAGCAAAGTCCTACCAGAAAACAAGAAACAAAAGAGGAATTGTGGCAAATAAAGAGCAATGACGAAAGAGGAGCGACCACGCATCATAGTCGGCCAATCCGCTCCAATAGGCGCCTCCTGTGGTCGTTGGCCACAGTCCATGTTTCTCTTGTTGGCCCTCTCTCCCATCAACCAATCAGATCACTCGAAACCCGCCACACACACTTTTAATAAAGTTGGAAGTTGGTTGGTCGATGCGCTTAATTCCATTAGGAACCTAATCTAGACAGCCCAAGCCAGTCTCCAAAAAACAATCACAGCCGTGCGATTTGGCCACTTGATTTATTAAGTTTAGCCGCTCCCCAACGCGCCCAAATAGGCATCACCATGCCACCACAAGCAGCGTGCCAACACCGTTGCTGCATTTTGCGCCCAAGTTTTGGGATCACCTACAAACCATCCCAAACCGCGCCTGGTAATCATCACAGGCACCATGCCAATTGGCGCCAACCTGCCAAATCAAGCTAGTACGCCAATTGACAGGCCATGCTATTCCGCGGCAGCAATATGCCAATGGCTTTGGTCAAACCAAAGGGGAACCCTATTTTTCTATTCATGGCCCAATTATGCCACTCTGGGCCCACAACATGCCACAAGCCATGTGGGACCCAGGAGACTCTAAAGAATGGCGCCCGCGCCATATTATGATTACACATGATCATCTATGGACATGCCCACGTTATAGCCTTGCCATGGTTTCTTTGATCAAAACGGCCAAGGCAGTATTTGCCAAGATGCCGATGTGCCGCGCCACCTAGCTGCGCGCGCCACTTAGGGTTTTGATATGTCAAACCCTAATTTGGCCAGGGCCATTACGCCGCCCCATGCCAAATAGAATCACCTAGGCATTAAGTTCAATGTGGCAATTAGAGATAATATCATTAAGCTATATTTGGATCTAACACCAATATGCCAAGATGTAGCAGGCGCCACTTTGACCGCTACGCCATTGACAGGCGCCACCTTACCACTATGCCATTGGCAGGCGCTACCTTACCATTACGCTATTGGCAGGCGCCACCTTGCCACTACGCTATTGGCAGGCGCCACCTTGCCACTACGCCATTGGCAGGCGCCACCTTACCATTACGCTATTGGCAGGCACCACCTTGCCACTACGCCATTGGCAGGCGCCACATTGCCATTGTGCCACTAACAGGTGCCACATTGCCATTGTGCCACTAACAGGCGCCACAATGCTATTGTGCCTCTAACAGGCGCCACATTGCCATTGTTCCGCTAACAGGCGCCACATTACCATTGTGCCACTAACAGGTGCCACTTTTTCACTGTGCCACTATGCAGGCGCCACTATGCCATTATGCCGCCTAGCTTGCGTGCGATTGGTCAGAATAACTAGGTCTTGCACATTAGACCCACTCAGCAACTTGTTTCACATTTTTCCACGAAACACTCGAGACATCAAACATGTCACAAACTGGGGGATACTCATCAGGGTATTGGTCTGGCGGTTTACAACGTGCGGCATGCAATGCGCCCATTACAAGAAAGTGTCAGGAAAGAGCGGACGGTTATATAGCAGTAAGAGAATAGTGGGTGTAAGGCTGACCAGTTTCCCCTCACAATGGGAACGTGATGGTAAACCGCTTCTACACAACCCCACTTCTCCATTACTTAACTCTCTCCACTTCCTACGAGACCAAGGGTGTATAAATAGGTTTTCAACCTATTTCGACAAACATAGGAGAGTTTTGGTTAACAACACAAGTATCCAAAAAAATACCAAGAACTGATAGCTTACATTCCGCAAGCCAGTTCCGAATTCTGATACAAGTCATAAAACAGTCACACCCTCAAAATTCAATATTTTGATCTCAATACATTCTTGGCTTCCCTCCCTAAGATCAACCCTTCTCCTTCACTTTGTGACCGAAGCAAGTCTGGAACCACCATTTCTTGGTTTAGGCCAGAATTGTATAGATTGATCTCTCGAATCTAAAGTACTCCCGTGCAGTGCATTTGTTTAGGGTTTAGATTCGTTTCTCGGCGGTACAACCAAATTTACCATTCCCAGCAGAATCAGTTTTTACCCCAAAACAACTGGCGACCACAGTGGGAGATTAATCTCTCGGTTGCAAAATCAGTTTCTCAGGATTCATTCCATTTTTCTCAATTTCAAAAGGGTGGATCTTAGATCCAATTCAATCATTAAACTCAATTTAGGTTCAACAACCAATTTCAATTCCGGTGTTCCGTTCGCTAAGAAGCTTCACAAAAATGTTATTTCAAGCAATGCTACTGGAAATGCCTTGGATAGCTGAGCACCAGTAAATCTCCCAGATGAAAGGACCATAAAGCCGCGTGA
Organism: Papaver armeniacum; assembly: GCA_023531295.1. Taxonomy (NCBI): domain Eukaryota; kingdom Viridiplantae; phylum Streptophyta; class Magnoliopsida; order Ranunculales; family Papaveraceae; genus Papaver; species Papaver armeniacum. The sequence goes on along the minus strand of JAJJWW010018473.1, from coordinate 341,966 downwards.
AGACACATGAAGACGTGATTACTACTTAAGGGGGGCACAATGGCTTCTCTCGAGGTCCGAATGGAGCAACCACATCTGCAAAACCATAAGTGTTATATGGAGAAAGCCGGAAACGCCTCAAAGTTATTACCGATATTAATGTCTCCGGGTCCATACTCCGGGACATAAAAGGAAGATTCGCATAGCCGTCGTTCCAGTATGGAGATAGTCGACAACAAATCTCAACACCAGTAGAGTCCTAGAAAGACACCTTTAGAGATCACGAAAGCAAGGGTCTATCTCCATTCCACCACTACTACCATTTTATGGTCAGGAGTATCCGCTATCACTTCATCAGCAAAATGTGTAGATCCAGACCATAGCGCAATTCTGGGAATTCGTACATTTACAATAACAAAGGAGACTTGAAAAATCTTCAAATCATTCATAGGGGTTCGCCCATTATGCCTACCCAAGAAAGAGAAACCCCGGGACATCTTCAGATCTAGTGGAGCCGACACGTCAAGAGAGCAGCCTCAAGAAGATAACGGTGCCCGCACCATCATGTCAGGAAAGAATCCGCAGCCGAGATAACTTCACACAGAAGAAGATTCGAGAAGTTGTTGTACCAAAAGGATCCACGTTTCCCATATTTCCTTTGCCCAGGGAAGCGGGTAATGCTGAAGAGTTCTCCAAATTGCCTACCGGAAGAAACTACACCGGGATGTTCCAGCAAAATAACAGGCATCTCGATGACTATGTCAAGAGATCCAGAATTGAAGCCCTCAATTTCCAAGTATACTGCTAGTACTAACACATCAACAGATAACTCACAAAGAGAGACACCACACCAGCATTGTCACCCACGGACATGGCATGTGGTTTAGAAAGGTTACGGGTCGTTTTGCAAGAACTCCGTCAGAAACGTTTTTACACTGCCCTCCGGAAGAATTAAAACTGGTGCTAATTGGTGAAGAATCTTAGAGTGATACATATACCAAACGATTTGTATGGAAGTCTTCTACAACATACTAAAAGGGCACATCAATCCTATGAATGAGCTATAAATAGAAGCCGAAACTCTCGACTACGTGACAGCTGAAAACCTACACAATTCTTCCTGGAAAGTTCTGAATTCTCGGTGTCAGGTACTTTTAACCAACCAAACGGACTCCGAATGAATAAATTCTTTTTTCAAAAGTTAGATTTTCCTCTTAGCAAAAGAATGAGAGGTCAATCACCTCATTCCGATATCGTACGAAGATTTTGCGGCCGTTTTGGCAAGAAGACACAAATCTGAAATTTTCATCAAGTCAATACACCAAGGTCGCAGGCAAGCAACAATAGGCAGGCTGCCGCACACAGAGAATCATGGAAGAGTCGCCGAAATAAGAAAAGAGAAGGATAAGAAGAAATAACCTCACGGACAAGAGTTATATTAAAAGGAGGAATCCTTCTTTTGGGCCATAATGTCCGAGCAAATCCTTGCGTGTTACCAGAGTTTGTGGCCGTGGCCGCCACGCCAATCCCTCCTGCCAAGGATCGTGTCGTATCCGCCATTCTCTCCTTCCAAGGTTTGTGCCCATATCCGCCACTCCTTCCTGCCAAGGATCGTGTCGTAGCCGCCACTCCTTCCTGCCAAGGTTTGTGCCCGTAGCCGCCACTCCTTCTTGCCAAGGATCGTGTCGTAGCCGCTACTCCTTCCTGCCAAGGTTCGTGCCTATAGCCGCCACTCCTTCCTGCCAAGGATCGTGTCGTAGCCGCCACTCCCTCCTGCCAAGGATCGTGCCGTATCCGCCACTCCTTCCTTCCAAGGTTCGTGCCCGTAGCCGCCACTCCCTCCTGCCAAGGATCGTGTCGTAGCCGCCACTCCTTCCTGCCAAGGATCATGCCGTAGTCGCCATTCCTTCATGCCAAGGATCGTGCCGTAGCCGCCACACTCCTCCCCGTCAAGGATCGTGATCGCAGCCATCTAAGGTTCGTAGTTGTGGCTACCTTTTGTCCCATCCCGCCAAAGCTCGTGGTCATGGACAGTTTTACTCGCTTACACATCCAGCCAATCCCTTTGCTTCCATGGACGCCCATGCAATTCCATCCAACCTATTTTGTTCCCACGACAATGTAGTCTCTTCTGACCACAGCTGCCTCCAAGAACATTTGCTGCTCGTTTGTTGATACCAGCCAGAGCTTCACCATAGCAACAACCACTACAAAGGTAATTTGTACTTATCCATATTTTAGTTTCACATGGAAGAAGTAATAGAGTCACCAGTATGGATGCAAGATGGTGATATCTTTTTCATGGTCAACCCCCCGACCATACAAGATAGAAACATGTAAACCACACTTGGGGACTGAGGCTCTACACGGAATCCCTTCACTGTCAAAGCTCAGAAGACACGGTGAACCAAAAAGTCATGCCACGACAAGGTCATCTACTCTTCAAAGGTGTAGCGTAAGGATATCATCACCTCTCTGTCTGGAAGGCGCCTGCAACACTTTACGAGGCCGTAACAGATCCCAAGCCTACTCAGAGAAAACAACTTCAGTAACTAAAGAGAAGTGCGATTGGGGGCTGCTCATCACAGTCCATCCCCGAAAACAATCAAATATTCATGAGATTACTCCATAGACACGGCTGGAACATTTTTTGAAGAAACGGGGGAAGCCACGATTAACAACATAACTTTCTCACTTCTACATCTTCGTTATCCAGTAAATTTCGTCCATGTGATGTTCCAAGCATCCCAGCATCGCATCCAGGAGAGTACAATAAGCTTGTATCAAATCCCATAGGCATGGATTCAAGGTGATACAATCAAAGTAGGCTACACTTGGGACCGAAGCCTCCTTCAGGTTTAAAAGTTTAAACGCAGTCACCACCTTACCAACGAATGCAGTAGAAGCACATCTTCCACGAGAAAATAGGCTCAGGATAATTACACATGGGGACTACCAGCATGGGATGCCTTCACTTCCCTCAACCAGGTTATTTCTTGTAACACCCGCACTTTTATCATGGCGCATGCTAAAAGATGCGCCATGGCCAGAGATGAAGCTTCATCTAAAGCTTCTGTTGCGTGGTACGCGATAGATTGGCTTAAGGCTAATGTCGCGCCAAAATGGCGCATTATGTTTGGCATTTGGCCAAGGGCCAATGTTGCATCATCATGATACATTAGGCCAGTTGGGTAGGTGGCCTTGAGCTTGTAGCGTAATCATTGCGCATTATGAAGGCTATTGTCCTAGAGCTAATATCGTACAATCATTATGCATCAGGCCAGAGAGTGCTGGCCGAACGAGTGTTGCGCAATCATTATATGCAATCATTGCGAATGAACACAATCATTGCGAATGGACACAATCATTACGAAGTAACGCAATCATTCCGAATGAACACAATCATTGAGAATAAACAGTGAAGCAGGCATGTCAATTTTGACCCCTTTCCATACTTGCAGAAATTGCAAGTTAACATATGTAGGGAGGGGTAGTTGGTTGAAGGTGCATATGCGGACCATGCACCAAGTAAGCTTCATAGCTTAGCCGGAAGAGTATAAACGATGCCTAAGGCTCATTTATAGTTGCGTAGCGTTGCCAATGGGGCATATGATGTTTAGGAATCACTATTCCCTATCGTGGACCTGATGATAAATAATCATTATGCATCTTGGCGGAATGGCCTATACAGACTAGGCCATTACCATTTTTGCTAAGCCACACCCTTGCAAACGATTTGAATTTAGTTGTTGTCCCTTCGTGGATGAACTACGATCTGTGCTTGATCCCTTTAGAGTAGGGAAGGGTACTTAGGCAGCCGCAATGAATTGCAGCATTGCCGGTCCAACACTTTGGCCTCTCATATCATCTAAGCTCGGTAGCTCGATGTAAGAGATGATTGTGGCCAGACTTGATGAGGCAAGTTGCATGCCAGTCAGTGGATGATCATACTTCCTATCAAGCCGTTCGACTTAAACATGTACCAATGACGCATTGGGCATGGCCTCAGAGGTAAACTATATCGATATGCAAGTTAGCGGAGCTTTCATAAGCCTAAGGAGAGTACGACATGAGCCTGATTGATGCACCCTTGGCACGAGCAAGACAAGTGCATACTCTCAACAATGCCGAAGCTTAGTGAAGAGGAAGTCCGACGGTTGCTCATCTAGATAGGAAATTCAGTGATGAATTTCCTACGGTGAGGCAAAGCCAGTGAAGCATGCGATATGCATTGGCCTTAGCCTTATGGCCTTATACCCTTTTGCGGACAAGGGTGAGTTTGGAGCGGTGTGGAAGCTAAGTTAGCTTCATCATGCTCCATGAGCATGCTTGCAAAGGCGAATGAATGTGCATTTGCATAGATTTAAGGCCCGGATCGTAGCATCATCACGACGCATCAGGGAGATTACGGCCTGCGGGGCAACGCGCCAAAGGCGTAATTTCCCGGTCTGTCATATTTCTGATGTCAACATCATCACTGTCGAAGATTTACGAGCCGCAGGAATTTCTCAACATGAAGCCGTACACGTGCATCAAAGACTCCCAAAAGCACGCCGCAGAGATATTCACATATCCGGACCCGCCATCGGATCTATGACCAGATATAAGTGTAACTGGGGACTGCTCATCACATCCCATTCAATACAATAGTTCAAGATGCAGAAGATGGTTCAAAGGATGTCGCTTGGAATGAAGTTCTTGAAGGCTTGATAGCAGCATGTCGGCAACGGAACGCCTCTCGTCTCTTCTACTTCACCCAACGGCTCCGGAAGATTTCGACCATACAAGCATCCACAACATATCATCATCGCAATCAGAAAGGCAAGAATAAGCCTTCCAGACACCGGCTCAGCAGTCCAGACACCAAATAACTTATCGTCATGGACGGATCAACAACGCAGCTACACTCTCCAAGATTAGCCCTGATATGATCATTGCCGAACATATATTTCATTCATCCATCCCAGGAGCGCAGTGAAGTTGGGGTAAATTTTGAAAACCACTTGAGAGGTTAGATACTCGTTCTTCTGGAGACAGAGCCTTATTACACATTCTGGAGAAGATCGATGGTACTGTTGGCTACATGAGCAAAAGAGAAAAAAGCACCTACCTTGAGTTCTCATGGCTCACCTTGCTGCTGATTATAACTATTGGAGATTTCTTTGTTGCCATTGTTGCTCGATCAGCCGCTGCTAACAAAGAACGTCATTCACACCGAGCTAAATATCCAAGTTTGATCAACTACTCTTGGATATTACACTCACAGCTAAAATACGAGAACAAGATGTAATTACCTTGCTGTTGATGATTGGCACGCTCGTGATGGAGCTGCTGATAGTGACGAAGAGGAGCCAGCTGCCGCAGACGAAAGCATGGAGCCAGACGAGCAACAAAAACGGAAAAGGGTTGATACCCCTTTTTATACAAACAGAGTTTCCAGAATAAAGATTCCTTTTTGCTCCATTAACGGGAATAAATGGCTGGGCCCATAGCACTCATGCTCCATAGCCGAGCTAGCAACACGCTACTACGAAGACCACTGGCCGCGCGGTCCCGTTGCTGAAGAACGATTAGAATTTTTCTGGTAATATCTACCTGCTTTATCTTTTCAATTTTAATCTTGAATGTCACCATCTAGTGCTTACCCCACAACAATGTCACTGTTACGTGCTAAGCGGGGGACTTAATGTTGATAGTGGTTTTTAGTTCAGGGCTAAGATTGTAAAACCCTGTATTTAATGCGCCGTCTGCAAAAGGACTGAGCCATTTAAAAGTAACGAGTGCCCGGGCCCCTCTAATCACACATGTATTGAGCAACTCAGTATATTTATTCAGAATGGTGCATGTAGCAACAATCCCAAACATTTTGTAAGCTCTCGCCTGTATTACTCATTAGTGTATGGTTTATTGAGAATTTTCCTATGCTATGTTCCCCAGCTGAACCCTTAGTATTGGTATGACATGACAATTAGTGTTCACTCGCAGCTGAGTAGCATGAATTTCCCGAAGTATCAAAATTAAGGTCTGCATGAAAATGCTCAATCAGAAGACACGCTAACTGCTCGCTGAGAATAAAAGAATTTTGTGTCAACACACATAATTTGTTAAATTTATTCAATTTTGTGATAACTCACAAGATTCAAGTTTTCGGCCTAATTAATTTGCAAACATTAGGTCTTTTGTGCCTTTTGCAAATATCTCGAACCCTATTGGTCGAGGCCAAACCTAAGTAAGCTAGGAAACTGATCCGCCATGGAGCTAGTAGGAGCAAAGTCCTACCAGAAAACAAGAAACAAAAGAGGAATTGTGGCAAATAAAGAGCAATGACGAAAGAGGCACAGCCACTCCACATAGCCGGCCAATCCGCTCCAATAGGCGCCGCCTGTGGCCGTTGGCCACACTCCATGTTTCTCTTGTCGGCCCTCTCTCCCATCAACCAATCAGATTGCTCGAAACCCGCCACACACACTTTTAATGAAGTTGGAAGTTGGTTAGTCGATGCGCTTAATTCCATTAGGAACCTAATCTAGACGGCCCAAGCCAGTCTCCAAAAAACAATCACGGCCGTGCGATTTGGCCACTTGATTTATTAAGTTTAGCCGCTCCCCAACGCGCCCAAATAGGCATCACCATGCCACCACAAGCAGCGTGCCAACACCGTTGCTGCATTCTGCGCCGAAGTGTTGGGATCGCCTACAAACCATCCCAAACCGCGCATGGTAATCATCACAGGCGCCATGCCAATTGGCTAGCCAACCTGCCAAATCGCGCCAGTACGCCAATTGGCAGGCCATGCCATTCCGCGGCAGCAATATGCCAATGGCTTTGGTCAAACCAAAGGGGAACCCTATTTTTCTAGTCATGGCCCAATTATTCCACTCTGGGCCCACAACATGCCACAAGCCATGTGGGACCCACGAGACCCTTAAGAATGGCGCCCGCGCCATATTATGATTACCCATGATCGTCCATCGACATGCCCATGTTATGGCCTTGCCATGGTTTCTTTGATTAAAACGGCCAAGGCAGTATTTGCCAAGATGCCGTTGTGCCGCGCCACCTAGCCATGCGCGCCACTTAGGGTTTTGATATGTCAAACCTTAATTTGGCCAGGGCCATTACGCCTCCCCATGCCAAATAGCATCACCTAGGCATTAAGTTCGATGTGAAAACTAGAGCTAATATCATTAAGCCATATTTGGATCTAACACCAATACGCCATTGGCAGGCGCCACCTTACCAAAATGTCATTGGCAGGCGCCACCTTTCCACCACGCCATTGGCAAGCATCACCTCGCCACTTAGCCACTAACAGGCGCCACATTGCCATTGTGCCACTAACAAGCGCCACATTGCTATTGTGCCACTAACATGCGCCACATTTCCATTGTGCCACTAGCACGCGCCACTTTGCCACTGTGGAGGCCCCACTATGCCATTATGCCGCCTAGCTTGCGTGCGATTGGTCAGAATAACTAGGTCTTGCACATTAGACCCACTCAGCAGCTTGTTGCACATTTTTTCCATGAAACACTCGAGACATCAAACATGTCACAAACTGGGGGATACTCATCAGGGTATTGGTCTGGCGGTTTACAGCGTGCGACGTGCAATGCGCCCATTACAAGAAAGTGTCAGGAAAGAGCGGACGGTTAGATAGCAGTAAGAGAATAGTGGGTGTAAGGCTAACCATTATCCCCTTACAATGGGAACGTGATGGTAAACCGCTTCTACACAACCCCACTTCTCCACTACTTAACGGTCTCCACTTCCTACGAGATCAAGGGTGCTCAATGACTTGTATAAATAGGTTTTCAACCTATTTAGACAAGCAGAGGAGAGTTTTGGTTAACAACACAAGTATCCAGAAAAAAAACAAGAACTGATACCTTACATTCCGCAAGCCAGTTCCAAATTCTGATACAAGTCATAAAACAGTCACACCCTCAAAATTCAATATTTTGATCTCAATACCTTCTTGGCTTCCCTCCCTAAGATCAACCCTTCTCCTTCACTTTGTGACCGAAGCAAGTCTGGAACTGCCATTTCTTGGTTTAGGCCAGAATTGTACAGATTGATCTCTCGAATCTAAAGTACTCCCGTGCAATGCATTTGTTTAGGTTTTAGATTCGTTTCTCGGCGGCACACCCAAATTTACCATTCCCAGCAGAATCAGTTTTTACCCCAAAATACATCCTTTCGCAAGACAAAAGAACAACAACAACACCAACCTTAACCAGAGAAAGTTTGAAAATCGGTTTTAACTCATGCATAGCAAAAGTTGAAAACCTGAAACACATATGCTTTTATGCTAAACCAAAACGATTCAACATATTGTGACTTTTTCACGCATGAGTTTCAATCGGAATCCCTTATGATCCTTTGATAAATCCTACCAACATGGACTAGAACTTAATCCCGCTAAACCAAAAAGTCACCCAAACCATAAGGGTCCACACCATATGAGATCGAATATTAAGGTTATGAAAACCGAAATCATACATCCCATAAATCCAATTTGCATTACACCATAAATATTCAACAGAAAATCACGTATTTCAATTACATCTATCTTGTAGGGAATTGAATTACGAAACCAACGCAAAAAGAATGAGGTCATTCCGAGTTCGGATGAAGAAAATATAGGTAAAACAGTTTTACACTTCTTCGTATGAACTAATCACTAGGACCGATTATCGTACCAAGTCATGATACCAGGTCATGCCAATCACCAGGACCGGATACAACATGAATTCATACATGAAACCTTTCTAGACATAACTTTTGCATATGATGTCTGAATTCAGTGATTTTTGGCTCGTTTTAACCATGTAAACAAGAGATACACATATATGATCAGTAGATATCAACATCATAAAGTCCAAATTACCATTTCTATCAAAAGTTCAAATATATATAGAGAAGGTATGAGTATAGAAGAAAAGAAATCTCCTTAAAGACGTTAATTAGTCATATAATAACCGAGAGATCATGTGCTCAGTTTTCATGTGCTTCCTCACCTTTTCAAAAGATTGAGCACCAAGGTGAGCATGCACATTCTAACACAACTAGGTTGTGTGAAGTTGAGTCTTGTCTTGTTCGTCACGAGTGACTAAGACAGAATCATCATTCTTGACCTCTTGTTTGGTTTGTTTTCTCTTGTTCCATCTCTTGTTTTTCTTATTTGACTTGTAATGAATAGTGTTATTATCACAACGTCCACTAGTACAAGAGAATTCAGACATGATGTCTTTCTTTAGTCTTTCAAAAAAACTCTTATAATTTTTGTCACCAATAATTAACAGCTGAGAGTCATTCTTGTGACTAACTTTTGGTCCCTTTTTGGCTATGAAGGATTTTGGGACCCATTTAGAGGAGGGTTTCGCAGGAGCAGCTTTCTCCTTCATACCATTAGGACGATTGTCCTTTTGAATACTTTGCGAAACAACTTTTCTCCAATTTTGAACATTAGATCTTGTCTTAGCATTTACAAAGTCATCTCTCTTTCTATTTTTGGGTCTTTTATAAGATGACCTTGTCGAGCGATTTGAACTATCATTATAATAATTCTTTTGCCTAAACTTTGGACAATATCGATCTGAGTTCCTTTGGGGAGCAATCTTATCCAATTCGTTTGATACAAAAGAAAGTGTATCTTTTATCTTACGAATATTGCATCCCCATTCCATATGCCATTTATTACCACAATAACAACAATGCTTAGTAACATACGAAGTCTGAGTTTTAATGTTACCTTTTTGTGGATCATCTTGCATTGGAGATCGATGATTTCTCTTCTTCTTCTTCTTCTTCTTATTCTTATCTTTGTTCAACTTTGTTGCTTTCTTGACATTAGCATAAGTGCTCTCTTTGATTGTCGTTCTTGAAGAGTATGGTTGAACATGATCCTTAGGTTTGACTGGTTTTCCTTTTTTACGGTCATCTTTTACATCAGTGGAAGCCTCTGGTTTAGAAGAATTTGTAGCTTTAATAAATTTTACCTCTTTGCTAATACGTGAAGAATCTATTCCCTTATAGCCCAATCCTCGTGTATCACAATGATTTCTACTTGCTTCTAACATTGAGGTTAAATTGTTTGAGCTCACATTGAACTTTTTAAGGTCCAAATTTTCTTCTTCAAACGTCTTGATTTTATCAAGAGCACTAGCTAGATCAGCCTCAAGACGTATTTCTCGTGAGAGATATTCTCATTCTTTCTCTTCAAAGTTCTTTTGTTGAGAGTTAATCCTTGCATCAGATTCAACAAGTATATCTTCCAACAAACATACTTTTTCAAGAGCCGCATTACGATCTTTCTCAAATAATTATGCTTGAGAAAGACTAGCACATACTTTGTCATTAAGACTCTGTATTTTTTGAGAATCATTTTCCCTCAACTTTTCGTAGTCTAGACGATGCCTTTAACATTCAGTAGTCTTTAATTGTAAAGTTACACATTGCGAAGATATCGCAGACGGGTTACAGAAATGACGCAACAGATGACGACATCCTAAACACGAGAAAGTTGTGGAGATCTAGCGAGATTTAGAAGTGTTGCGAAATTTAACATTTGTATACTTGCGAGAATATCGCAAGTCAGATCCGAAAATAAAGGACAGCTTAGCTGTTATCCACTATGTAATACCCTATATAAAGAGCCGAACAGGCTTGAGAAGAGAGAGATATTTTTAGAGTGAAGAGAAAGTTTTGAGGAGAGAGAAAGTCTAGAGCAATAGTTGTATTCTTGATTTCATTTCCTCTTTGTAAGATTTTTTAACTCAATTAATAAAAAGTGTGATTGTTGATCTTAAAGATGTGTTGATTATTATGAATTCTTGTGAGGGATGTATTGTGGGATTTCCTGCAACTACATAATGGCGCTAGAAACAGGGATTGAAGATTGCTATTATGATTTGAAAGAATTTGGAGTAGTAGATAAATAATTTCATATAATTTTCAACAACTCATTAAGATTGAAAAATGGCTAGAAGAATAAATACATCAAAACAACCAACAACTGTTAGAAGGAGTATGAGACTTGCTGGAAAAGGGAGAGATGAAATGGAGGAATCTTCAAGAGTGAACACAAGAAATAATGGAGAAAATCAAGTTCAACCGCCAATTCAACGTACACCAATACAAAATAGAACTGTGGATTATGACAGAGTGAGTGTACATACTTGGCGATCAGATTATGTAGATGAAATGGGAGAAGAGCAACAATTAGGAAGCAATGGACGAGAGGAGCGAGACCAAGAAGTAATTGGAGGAATAATTCGTGGAAATGAAGAGATTGCAACGTTAGAGGCATTGAGACAAAGAATACATGAAGAAAGGTGATTAGAAGCAGAAGAACGTGCAAATCTGACAAGGCAAAATCATGAGTTGAGGATGGAAAACATGAGATTACAAAGTAGAAGGTCAAGAAGCACTGCAAGATCAAGTTCAAGATCAGTTAGAGAAGAAACAAGACGAAATTCGCCTGTAGAAAACGCTAATGAAGATATTCGAGAGGAAATACAGAATCTAGACGAAGAACGTCGTGAAAGAAGAGAAATAATAGAAGATCGTTATATTCAACATGGTGAAATTCTTCAAAATGGACAAAACAACGGAAATCAGGGAGAAGGAAGGAGAACGTTACATGGGAGAGAATTTCAAAGGAATCGACAAATAATTGAAGATGAAATCGAAAGACATTACATTGAACAAGCACGTCTAGCTCGCGAGAGGGAAAGATTGAGAGCAGAAGTGGAAGAACAAGAGCTACAAGAGGCAATTCGCCAGAACAATCATGATAATCGAGAAAGAAGGCGTGAACAAAATCGCAATAATGATAATATCAATGAAGAGTATGATAGAGTACAAAGGAGAGCTGAAAGGCGGCAAAGAAGAGAAAATGAGAAATATAATGGTGTGCGAATTCATGAAAGAAATGAAAGAGAAGATCGCAGAGAAAGACGAGAAGAAAATGATGAACAAGAAAGTCAAAACAGATATGAACGCAGAAGAAGAGAGGCGGAGTTAAAAAGACCAATGGATCCAAATTCTGGTGTAAATGAACAAATTTTGAGAGAGCTAGCGGAAATGAGAGGAATGTTAAATAATAAAAGAGAAGGAGGTAGGAGACAACTGGATGAAGCCATAGAAGAAGCTGCGAAAACCCTATTCACACAAGAAGTACAATTAGGAGGAATACCCCCAAAGTGCAATTTAACTACGTTAACCAGCATTTTTGACGGAACAACTTGTGTTGTACAACACATCAAAGCTTATGTGAGATGTATGCTATAATGGGAAAACCATGATGTTGTATTGTGCAAATATTTTGCATCAAGTTTAACAGGAGAGGCCTTGAAATGGTTTGAAGGTTTGCCAAAGAATACTATAACATCTTTCAACCATTTGCAGGCTACATTTTTAGGGCGTATATAAGTAACAATTCCTCGCGACCTGGCATTGAAGATGTATTTGGGTTAAAGCAAAGGGTTGGCGAAAGTTTGAAACATCTAACTATGAGGTGGAAGACAATGTGTAGTGATATGGCTGGTCGTGTGGATGAGAGATATCTCATTATATCATTCATTAACGCTATGTTCGCAACCAATCTGTGATACATTCAAATTTTCAGAATCAAGAATACGATCACAATGACTGAGTTGAGAGAATTTCAGGAGGAGTATATTGCTCTTGAGGAAAAGAAAAATGAGATGGAATCATACCCAGTTGCGAACACAAGTTCAAAAGCAGCGAATGTAAGCTTTTTACCTAAGCTGATAAGTACAGTGGCGAGCACTTTGCAAGGACAACAAGAAAGGATAAGGGAAGATAGTCAGCAGAAACTAGTAGCTATAGGAAGTCGTGATCAAGAAGAATTCGAGAGAGAAAGAAACTTCTATAGCCGTGGTGGAAATAACAAAATTCAAAGACTTGACCAGCCACAAGAAACTTATGGAAGTCAAAGGCAAAACCATCACAGAGGACGGGGAAGTCATAAGGTAGTATGGGAAGAAATCAAAATGCCACCACTGAATACTAGTGTGGAGAAAATATGGGAAGCTATAATCTTGATGGAAAACATACCCGCGCCATGGAACATGGGGAGTGAACCACCTCCAAGCGACAGGAGTCATGAATTTTGTTCTTATCGCCATTTTCATGGACACTCAACAAATGATTGCAGAAATATAAAAATAATCATCCTCAGAATGATAGATCAAGGGAAACTAAGTCATTTTCTAAAAAACCAACCTCAGTCTCAACCATTACCACCACCGCCAGAAATTCGCAGAGTAAATACAACAAAGGGAGGAGAAACATCTGTCATAGAAGTTGGAGCAAAAGCAAAGAATCTGTTTTGTCACTCTATTGTACATTCGTACAAAACGATTGAAGACTTTCACGATAACACTCTCAGCAGGGTCTTCGCAAGAGATGCCGATGATAGAGAAATAATGAACATTGCGAAGGCATCGCCACTGAAAGAATGGCAAAAGCAGACTATTTCCTTCACCGCAGAAGAAGTACCTGAGGATGGCAAGATGCACGATAATCCATTAGTGGTAAGATTGGAGATTAACCCAAAACCTAGTGATGATGAAGATGATGAAGCTGAGAATTCATGGGCAATCAACATAATTTTAATTGATAGTGGAAGTTCTGTGGATATCCTTTTTTATCATTCTTACAAAACTATGGGAGGAAAAGATGAAGATCTAATACCTTCAACCTATAAAATCTATGGTTTTAATGTTACTGCCAATAAGCCTAAAGGAGAAGTCAATATGCGAATTCCATTGAAAGGATTATCCTCTGAAATTCTGTTCTGTGTAGTCGATGTGAAATCACCATACAACGCATTGATTGGACGACCCTGGTTACATGGGATTCTAGGTGTAGCATCGACTTTCCATCAATGTATCAAGTTCCCTCATCCCAGTGGTATTGGCATCTTAAAAGGAGATTGGGTTGAAGGAAAGAAGTGTTATGAAATTGATATAGAATCTTGCGAAGAAAGAGCTATGAAGAAGAAGAATTGCAAACATAACATCAGAGAAAAACAAAAAAGTGAAAGATTGATGGTAGATACAATAGAACAGAGAGAAGAAGAAACGCTGCGAAACCAATGAATGCTGAAGATAAGAAGTGGCAAAGGTTTCGCAAAGAATAAGAAAATAACAGAAAACTTCAAAAATGCAGAGGCAGAAAGTAGCAGAAGTAAGAAACTTAAAGAATGAATCTACTTGTTGACTGCCAAAGTAAAAATTGGGAGGAGAAAGAAAAATATATGGTTGATTTGTTTCAAAAAACTAAAATAAATAAATAAATAAATAAATAAATAAAAATTTATGAATAACAAAGATGAGATTGCGAAAGAGCTGATATGCAGAAGAAGAAAATATATTTTATGAATGACAAAGATGAAATTGCGAAATTGCAAAAGATCTGATATGCAGAAGAAGAAACAAAACAATCAGAAATGGGCGAACTTTCTATGGCGTACACCCTTGTTCGCGAAATCAAAATTTCGCAAGAGGCAAATGTAAGACCTAAAGTGCGTCATAGAAGGGGGTACCTGTTGCATGGCTCGGCGAAAAGGTTACACCGCCCCTGGAACCTGAGTCATGGAGATTTGGGGTCAATAAAGCCCATCCAGGAGAGGTACCTTGGATTTTCAACCTAAGCTTATGACTTAGGTTGGACGACCGAGGATATCTTCTAAGGAGTGCGGCATCTGATCAAGGCGCCGAGGTACACGGTTGAGCCAAGAGTGCCTGGGGCATTTGAAGTGTCTCGGCCATTCTTGGCAAGTCTTGACGTATGTTGCACTCGGCCCGAAGAAAACCCCACTTAGGGTGCAATCTCGTAACCATAAGCCCTATATGTAAAAGGGATAAGAGGCTGCGAAAACAACTGGTTGTTGTTAAAACCGGATGGGAGGAGCCAACCTTGTATGGTAGAGGTACGCCTCCTTGAAGGGGCAACCAGGGGGAAGATAAGGGCGACACCCTCCATTAGGGAGCTGATAAGTGTCTTAAGACGCAAATGTCATGAGGCTTTATTTTCGCAAGAAAATTTAGGCTTGTCATATTTGTGCGACAATCCTGAAGAGGCAATAATATAAAAGAGAAAGATAAGACGAGATCAATGGGTCAGTACATGAAAGTGTAAGGACATCCTGCGATTTCGTCGCAAGACGGCAATGTCATGGGGCTTTATGTTCGCAAGAATATTTAGGCCTGTCATATTGTCGCATGAAAAATATCCTGCAGAGGCAACAATACTAGAGAAATGATAAGACAATATCAATGGGTCATTACATGAAAGTGTAAAGACGTCCTGCGATTTTGTCGCAATGACAAGAGGTGGCAAAATAAGACCTTTAACTAGGAAGGCAAAATAAGACCACATAAGAGAAAAAGAAAAAATGAAATCTCGGAAGAAACCAAGAAATATCTAATTGCGAAAATTTAGCAGAAACAGCTGCGAGACTGAGGCATGAATACATGTTGCTATTCAAAAGTAACTTGCTTAATCTTTCATTTGAATACAAATAACAGAGGCAAGTATGGGAATGAACAGAAAAGGAAAAAAAAAGGTAAAACTTGCATTTGAAGATTCAAGAAATTCGCAGCAAAAGATTACAAAGATTGGAGATTAAAAGAATGAATGTACATATATTACAAAAAGAGAAAGAAGGAAACAGAGCTATTTCTTGTTTGACTCCTCTTCTTCATCATCTTCATCAGATCCTTCTTCTTCTTCGCCTCTATCAGATTCCTCTTCTTCACTAGCATCACTGTCAGAAATATCCATAGGAGGTGCATTCTTTGGGATTTCTTCGCAGAGGAAAGGATATGTAGAATGAGGGATGTTATTATCATCGCAGACCGTCTTGATAGTCTGATTGCGAAAAAGAATAGCGTCATTCTTAAAGTTCGCAACAGTAAACTTTAGTTGACTCTTCAGTCTAGAGCATTTATCATTGCGAGCTGCTCCTTTTCAGATTCAAGTTCTTCAATTCTTTTGAGAAACCTCCTTCAGCTTCTGCGAACATATAACAATGAATTAGCAACTTGATGACAATTTATGAAAGACAAACAATTAATAAAGAAGAACAATTAACAACCTTCTCTGTCAGAAATCATATCCCTAACCAAGGCCGTGTGCTCAGCTTGAAGACTAACATTTACACCTAAGTTATTTCTGGCGTCATCTAGAACTTTCGCAGCCCAAGCGAACTCATCATCATTATTTATGAGAAGAAGGGAACGAATTTGATTCTCTCTTTCGCTAAGTACATCATTTTTGCGGTTAGATTCGTCTCGTTCAATTTTAATCTCAAGAAGAGTTTTTAAAAATTTCGCTAACGCTTGAGCACCTTGTATAGCGATGCAATCTTTATCATCTATGAGATCACTGATATTGGTTCTTAAAGCATTAATTTCCTCTTTAGAATTAAGATAGAAACGCTTAAATTGGTTGGCTAAGCCCAAGCTGGATCTATGGTCAATTTCTAAGAGGCGAAGTTTGGATCTGAGTTCATTTATGGGAAGAGAATTAATCTCGTCATTTGAAAAACTATTTAAGGAATTATTAAGGTGTTCAAGGAGGGTATTATTATCCATAGAATTGGGGAATGTGTGAAGGAGAATGGCTTCATCAGAAAGATTATAGACGTCGGCGAAAATAACAAGTTAGATGAGGGAGGATAATGAGAAAATAAAATAAAGGAAAAATAAAAAGTTTCATACCATAAAGTTGCTTATTGGCATCCTGAAGACTAGATATTTTGTCCTTTTGAGAAGAAGAATCAGCTTCTAATTGTTTGTTCTTCTCGCGAAGATCAACAACTTCAGCTTCCAGTTCTTCGTTTCTCTTGCGAAATTGAAGATTCTTCTTTTCAATAATACCACGTCTCTTTTCCAAATCTGAGGCAACAGCGAAAGAAGCTTTCCCAGTCTGCGAAGGAAAATAAATAAATTGTCAAGATATAGTATAACTTTAAATCATAATTATGAAGAAAAAGAGAAATGAAGGCATACCAAGATACCAAGAGAATTCAAAAAGCTAGGAGTCACTGATCTGGAGACCCCATGAAGAGAATCACAGATGTTTGCAAGAGCTCTGCATGTGCCAGTGAGATGATTATCCCCGATCCCTTGCATGGAGTCAGAGAAGATGCTAGACAGTTGCGCCATAGAAGATTCAGCTGGAAAATCTTCTCTTGCGAGAGAAGTATCAACATCATCATCATCGTCGTCATCAGAACTTTCTCCAGATCGAAGATTTGAAGGAGAAGGAGAATGAAATTTTCGCTTCTTTGAAGGTGGGGCAGCAGATTTCTCCTTGCGAAGAGAACCTTTACCTTTGCCTTTGGTCTTCACAACCTTAGATCCTTCTTATTCTTCAAAAACTACAACACTAACCTTCGCACACAAATGAAGATAAGAAACAGAGGTAACAATATTGTTAAAAGTATAAAAAATGTTTCTTACTGCATCTGTGATGGAGTGTAGAGCTGATAAAGTGCTAGCCTTTCCAGTCTTATTATAGCTCGATCTCAGCTTTTTAATTTTAAATTTTTCGCAAGAATTAGAGAACAAGAAAGTAACAACAAATGAAAGATTATGAAGTGAGCAAGATTTGAAGACATACCTCTTTCGCTTTCTCGGGCCAATTAAATACCCAAGGTTGATAAGTGGCGAGATTCGCAGGAAGCACATTTGAACCTGAAATATAAGGTCCCTTCAAAACCAGTGACGAGGAATATTATTCTTGCCAGAATGCCAATCAATGTCCTGCATAAGTATTCTATCGCTGGCAACATTTTCTTTCCTCTTCAAGCGAGCACCCCAGCGAGTTTTATCATTTTTCATGTTTATTACTTCATAATTTTCAAAGAAACTCTCCACGGTGTATTTTTCGGCGAGTATTTCTAAATCCTCATATTTAGGATCCCTAACTTCTTTTGGATAGAGAGATCCTCTACCAGCACCTCGGTTGGCGAATTCAAGTATTAAGCGAATGCAGTCCTCACTTAATTGGTAGATGGCTCGCGAGAAGTTCGCATGAGCAAGAATTTCATAAAACAAGGGAAGATTTGGATCATAAAGAGGGATAGGAAGGCCAACGAGAATCTGACCAAGTGAAACTATGATTTCTTTATCATCACAATGATGATCAGAAAACAATTTGTCAGAAAGAATGGATTTAGATTCTTGATTGAGAATGGTGGTTAATGTAAAACCTCTCCCTTCGAGATTTTTCTGAATCTCTTCAAGAGAAGTTTCGTATTTACGACCAGCTGGAGCCATTTTTAGTATGGGAATGAAGAAGAAATTAAAGATCAAAAGAAGTGGAAACAAGAAAATTTACAGCAGCAGGAGCGGAATTTACGGAGATACAGTGAAGAAAAGTTACAGAAAAGATAAGAAGGAAAGTAAAAAAGAATAAGAAGAATATATATAGAGAGAAGGATTCACGAGAAGATAAGCACATTTAATGCGAAGAGTAGACGTGAACGGTTGAGAAATAGCGGTTGAAAAGGACGTGTCAAGAAACGGGTGGAAGAAGAGATACGTGTAATAAATTCTGCGTAAAAG
The DNA here is from genome assembly GCA_023531295.1 of Papaver armeniacum. Lineage (NCBI taxonomy): Eukaryota > Viridiplantae > Streptophyta > Magnoliopsida > Ranunculales > Papaveraceae > Papaver > Papaver armeniacum. Next base: position 323,382 of record JAJJWW010018473.1, on the reverse strand, counting down.
TACAGAATCATGTCAATACAAAAGAATATGGAAAAATGAACGGCTGCGGCATTTTGAAGTATTAATTCTCATGAAATTCTCTCCTTAGCAGAGAAGACATGAGAAGAGGCAAGATGTAGGATCAGAATATCGCAACATCAATACATTTGCGAAATCTTTATACACACGTTGCGAAGATATCGCAGACGGGTTACAGAAATGATGCAACAGATGATGACAGCCTAAACACGAGAAAGTTGTGGAGATCTAGCGAGATTTAGAAGTGTTGCGAAATTTAACATTTGTATACTTGCGAGAATATCGCAAGTCAAATTCGAAAATAAAGGACAGCTTAGCTGTCATCCACTATGTAGTACCCTATATAAAGAGCCGAACTGGCTTGATAAGAGAGAGATCTTTTTAGAGTGAAGAGAAAGTTTTGAGGAGAGAGAAAGTCTAGAGCAATAGTTGTATTCTTGATTTCATTTCCTCTTTGTAAGATTTTTTAACTCAATTAATAAAAAGTGTGATTGTTGATCTTAAAGATGTGTTGATTATTATGAATTCTTGTGAGGGATGTATTGTGGGATTTCCTGCAACTACAAAAGTAACCAGAACTTCCTTTACTTTCTTACTAGACAAACTTAGGAGAATTTCGTTAGACAACAAGCATTCACGAATCTCTTTCAACTAAGAGTTTGTATCCTCTGATTCTGAAGGTGGTTTTAAAAACCTCTTGCGATACGTTAATTGAGTCTTTCAATAATTTTCGCTTTTGCTTAATCTTACTTTGACTCATTTCTTATAGGTTGGATCGCACCAAACACAGATTGTTAGATCTTTTCGTGTTTGCCTGCTCAGATACCAATTGAAAAGACGAGGGTACCCAAATATACCTCAATCTAAAACTTTTCCACCTATAAGTCCTTTCTCCGAAAGTGATTGTCTATGCACTGAGTCGAGACAATACAACTAATTGGTTCACACTTCGTGTGATCGTCTATGGATACGAGATCAAGACAATACGACAACAAGATAACTTGCGTGATTGACTATGGATACAAGATCGAGACAATACAACAACGAAGTATGTTTACTTGATAATAGGTTCGGACTTAACCAAACACAATAGGAATGCTATCAAGTAAATATGAATTAACGTTTGTGTATTTTACTTCTAATTATAATAAAAATAATTATAATTGCGGAAATAGAAAAGTAAAAGACACAGCAAGATTTTGTTAACGAGGAAACCACAAATACATAAAACCCCCAGAACCTTGTCCAGAATTGAATACTCTCAGGATTAAGCCACTATACAAAATTTAAACCAACTTCGTATAGTTGAGACCAAGCAACTAAACCTATAGTTCACCTAGTTCCGTCTGTATCCCTGCGCCTCCAACTTGCAATAAGTCACGCACTTGGAACAATTCCTTTGGTTCGTATTCCAAACAGTAAAGGAACGACAAATCTGTTCGGTAACAACTCTTTTCAATCAAGTGATATGAGTTTGACAAAAGGCTCTTCCGTTTATCCCAATAAACTCCTTTGTCTGGTCCTTAGATCTATCTTTTCAACAACTACCAAAGTAATTGTTAAGATTATGCAATCAATACTTCTAATCACAAAGAAACGTGTTGATGCCGATCTACTCAACTAATCAATCAAATCTATCACAAAGATAAACCAATTATAGTTGGATCCCCAGCCGATCAAGTTTTGTGCACACCAAAGATTATGAACCCAAATCAGAAATCTTCTCCGTCTTTAAATCTTCTTAGATCTTCAATTAACACCTGCACACAATCAACTTGAATCTCTTGTGATCAATCACACACAGAATGGAGTCTGTTAACAATGAATTATCACAAGACGTCTTTAGATCTACAAACAGTCTAAAGATCTCCCGTCGAAACTTCGATCTAGTTTGAGTGAATCTTATATCAGAAGAGAAGATTCTCAAGCATAAACAAACTAGGTGCGCACTAATCCAGAAGGGGGCTATAAATGACGAACGAAATCTGTTATAAAACATGGTTTATCAAGGTTTTCATCTGTTATTCGAACCGGTATTTATTTGGTGTGACTCTTTATAAATGACAAACTAGGAACATTATTAAGTATGACGTATAAAATTTGTGATTTAAAATCACGTCCAGAAGCTGTTATTGAGTATCACGGTTATTGTACATAACATAAAATAACAGTTGATTTATTTCATAAAAGAATCATGGTTATTATTTGTGAAAAATAATAACGGTTAATGCATGCCATTAAAAATTACGGTTGTTATATGTTAGATAAAATAATGGTTCGTACCCATTATAATTCAAGGTATATTCGAGGTATTTTCATTTATAAAAATTACCAATTCTAACGAGCCAGTTCCGTCATTTACTGGTTACTGATTCGGATTTTGGCATTTAGATTTGGGAATCCGAAATTCGATAAGAAACATGAAATCCATTCAATTATATTCGGCGTATCAGAAATTCACCCAAATTAAAAAAGAAAATAGACTTAATTAAACAAATTGACTTTATTAATTAAATTTATAATTATTTTCTAAAAGAAAATAGAATATTCAAACATAAATCGGAAGACATATCCTAACAACTCCAACTCCAAGTTACATCCTGAAAATGAAAAAAGTAATCAATCTGCTGTCACTGCAACTCTAACTTGATCGCTCTCCTACAGTAGTCATATAGGTCTTGGGCCACTTGATAAACTCACCAAGTACAACATCATCATCTCTATCGCACAACATCGCACTTAGATCAAAGATTTCCTCAATCATGCAGCCGTAGTGGTCATCCATCAGTAACTTGCAAGTGCATCAGCCTTTTCCTGAAGTTCCTCAAACAGCAAAGACCAAAGGACGAAGGTATCCCAATACCCTGTATATGTAACAAGACAAATTTTAAGATACCATGACATATTAAAATATCAAGGACCTCCTGAACCGGTAACAAAAGCTTATTAACAAAAGAACAAAATGGATGGTTACGTATGCATCTTCAACTTCAATGGATCACATGGATGACTCAATAAAATTAGGAGGCATTAAGCATGATAAATTCCCACTACCACTATCCATTCTACATATTCCAGATATATCAATCAATGTTTATCAGTAGCCTATAGACTCATTAGTTCAACCAAAGTAGTCGAGATCAGTAGATAATGATGGAAGTTTATCAGTAGTCTATAGACTCATTAGTTCAACCAAAGTAGCCGAGATCAGTAGATAATAATGGAATAAACTTATGCAGGCAGTAGCGGAACCAGAATTTCGATATGGAGGGGCTAAAAAAATATGTCGTACCCAAGTCAGTATGAGAGGGAAACACCAGCGAAGTAGGACCATATATTACTTCAGCAAAATAACAATGTATCAAATGTGCTCAATATATAGAATCCGCCTCCGATGAACAGAACTTACCTCAATTGTTGGGAACATTAATTCCTTTAGCCTGCAGCATTGTTAGAGTCGCAAAGAATTCTTAAACTTTTCCCAACAATTCAACTTTTGGGGGAACATCTCTAGAACTATGCAAACTGTCGACGCATTGAGAAGAAGCGGAGTCATCCTACAAATGTGAACAGCATGATTTAAAATTAAGTTCGATATTACTCAAAGAAGTCTAATATGAAGACACTATAAAACATGTACCAAGGGAAGGACACATACCAAGTTGTTGTAAAAAAGCCACAACTTCCTCACTATTCAGACTAGTTGCCATCCAGGGAGACAACATCCTTCACTGTATCCCATTTGTTTCTAGACAAAAAGCTGGGTACTCATGCTTTAAAATCAAATCACTCTTTCGCCTGTCATGCCAAATAAGAACAGCTCCGTAACTGCTGTTATCAAATTTCAAGCTACATATTGCTAGAAGTTGGTGTTGTGTAGGCTTTCAATAAACAAACAAACACACATAAGTTTATTATGGGTGTATCTACATACAACTACCATTGTATTTTTGGTTGCATAGGCTGACAAGCTAGTGTAGACTAATCTTAATATGTTCTTGGGCTCTCCTTAATAATATGAAGTGTAGTAGAAAAATAATTACCTAGTACTGAAAGATCATTGATCTTGTGAACAAGCATTCAATCTCAGCTAACCACCTAACCCTCCCTCTTCTTTTTTCACTCTTTTTTTTTCTTCTTCTTCTTCTTCTTCTTCTTCCTACTTGTCTAATAAGAAGCCGTTGATCTGGTGGACTAAATTGCTTGGCTTGGCGAACCAAAAGGCTGGACTTGGTGGACTAAAGTGATATTTTTTACTTGGGATAGTGGTAGTTCATTAAGTTGAGGTTTTTGAAGAACAAGGGAGGGCTACAACCAGGTTTAGTCAACCTGTGCTTCCGCCCCTCTATACAGGCCTAACACACCACTAATATATGTGGTCTACAAGCTCTATGGCTATGCATCATGGCACAAGAAGTATAAGGAAAGGCATAGAGGCTCAGATGGGACAATGCTGGGGATTTGGACGACACCAAGCAAGAGTGTGCAGCAGAAGTTTCCTAAAATATAGTAGATATGCATTTGGTGATTATTATTCGCTAAACCTAACTTGGAATTACCATAATCAAATCACAAATAAAACTAGATGAAAATAATCAGTTTTACAATCAAAATTCAAAAATAGTCACCGATCATATGTGACGTAAGTTCAGATTCATCCAAAAATAGTCAGATTTGCATCTTTTCAATCAAAAGACACAAGTTATTTAGCAACAAACCATCATTAGGTTGTATTATTACAACACTACAACAATCTATGTAACCCAAGTTCAGATTCAATCAAAGAGTATGAACTCATGCATCTTTCCAATCAAAAATCATAAATTATTAGCTATAAATAAGAATAAAAAAGATATACCTTGGATGTTTTTGATCTCTGAACTAATAATCCCCCCCCAAAAAATATATATCTCCTCACATCTCTGAATTGATTTTAGGGTTGAACTTATAGTTGTTCCAAAGTACCAAGCGGGAATAATCCCGCCCAAAAGAATTTTATTTTGATTTCATCCCGCCCCAGATGAAATTCTTAGGGTTCAAATAGGAAAAAAAAATTGAACGAGATTGCTACCGCTAGATGTTCTTCTTCCATTCCTTGTCAAGATATTCTTGTTTACATCAGATTTTGATTCTACGCCGATGCTGAAATATTTCCAAAATTGCAGACCAAATCTTCTCTGAATGACCCCTAATTTTCTGCCAGAATATCAGATTGAAGAGAATTTTTTTACTTAAAATAGAGATAGGAAGTGATGAATAATCGCTAGGGAGAAAACTCCTTTCTACATCGTTGACATCAAAGGCACGCGTCTTTTTCTTTCTTTTTTTCCCTTTTTTTTCTTTTTTTTTCTTTATTTTTAGTAGGCGTACAAGCCACATATCAATAGTTATCTAGCTTTGACTAGGGTTGACCAACACCAATAAAAAAAATATAAAGGTTTTTTTGTTAATTAGTTTGTGATAATAAAATTATATTGCCAAATTAAGAATTAGAGTTACATAATATTTTTTAGTAATTGCTATAATTCCTGGTCTTGCGTCATCGCGATAATTCCTGGCCTCGCTCATAATCAGGTCAATATTTAGTTACATGGCATGTTGTAGCCATTGGGGTAATTGTCGAGTTACTTAGCCAAAAAAAGGGTAATTGTCAAGTTTCACGCGTAATTATGAAGAAACCGGAACTCCATCCTTTCGAATTCAAGCATTGTCGCCAAAATTTAGTTGCATAATCAATATTCGCCACTTTAGTAAAAATTTGACCGAGTTGGAACGAATTCGAGCAAAACTGAAGAAACTAGAACTTCATCATTTCGAATTGAGAAGATTTGCGTCAAAATTTAGTTACATAATAAAGACTCGATACTTCATGTGAAAATTTGACCGAGTTGGAACGAGTTCGAGCAAAACTGAAGAAACTAGGACTTCGTCCTTTCGAATTAAGACCATTGTCGTCAAAACTGAAGAAACTGGAACTTCATGCTTTCGAATTGAGACGACTGTAGTCAAAATTTAGTGGCATAATCAAGACTCAATACTTCGATTGAAAATTTGATCCTGTTGGAACGTGTTCGAGAAAACTGAAGAAACTAGAACTTCATCTTTTCGAATTGAGGCGATTGTCTCCAAAATTTAGTGGCATATTCAAGACTCGACACTTCGATTGAAAATTTGATCATGTTGGAACGAGTTCGAGAAAACTGAAGAAACTAGAACTTCATCTTTTCGAATTGAGGTGATTGTCTCCAAAATTTAGTGGCATATTCAAGACTCGACACTTCGATTGAAAATTGATCGAGTTGGAATGAGTTCGAGCAAAACTAGAGAAACTAAAACTTCATCCTTTCGAATTGAGGCGATTGTCGTCAAAATTTAGTGGCATAATCAAGACTCGATACTTCGATTGAAAATTTGATCGAGTTGGAACGAGTTCGAGCAAAACTGAAGAAACTAAAACTTTATCCTTTCAAATTGAGACGATTTGCATCAAAACTTAGTTGTATAATTAAGACTCGACACTTCGATTGAAAATTTGATCGAGTTGGAACGAGTTCGAGCACAACTGAAAAAACTGGAACTTCATCCTTTTGAATTGAGGCGATTGTCTTGAAAATTTAGTGGCATAATCAAGACTCGATACTTCGATTGAAAATTTGATCGAGTTGGAACTAAAACTTCATCCTTTCGAATTGAGACGATTTGCATCAAAACTTAGTTGCATAATCAAGACTCGACACTTCGATTGAAAATTTGATCGAGTTGGAACGAGTTCGAGCAAAACTGAAAAAACTGGAACTTCATCCTTTCGAATTGAGACGATTTGCATCAAAACTTAGTTGCATAATTAAGAATCGACACTTCGATCGAAAATTTGATCGAGTTGGAATGAGTTCGAGAAAAACTGAAGAAACAAGAACTTCATCCTTTCGAATTAAGAGGATTTACGTCAAAATTTAGTGGCATAATCAAGATTCAACACTTCGATTGAAAATTTGATCGAGTTGGAACGAGTTCGAGCAAAACTGAAAAAACTGGAACTTCATCCTCTCGAATTAAGACGATTTGCGTCAAAATTTTTATTACATAATCAAGACTTGATATTTCTGCTGAAAATTTGGTCGACTTGGAGCAAAACTGAAGAATCTGGAATTTCATCCTTACAAGTTGAGACGATTTGCGTCAAAAATTAGTTACATAATCAAGACTCGACACTTTGGTTGAAAGCTTGATAGAGTTAATTGGAACTTGTTCGCGTGAAATTGAAGAAATTGGAACTTCATCTTTTAGAATTGAGGTGATTTACGTCAAAATTTGATTACATAATTAAAACTCGATACTTCAATTGTAATAAATCAAAAACAATATGAACTTTTTTTGATTAAAGTTCTATTAATCTTGAACGAGTTCGAGCAAAACTGAAGAAATCGAAGCTTCTATCCTCTCGGACTAAGGAGATTTGCGATTTACATCAGAATTGTGTAATTATAATAAAAAAAACCCTTACTCAATTATAAGAAATATAAGAAATATAAGAAATAAAAAGGATTAAACTCAAATTAATTGCAACTCAATATTTTTATCATAGTTTAATATCTGAATATCTTAATTAAAATTAAGACCCAAAGTAAAAAAATCAAGAAGTACATTAGGACAAATTTCTTTATCATAATGAAAAATTCCACTCAAAATCCCGTATTGATAAATTTTATCGCGAGGCGTTGTTGGGATGCTTACTGGTGTTGAACTTCTGCATCTCCTAATTTTCCTGTAACATCATAATTAATAATTAATAATCAATACAACACTTAAATAAAATGAAGCAACGGTTGAATTCAAAAAACTTGAGAACACCATGGCTTTCAAATGCAGTTACTAATTCCACATATATATGAGACGAATTCACAAGCCACAACAATTTTCCCATTAACTAACACTTTCTGGTAAATTGTTACTATTAACCAAAACATTAACATAAACAGTATCAAAACAGTAGATGGAAATATGCAAAACTTCATATGGATCCCTAAAATTTGCAATCAGATAATGTTAAGAAGCATTCCTTCCTGATAAGCTTATTCGACTCCAAATAAACGAGACAAGTCACTACTGTATATATCACAACTTTCGTTGATTAAGTACCAGCCATTAACAAAATGCACATTCAACAAAAAACTTTATTGATTCTTTCTAACAATTACAATATAGATAGCTGAAGAAAAACATGGATAATTTCAAAAGGATCACTAGTGGTCTGAATTTGGTGCTGCTCCAAATCTCATTGACATCAGTTCTAGCCAATGGTTTAACAAGAAGTTCCAATGCAAGACAGAGCAGGGAAGATAACTGGAGTTTATGTACAAGTTTATGGTGGTTGTGGACAAATTTTATACTCCTAGAAACCAGTTAGCTGGGAAGACAGTTGAAGTTATTGCTGATGTGATACTTTTATTTATATAAATAATAAAAAAAAGTAACGAACAAAACATAGCTTGGAGCAGATCCACTGAGTCAAGTGCCACAACCCTAAACTTTTGAATGGGAAGTTGTTATAGAAAGAACGATGTGAAAGTTCAGCATAAAACGGGTGAATCACACATAGACGGAAGCATAAAACCAGGCTCAATCAGAGCAAGGGTCACAAACAAACTCAAGGACCAGTGATGTCTGACTCAACGTAATGCAAGGATTCTGACTTAGAACGCAAGGATACAGAGTACAAGCGTACAAACTTAGGCCAATGACTGTCTTCCAAACAAGATGCAGCGAACTTACTATCTAGAGCATCTTACAAAAGGCAACTACATATACCACAAAAATTGTGTGTCAGGAGCCAGACAAGCAACACAAGGAGCTAAGCTTCACAACCAGCTTTCGTTACAACGCAACAGATGTTAAAAATAAATGTGATAAAACTAAAGGAGCATCGAATAGTGAATTACTGAATAGTGAAACTACATGGATTTAAATAATAATTATAGAAATTGAACGTTTTTGCAACTATAATCCTTAACCTATATTGTAATGGGCAATGCTTTGTTTCAATTTTTCACTAGTAAAAGTCATATTTACAGAACCTCATACCAATAAGAAAAGAATGAACTTAATCCACTACATATATGAATAATCAAGGCAGACATTAATCAAATAATCATTAAATTATATGAAGAAAAGGGAATTTTCAGAAACACATAAAAGTATACACTTAATGATTAAACCAAATTATGAACAGCAATGATGTAAAGCTGGTGACATATGTAAGAAACCGGTTGCAACACACATTTACACTAAAGAGCCCTCATCAAAGTACCTACCATGTGTGTTGTTTTTGGCAAGAAAAACGAATGACAATGGGAAAGGGAAAAGGAACACGGTGATGCCAAATTTAATGATAGTCCAAAGGTTTACAAGCTCAATAATCACAATGGGAGATCCTTCTAAACTCGTAAATAAAGACGATCCAAGTCAGATGGTGTATAATGCATACAAAGCTTCATGATGGTTCCTTCCCCACATTTTTAACTGTGGAAAGTTAGAAGAGGTGCCAAGGGAGTTTCAAAAGTAACCTCAATATTATGAACTAGTCATAATTCATCTAAGCCTTGTTCTCAAAAAAAAAAAAATAGATAAAGATGTCAACAAGTTAAAATATTAAGATATAATAAGTGTACTTAGTATCAAGATGATTAGCTGGAAGAAGGAAGAATCCAGATGAGATTAATAAAGATAGTGCTTAAATGTTTGAACCTCATTCCAGCTCAACTTTAAGAATCTGGAAATTATCTAGTGTAGTGCTTGCATACGAGGCAATATAAAATTTTAATATATAGAGTTACTCTTCTAAGTTGGTCCATGAATTGAACTTACATATATCTATGATTTCCATTCACTACTCAAATAGAGTACTATCACATGGACATCATATGCTACGGTTGATTAACATGAATGTGATAAGACAATATGGATCCTCCTTAAACGGTCAAATTTGACTTAAGTTTCTTTTCAATGTACTTGACTATATTTCCTATACAACTACGTCCAACTAAGATCATTGTGAACCTCGTGTTCTTACTCAAAAACTGCTCTCTTGAGAAGAACACCCCAGGAAAAATACTTAGCATCTCTCATCTAGAATTTATTAACCATGTATATCACAATAAAGGAAATCCATATGTCATACTCTCATCAAATCAACAGACCAGTTGCAGAACCAATTTATTAAACCAAAATCTTAGCAATTATCGATCCTTAGAATAGATTTGAAAACCCAATTTTTTGATTAACCAGACAGAAGCTTAAGCAAAAAAATAGAATCAAAGATGAAAAGGGATTTGAAACTTACTTTAATTTGATATTTCTTGTTCTCCGATCTCCTCTTAGGTTTGTCTAGCAAAATAACAGAGAGAAGGGTTTGAAGAAGTTGTAGTTGCAGGAAATCCTACAATACACACCTCACAAGAATTCATAATATCTAACACATATTTAAGATCAATAACCAATCTCTTTATTAATTGAGTTAGAAATTTTACAAGAAGGAAGTGAAATCAAGAATGTTATTGCTACTCTAGACTTTATCTCTCCTCTAAACTTTCTCTCCACTCTCTAAAAAGATCTCTCTCTTTCATAAGCCTATTCGGCTCTTTATATAGGACATTACATAGTGGATGACAGCTAAGCTGTCCTTTATTTTCGGATCTGACTTGTGACATTCTTGCCAGTGTACAAATATAAAATCTCGTAACACTCCTAAATCTTGCTAGGTCTTCACATCTTTCTCGTGTTCAGGCTGTCGTCATCCGTTGTGTCGTTTATATTACTCATCTGCGATGTCTTCGCAATGTGTCGTTCATGGATTTCGCAAGGGCATTGCTGTTGCGATATTCTGATCCTACATCTTGCCTCTTCTCATGTCTTCTCTGCGAAGGAGAGAATGTCATGAGAAATAACACTTTCAAAATTCCGCAGTTGTTCATTTCTTTCTGCCGACAAGATTCCGTAAATTAAACATAACCGTTTACACGTGTTAAATTTTCCCCTTTTCACCGGCACTTTAAATGCTAACCGGTCATCATTTTTTGTCTATTTAAGAAGAGATCCATGTAAAAATGTCTTCTTTCTTTTACTTCGTCTTCTTCATCTGTAAATCTTCTTTTTGTCGTCTGCAATTTTTTTCACTGTTCATCTTTTCATAAATCCTCTTCATCTTTCTGCTACTGTTCCCATGGAGCCATCAAGGTTTGTTTATTTTGCTGAAACTGATCTTCTTAAAATTGATTTTCTCTACTGAAATTATTTTATTTGATATTGTTCATCTTTAGATATTTCCCATACTGTTTCTGTTTCAGCAAAAACACTTACAGCACCAAGTTTACAATTCAAACCCCTAATGTTCCCAAGAGTTCGCAGCAAAAACTCGTTGTGAACAAAAGGAAGCCTGCGAATAGCAAGGTATTAAGAAACACTTATTCTTTTAATAACAATATTGTTGCCTCTGTTTCTTATATAATTTGTAATTCGTAGGGTGATGCAAATGTCGAGAGGCCCCCCAAAAAACCTCGCCATCCTAAAAATGTTGAAACAGCTGTTTCATTTCCTTTGTTTAAACTTTCAACACCTCCTGCGACATCTTCGCAAACGGAATCCCCTCTTCTCATTTGCGAAAATGTCGCTGCAGATTCATCCCATGTAACTAATCTTTCTATAAATGAAATTCCTGACAATAACCCTGTTGCGAATGAACCCTTTTCTTCTTCTACTATCCATGCCTCTTCTTTTAACATTGCCTCAACCCCAGTCATTAACCTTCATCAAATCTCGTCTTCCGATGACATACCTATGTCGAAAGATGATTCAACTCTCCCACCTTCTGCCATCATCGCTTCATCATCTGAATCTCTCCCTTTTACTAAAGAAAATTTAGAAGGGATGGATATTGCTTTCAAAGTTTTATCCGCCCTTCTCGATGATGTCAAGAAAGCTTTCACTGATCCTATCAAATTTGGTGTTTACGAGGTTGTAAGTAAATATTTTGGCTCTGATAGAATGGTTTTGCAAACATCTTTGGAGAAGGAAATTGAAGCTTTGAAAAGTAACCTCCAAGCTATGACCTTGAAATGTGACACTCTTCATCTTGAGAATCAAAAACTTCAAAACGTTTCGCTGGATCGTGATAATCTTCGCAGGAAGAATGAGGAACTAAAAGGTGATTTTTTTTTTTTTTTTTTTGAAATCTCTACTCCCCTTTTAAGCTCTAAACCAGAAACGAAAAATGGAGATATATCAATTTTAATCCGTCGCCGAGGAAGCCCGAATGGATAGAGATGCTTGGATGGATCAATATAACCAATTAGATAATCTTCATACGTATTCTGTTGATCAAATAGATAACCTTACCAAGGAGAATGCTCAATTAGTCCAAAAGCAAAATTTATTAAGTAATGAATTGTCTCGCCTCTCTTACTTTTTGACTAAAGCTAATCTGGAGTTGGAAACTTTATCAGATGAGAATCAAACCCTATCTCAGGAGAAACGAGTTCTTTTGAATAAGGTGGCGATCTCTTCGCAAGAACTTAGCATTTGCCAAAAAGTATGTAATGATCAAGAACGATCTCTCTGCTCATTGAGAAATAAACTCAAAGAAGTAACAGAATCATCTTCTGCGGAGAGAGATAAACTTATTCAAGGTAGAATAGCTTTAAGCATAAAAGCAAGTCAACTCAAGGATCAATATTCCAAGTTAGAAGAATCCTACACCTCTCTTGCGAACCAAAACACCTTACTTATTTCTAATGAAAAAAATTTACGATCTCGGCTGAAAGGCTTGGTTGGTGATAAGTTTTACAATGCCATGGATCACTTGGAGAACAGTTGCTTGGCTTTAACTCAATATCTTATGTTGCAAAAGGAAGGTAGTCATAAAATTTGACTGCCTCAACCATTTTTTTCTTTGTTAAGTCTTTTTATTATGTCTTATCTTTTTACTTGCGAATCTTTCGCCTATATGATTTTCTTTATTCTTTGTTTTTGCATAATCTGAGAAAGATCTTCGCTCCTCTCTTTCTACTTTGGAATCTAACTTCGCCAATATTCACAAGGAAAATGCATTACTTGCTACTTCTCTTGCTCTTTCTCGCGATTGAGCAGAAAGAAGAATTGATTATCTCTCTTACTCCAAAGATATCCAAAGTAGGAATCACCAGAAGGCACTTCTTCGACAAGTTCATCTTAGGTCTGAAGTTATTGTGAATGAAATTTTATTATCCAGATCTCTCTCCCCTATATCCATCGAGCCTTTGGAAGTAGATGATGATGAAATCCCTGGTACTCCGGACAACGATTATCATTATGAAAGTGGCGAAGATTTCGCAAATGAAGAAGAGATTCTTCCAAATGATGAAGGTGTTGATAATAATCCAGATGGAGGAGAAATTGAAACAAACCAGAATGAAGGAAGAACTGGCGAAGCTGGGAAAGCTAGCGAGATCGAGAAAGCTAGCGAGAGTGATAAAATTAATAAAGGATGTCCATTATCTCCTTCTTGCGAAAAAAGTTGATGTTGAGAGTTGAACTTCTTTTGTAATTTTATTTCTTTGAACCTCTTCACCTACATAACTTCTTGCATATGATGTATTTTAGTCCTCTCTGAGGTGTACTTATTTCTTTATTATTATGTTTATCTGCGAGAAAGATAATGCCCATTGTTGAATAATTCCCATACTTCCTCTCATTATCTTTCTTGCGATGGATGACCTGCATAAATGATAATTAGTTTTTATAAATCTTTTATTGAATCATGTGGTCTTATTTTCCCTTCCTAGTTAAAGGTCTTATTGCGCCACCTCTTGTCATTGCGGCAAAATCGCAGGATGTCTTTAAATTTGCATGCAAAAGCCCATTGACCTTGCCTTAACCTTTTCTTTGGAATTTTTGTTGCGACAATATGACAGGCCTAAAAATTCTTGCGAAAATAAAGCCCCATGACATTACCGTCTTGCTACGAAATCGCAGGACGTCTTTACATTTTCATGTACTGACCCATTGATCTCGTCTTATCTTTATCTTTTGTATTGTTGCCTCTTCAGGATTGTCGCACAAATATGACAAGCCTAAATTTCCTTGCAAAAATAAAGCCTCATGACATTTGCGTCTTAAGACACTTATCAGCTCCCTAATGGAGGGTGCCGCCCTTATCATCCCCCTGGTTGCCCCTTCAAGGAGGCGTACTTCTGCCATACAAGGCTAGCTCCCCCCATCCGGTCTTAACAACAACCAGTTGTTTTTGCAGCCTCTTATCCCTTTTGCCTATAGGGATTATGGTTACGAGACTGCACCCTAAGTGGAGTTTTCTTCGGGACGAGTGCAGCATATGCCGAGACTTGCCAAGAATGGACGAGACACTTCAAATGCCCCAGGAACTCTTGGCTCAACCGTGTACCTCGGCGCCTTGGTCAAATGCTTACTCCTTAGAAGAGACCCTCGGTCGTCCAACCTAAGTCATAAGCTTAGATTGAAAATCCAAGGTACCTCTCCTGGATGGGCTTTATTGACCCCAATTCTCCATGACTCAGGTCCAGGGGCGGTGTAATCTTTTACCTGAGCCATGTTAACAGTAGCCCCTTTTATGACATACTTTAGGTCTTACATTTGCCTCTTGCGAAATTTTGATTTCGCGAACTAGGTGTACGCCATAGCCGGTTTTGCCCCTTTCGATATGTCATTGATTTTTGATTATCTCTTGTCATTATCTGTGCGAGATTTTCGCATGTTGTTTCTTTATTTTGTGCAATCTCGCAATGATTCTTTCGCAAGATTTTCATATAAATTCATTTTGATTCAATCATACATTATTTCGCAGTCTAATCTTTTCCCACAATCTTTTACGGGTAATATCTCTTCAAGTATAACCTATTCCATGGTCTATCCAATCAGGGCCCACATGTTTACCCTCAGGATCCATCAATCTATATGCCCCTGTTCCAACTATATCCTTAATGATATAAGGTCCATCCCATTTTTTCGCAAGCTTGCCACCACTTTCTCGCCGATATATTGGTGTTTCTCTCAGTACCAAATCACCTGGTTGAAATTCGCGTGTCTTAACACGTTTATTATATTCTCTGGCTAATCTTCGTTGGTAATTCTCCATATGCTGTAGAGCTCTTTCTCTTTTTTCTTCTAATTCATCTAGTTTAATGAAAATATTACCCGCACTAAGATTTTTCTCTCAAGCTTCTCTCTTTGTTGTTGGAATAATAACTTCTGTTGGTAGTACAGCCTCAACTCCATATGTTAAACAGAAAGGTGACATTCCCGTAGCTTCTCGCCTGGTTGTATTGTAAGCCCATACCATTATGCACTTGTTCACACCATGCTCTATTATGTCCTTCTAATTTCTTCTTCAATATATCTGCAATTGTTTTATTTGTTGCTTCTGCTTGTCCGTTGTCCTGAGGGTATAAAGGAGTTGACTTTCCACATTTTATCTTAAATGCATTAAGTAACAGTTCTATATTCTGTCCCTCAAATTGTTTCCCATTGTCGGACACCAATTGTGCGGGGGTTCCAAATCTGCATATGATGTTCTCAAATATGAATGTAAAAATATCTTTGTCGCGAATGTGTTGTACTGCCTTTACTTCAGCCCATTTTGTGAAATAGTCTGTAGCGACAATCAGATATCTTCTCGCCTGTTCCTCGGTAAGAATGGTCCTACAATGTCTAAACCCCATTTTCCAAAAGGCCGTACACTTGTTGAAGATGTTAATGGTGCTCCTGGTGCATGTATTTTCTTTCCATGCCTTTGGCAATCTTCGCAACGCCTTGATATTTGCTTCGCATTTTCGTGCACAAATGGCCAATAATAACCTTGCATCTTCGCTTTGTATGCCAAAGATCTTCCACCACTTTGATTGCCAGCATCCCCACTATGTAACATTTTTAGTACTTCTTCTCCTTCTTTTCGTGTTAAACATCTGAGTGAAGGTCCATTAAAAGATCTCCGGTACAATATCCCATCCATTAGTTCATAATTTGTTGCACAACTTTTTATTTGTGCGCCTCCAATCTATTTCTTGGTGTTTCTCCTCTTTTCAGGTATGGATGAAGTTCTGCTCTCCAATCTTCAATACTATGTATTTGTTCTCCATCTTCTATTATCATTACATCTACCTCTTCTTCTTCTTCTTTATTGATTGATGGTGATAAAAGTGTTTGTATCTTTATGCATCTCGCAAAAATGGGTCCGTCATCATACTTGAGATAAAAGCAAAAGCATCTGCGAGTCTGTTATCTTTTCTTGATATGTGTCTCCATTTAATTTTTGGGATTCTCGCTGATAATTCCTCAAAAAGTTTTTTGTATTTCTTCATGGATGATTCATTTGTAGTGTATTCTCCTTTTATTTGACAAATGACTAGTTGCGAATCGCTGGTGATTCTTACATTTTCCAACTTCATTTCTATTGCGAACTTCAGGGCATGTATCACAGACTCATATTCTGTCTCATTATTGGTGGATGCAAACTCCAATCTGAAGGAAAAAGCCATTTTGTTGCCCTCTGGCGAAATCAAAACAATTCCAACTCCATTACCTTCCCCATTTGATGATCCATCCACCAATATTTCCCATCTATTTGGCTTTGTTAACAGATCTCTTGGATTCCCATGTTCTTATTCTATATCCATCATATCTTCCACTGCTTCATCATCTTCTAAAGGAAATTCTGCTAAGAAGTCTGCAACAACTTGCGATTTTGGTGAAGATAGTATTTCATATTTGATTTTGAAATGTCCTATCTCAGGCATTCCATCTCTCGACTCTCGCTCGATCTTTTTGAATTTTTCATTACCGACTCGATTGGTATTTTTGTCGCACTTTATTTCATGCGCCTGAAAGTATATTCGAAGTTTAAATGCTGCATAAACTAATGCCAAAATTAGTTTTTCAATCTTTGAATAATTTTTCTCTGCAGCATTGAATATTTTGCTTATGTAATAGATTGGTTTTTCAACTCCTGTATCTACTCGCAATAACACAACACTTAATGCATGCGAAGTTGTCGCAAGATAGATTAATAATTCTTCTCCTGTTACGCCTTTTGCGAAATGTATATGTTCGTCAGATGTTCTTTTATTCCTTGAAAAGCTTTCTCGCAATCGTCTGTCCATCTAAACTTCGCCCCCTTTTTGAGTATGTTGAAGAAATGTTTACACTTATCTGATGATCGCGAAATGAACCTTCCCAGCGAAGCTAAGAGTCAATTTAACTTTTGTACATCTTTTACCGTCGCCGGTGTTGGCATGCCGCGAACTGCTTGTACTTTCTATGGATCAACTTGTATTCCTTCTTTTGATACGATATAACCTAAAAATTTTCCCGATGCAACCCCAAAAATACATTTTTCTGGATTTACCTTGATGTTAAAATGTCTCATTTGTTCAAAAATTTCCCTCAGATCTTGGACATGATTTTTTGCTTCTTTACTTTTTATTAACATATCATCTACATATACTTCCAATGTTTTGTGTATCCACTTCGCAAACACCTTTTCTACCATCCTTTGGTATGTTGCTCCAGCATTTCGCAAACCAAATGGCATTTTTGTGTAACAATATAACCCTCTGGGAGCGAAAAAAGTAGTATGCTCCTGATATTCTTCAGGGAGAGGAATTTGATTGTACACTTTATATCCGTCTAGAGAAGATATTCTATCATTTCCTGTTGCTGATTCGACCATTTGTGGAATATCCGGTAATGGAAAACTATCCTTCGGACAAGCTTTATTTAAATCAAAAATCTATACAAATTCTTATCCCTTTCTTCTTCTTTGGTACTACGACCATATTTGCTATCCACTGGATATTTTGCTTGTCTTATAATCCCCGCATCAAGCATCTTCTCGCAACTCTTCTTCTATTTGAGGATGATACGTTGTCGCGATTTTTCCGATTCTTTGTTTGAATGGCCTTACATTTTTGTCAATTTCCAATCTGTGGCATGCCACAGATGGGTCTATCCCCGGCACCTCATCCATGTTCCATGCGAAAATATCCTTAAATTCTCGGAACAGACCAATAGTTTTTTCTTCTTCATCTGCTTCCATCTTGGTCCCAATTTTTAGTATTTTGGGTTCTTCTTCGGTCCCAACATTCACTTCCTTCGTTGGTTCTGCCGCAGTGTAGCTGGCCAATTTATCAATCATCTGTTTCTCCCATTCTTTCATAGGTGACGCTTTCTCCGTTGTTACGATTTTCTTTCCTTCAAAATCTCGTTTATGTATTCTCCCTCTGATATTTTCATGAAATTCACTAATCATTGTTTTTGTAATCAAACTACATTCCAACTTTCTATTACGTTCCTTGATTTTGATTTTCTCTACTTTAACCAATTTATCAATCATCTTCTTAATTTGAACAATTTTAATAACAATCTCCAATCTTTAATCTTCCGTCCCTGTTTGTAGCGCCATATGTAGTTGCAGGAAATCCTACAATACACACCTCACAAGAATTCATAATATCTAACACATATTTAAGATCAATAACCAATCTCTTTATTAATTGAGTTAGAAATTTTACAAGAAGGAAGTGAAATCAAGAATGTTATTGCTACTCTAGACTTTCTCTCTCCTATAAACTTTCTCTCCACTCTCTAAAAAGATCTCTCTCTTTCATAAGCCTATTCGGCTCTTTATATAGGACATTACATAGTGAATGACAGCTAAGTTGTCCTTTATTTTCGGATCTGACTTGCAACATTCTCGCCAGTGTACAAATATAAAATCTCGCAACACTCCTAAATCTTGATAGGTCTTCACATCTTTCTCGTGTTCAGGCTGTCGTCATCCGTTGTGTCGTTTATATTACTCGTCTGCGATGTCTTCGCAATGTGTCGTTCATGGATTTGGCAAGGGCATTGGTGTTGCGATATTCTGATCCTACAGAAGTGAATTCAGAAATAAATTTCATTCAATCAAACTAATCAAAATCATTCCTTCCCAATTTCTACCTTAACCAATTTATCCTTTTTTTTTTGTGAAAAAAAGGATGAAACCTCAACTAATTTATCAAATCAAAAGATATACAATTTTGGTCACCAAAATCAATTTTTTAGGGACCAGAGCAAAACCCAGATACAAAGATGACAAGGATTTGATACTTAATCGATACCGTCTTCTTGGGTAGTTAGGTTTCCAGAGGGAAAGAAATAGACGGCGGGGTGAAGAGATGAAACTCAGAACTTATCTTCTGGTTTTGGGGTATAAACGTTTTTGCTAGTATAGAACCGATACGGCTATATGGACTTATGGCAAATAAGCCGGTGTCTATGGTAAGCCATTGGTTAGCTATTTTAGTGGTGCGTAAGAGAATATTATTGGGGGGCGTATTAAAACTTATGATAACCGACAGATTTAATCCGTGATATAATGGTTCATGAAAAATCACGCAACTACAAATTTATCACATTTGAAAATAACAGTTTTTTTGTGTTAAATGATGGGTCCCACTATTTTCATATTATATGACATTATTTGTTTGTGATATCCCAATCACGCAATTAATCTGTCATTTAAAAACGTGATTTATGGTCCCTTCTGGAAATCAAAGTTCAACAACCGTAGTCAATCAAATCAATCGAAAACTAATAATAAACTGCAATTATCTAGTTTCCCACCAACGGTACTCGTAGAGCTTCCCAATCCCAAAGAAGTCTTTAAAACGAGCGGTTGTAAGAGATTTCGCCTAATTAGGTTACTTTCCTCTCCGAATAGACGGCTCCACCAGTAACAACACAACAAGGTAGTTTTGCTGGCTCTGAGGATTAGTTTGTTTGAAATGCAAACTTCAATATTTATAGACCAAGGAAGTTTGGACACCAAGGAATTTCCAAAACCGAAAATATTCTCAAGATATGCAATATATTTCCAAATTCGGTTTCCATAATTCCTAGAAATGCTTTGTCCAAATATTGACCGAAATCTCAGTAGAAAATCTCCAATTAGTAAATGCACATTACCAATTTTTATTTTCTAAAGATATGCATTTTAATTGCTGGAAATTAAAAGCATATAAAACTAAAAACCTTAATTAAAAGATTCTCAATTTATTTCGATCCGGGATTCTCCTTTAGCTTTTAAGGAATATATTTGAACAATAAAAGATAAGCGTTAGTGCACTTGTTCAAAGTATGTCGACATCTTTACTTTGTAAATCCTTTTTCATATTTGCAATCTTGGAACCGATTTGCCACACTTCCAAACAAGTTTAGAATTGGTTCATCTTACTTCCAAGAACTATGTGATTGATTAAGAACACTCAATCACCAATCATGGGTTTCACGGTTCTACCAAAACAAGTTTCGGTTCTACCTCCATGTGGGTACTAGGATCAGTCACGCTAGCTTTCCAAAATTTGGTTGACTAGGTACTAAGATCGGTTACCACATATTTATGGTATCTAACTTGTAATCTGTTGCACAAGTCATAGGATCGGTTACCAATATCTAAGACTTGTTGCACCTTTTACAAGGATCGATTCCCCTTTGCTTGTGATCGGTTGCACCTCTTACTAGGATCGGTTCCCCAATGTCTAGAGTTGGTCATACCAATTACAACAAATCGATCATACCATCTCAGGTGATTACTTAAGATCGGTTTCACTAATAAAAGTCATACCAATACAAAAGTCAGGCCTTGTGAATCATTCACAGCTTCGTAGTTATGTTTTCAATATGCACGACTTGAAAGATACATCAGGGAATGAAACAGTTCAAGTCAAATATTACTAACCTCAAGTCTTCACGTAATACTTGTAATGTCTCATATCCTAATAATTTCAAGCTAACCTATACGAAGCTGACTCTAGTAAATAATCAAGAGACTCTTTAAGTGAGTTTTGGTTCACTAAAATATGACAACCAAACTTGACATACCAACGCTTGGTGGGTTCAACCGAGCAATGCTCTAACACATACCGCTGCACGTATTGGCGTGAGGTTCAGTTCCGGGAATTTCTGCTGAGTTTGGATGGTATGCGTACAAGTTCGCACCCTGGCGAACCCAAACTTATTCCGGCCAATTAGGTACGCGTACCCGTTTGCATACCTAAGTGGATAATGTTCTAAAATCGGTTTGTTCATGAAATAATACATTTATATAATAAGGAATGCAATCTTTTTCAAACCGTGGATATAATGTTCATGAATTGATTCGAGTGAATCAAAATCGATTTTGCTTCAATTGTGTCTTGTATATTTCTATGAGAATATAAACAATTGAACAACTCTAGAACTAGTTTCAGTTGAGTCATTTGAACTAGTTATGGTTAAGATGAATATGGTTGATATGAAAGTGTTCATATGGATAACTTCGGTTAACTATTGTTGATCCAAAAAAGGTGCACACGTATAGGTACGGTTACCCATATCTAAATGAAGTCACTTTTCATTTGTGTGTAACAAGCTAAGCTCGATATAACGGTTGAAAGATACTAGCTGAGTCTAATCAGGTTTTCATCTAACGGTGAATATTGAATACTTTGTTACCAAGGTAACATTTATTGCAATCCCTGATTTGAAGACTATATAAAGGAGAAATCTAGCAACTGGGAAACCTAATCCCCACACCTTCTGTGTGATACTAGCTGCGACTAGAGTCGATTCTCCTTTAACCTTAGGTTTTTCACGAAACCCTGTAGGTTAACGACTTAAAGACTTCATTGGGATTGTGAAGTCAGGCCCAAATATTTCTCTGTAGTTGCGTGATCTGATCTTGTTGTTTTCTATCGTGGTTGAGTACTATCTTCTATAAGATTGGCTCGAGATTTAATCTCTGATAGGCAAGATAAAAAGTAGTCACAAACATCTTCGTCTCATAGGTTGTGATTCCACAATATCTTGTTTCGCTACCATATGATTAAGATTATTGTGAGGTGATTTATATTTCTAGGTTGTTCTTCGGAAATATAAGTATGGTATATCAATTGGTTCCTTTTCACCTTGATTTATCAAAAGAATGAACAAAAATGATAGGTTTATTTGTGGAAGACAGATTTATCTGTTCAATAGACTTTTCTGTGTGAGACAGATTGGTTTATCAAGTCTTCGACTTTGGTCGTAGCAACTCTTAGTTGTGGGTGAGATATGCTAAGGGAATCAAGTGCGGAGAGTCCTGTTGGGATTCAGAGACGTAGGGAGCGCAACTGTACCTTGATTAGTGTGAGATTGGTTAGGGATCAACTATATTCCAGTTCGCAGTTAACTTGGAGTAGGCTAGTGTCTGTAGCGACTTAATACAGTGTGGTGTTCAAATATGGACTAGGTCCCGGGGGTTTTCTGCATTTGCGGTTTCCTCGTTAACAAAATTTTTGGTGTCTGTGTTATTTCTTTTCCGCATTATATTTGTTTATATAATTGAAATATCACAGGTTGTGCGTAAGTTCAATCAATTGTGAATCCAACCTTTGGTTTTTGATTATATTGATTGACACTTGAACATTGGTCTTTGGTACCGTTCAAGTTGTTTCACATAATAATCAGGCTCACGGATTTCTATCTGTTTGATTTGCTGATTACATTGTGAAACATAAATCTGACTCTTAGATATATTTCTTAATTGAACTCGCTTTATTAGTTGGTTCTCTTGGAATTATATTGGAGTCATTCCATACGGATTGCTAAGGGAAATATTGGGTGTGGTTGTTAGACCCCCTCTTTTCCAATTGGTTTTAGAGCAGGCAAACACGTTTAAGACCTCATAAGTCTGTGTTTGTAGTGATCTGACTCTATGGACAGAAGTGCCATCTCATTAAATGCACCACCAGATCCAGGGATTCCAGAATTCTCTTCCATGACCGATTTAATAAAATCAGTAGAAGAAATTCTTTCTAAACCTTCTCCAGGTTTAAAATCCCTAGAAGTGTTTTCAGGGATTGAAAAGAAACTGGAAAGCTTATCTCTTAATGTTGAGGTTTACCTCCAGAAAGAACAAGAATCTCTTGATAGGCTAAATCAAGTCATGATGAATAATTTTCATGTTGAGGTTGATATTGATCTTCTTATCAGTAAGGATATTTCGTCTCTTTCCTGTGTCTCAGACAAAGTGGATATAATACAAGAAGTATTTAAACCTCATCTATCAGTTAGTTCCTTCTTTGAATTTGACTTTGTCCATCAGTCAAACCCTGATACACCTTCTCAAGATAATGATAATTCCCTCTCTTGTGAGAATGTCAGGATGGCTTTGTTTATCAAAAGAGTTTCCCTGTGTAGTACTAATCATTATCTGCAAAGACTGTGTGTTACAAGGTGTAAACCAAGAAATCAGAAATACAAATTATCTTGTGCTCTTTTTAAGTTCTTTAAAAAACTTGTAAAACCAGTTTTTTGGGTTTCTCTCAATACTGGAAGTTGTAAGAGTTGCTGGAAAGAAACTCTCTCTTGGTGTCACGGTGTGCAAGGTTTTGTTCTTCTGAATGACTTGGTAAAGAATTATTGAGCTCTGCTCTAATCTTCTTTATAGCTTATTTTTAACAGTTCACAAAACAAACGAGCCCTTACTACACACGTGCAGTTCACATACCCTGAACTCGTGTGTTTGAACCTCATTCCAGTAAGAACATATCCGGTTCGGGTTCCACCGTTTATCACTTAAAAAGAGAAAGTTTTCTCTTCGTTCACTTCGTCTTCTCTTCCTCTTCTTCAGTTAGAGTACACAGAAGAAACTCAAACAGTTCATGTACCTTTGATATCCATAACCTAAATTCTCAATATTTTTGGACGTTCTTGGTATCATTGGAATCACAACAAGAAATTACTCCACAGGTAGGTTCTTGTTTCTCTCTTCATTGCAGTTCCGGAGTTTCACCATCAACGTCAGTTCGGGTATCCGAGTAAGTTCTTCTTCTTCCTTTGTGTATCTAATCTACAATGGCATATAGAAAGAGAACTAGTCATAGTGGGAGCTTAAGTGATTAAGCTGGTGATAATACTTTCTATGATCCCAGTATTCATGCTAGGTTTGTTAACCCTGCTTCTCGTGACCTCTACTTGGAGTATAATAACAAACAACCTATTTTTGAAAGATACTATAATGCTTCTGAAATTAAGGTAGAGAACCTAACTTTTTTTTTTTTCAAAAATCACACATGGGGTATGATTCACAAACCAATGGGAACTGCTCGCATTGATATGACTGCACAATTTTATGCAAACATTCATGATCTATAACCAGCCAATTGCATGTTCAAGACTATTGTAGGAGATAAAATTTTCTATGTGGATCGTCATGTTATTGCATACCTGTTGAATGTGACTCATGTTGAGTGTTCGATTTCCTCCTCCTGAGAATGAAAGATTGACTCCAGAAGTGATGTCAAATATTCTCTTCAATAGAGATGTCTCTCGGAGAGATGGCAAGATTGATGTTAATGGTATTGAGTTGTTTCTCAAAGTTGCTGGGAAGCTGATTGTGGCTAACATGATGCCGAGCACTATTGACAAAATGCTATGGACCAGGTCTCTTGCTGAATTGATCTGTTACATTGTTGAAGGGAGAACATTGATTTCTGTGGACTTATTGTTAATCACATGATAAGTGTGAAACAGACTTCGAGGAAAACTCCAGGATTTACTTGCCTCATTTCAAGGATTTGCAGTCATTTTGGCATCACTCCTTTTGGCTCTGATCTTGGAGGTCCAAAAGTCCTGACTATGTCAAGCATCGAAAAGATGAAGCAATCTTCAACCAGAGTCTCAGCAAGTACTTCTGCAACTGCAAACTCTGAACGTGTTCATCTTCAGGATGAAATTGAGTGCATGAGAGAGCAGTTGGCGTATGTTGAGGCGGAACATCCAGATTTGATCGAAAAGTTTGAAGAAATGGCTATTGCTTATTATGACATGATAGGTTAATTTTGTTTGAACTTTTTGAGTGGCATATCTCTGTGAGTGTCTGTTTAATTGCTCTATTTATGTCACTGCTTGGTACTTCATGTTGAACTTCTTATGTCGAACTTGTTAAACTATTATTCTTAATGGTTGTAACAAATTTAATGGTATTTTAGCCTTGAATGATTTTATCTTTCAATTAAATTGCTATATATGTTAAATCCATGAGAAGTTCAGCTAAATATATGTCAAAAGTTAAGTCTATCATATGTCATTTATTGATAAAAGATAGAATGAACTTTTGACAACAAAAGTTAAGCCTATTATATCATTATGCAAATATTGATGGAAGATAGGATGAACTTTTGTCTACAAAGATTAATCTATTATATGTCTCTATGCAAATATGGATGAAAAATAGAATGGATCTTTGAATATTCCGCAGTATTGGTCTTTCCATGATCCACATCTTTGTGTATATACTATGTGGCTCCGTAAGTTCTCTTATGTGAGCATTTCCGATTGAATGAATCATGGGTTCTCTTGTGGTTAATTTAATTGAATATTTTGGATACAAATTCATGTTTCATGTGATTTGTTAATGTCCAGAGACATCCTTCTTTTCTTGTGAAAGTAAGCTCGCTTTTTTTGTTCTTTTGGGAAGGACATTTTATGGGGGAGAGTTCTTAATTGAACTTGTGCTTAATTGCCAAATCTTTGTGGGGAGTGCGGTTGTGGAATATTGTAGGAGTTATCTTGTATCTTTATAAACTCCTTGATGAATGCATTTAGATTCGGCTATATGATTGCATCTAAACAAATTTCATATTTTTCTCTTTTGGTCATGAGGTATCTCTATGGAAATTTCATTAGGATCCCACTAGTTTTCGTACCTTTGCCAATTTTTATTGACAAAAAGGGGGAGAATTAATGTGTAGTTCACACTAGAAATACATATGGGTTACGGATCATTATGTAAGGGGGAGTGGTTTTCATGTGAGATGAAGTATTGACTAAGGGGGAGTGATACATATTACCATAGTATTGTTGTCAAAGTTGTGATATAATTGGACTTTGATGTTGTGTAATAATACTATGACATTGTATAACAATGATTGAGAGCTTCTGTTTTCTCATTGTTATGGCTACGGATCTTCAACAACTATAATGCTGAGTTGAACACATTCAGGATCACTGGAGTACATGAAATGACGAAGATTTCGAGTAATGTTGAAGAACCAAGGAAATCAAGCATTTGTATTGAGAGCTACAAAGTTTATTTATTCTGTATTCCATATTTATTGATAGTTTTGTCACTAAAATTGACAAAGGGGAAGATTGTTAGAGCACTGCTCGGTCAAACTCGCAAGCGTTGTTATCTCAAGCTTGTTGTCAAGTTTAGTTGCTAAAACTATAAGTCTTGATTTCTAGTCTACTTATAGCTAAGTCTCGGATTATGATAGAAAGTGTAGTTGAGCATTAGACTTCACGGCATTCATCGATTGAAGACGAAGAACTACTAAGGGGAGCTCGTGGAACTTCATCAACAAAAGGTATGTGGAGACATGAACTCATCTATCACTCAAAAGTCTATCTACTCTATCTCCTATTTGAGACAAAATTCGTATAGCTATATAGACTTCAATTATACACATTTGATATTTCGAGCTGAGTTTAACTCGCTTACATATTTCTCGAAATATGTGTTGGTAAGCTTTCGCTTTAACCAAGTTCATCTTATATTCTTGACGAAAGTCAAAAGATGATCATGTGAAAATCACCTGGTAACATCTTACATTATTTGTGTGAGACAATCATTTGATGTAGACTCAGAATGTTTCGTATTGATCATTTGATCACTTGAAAATTGCTTTGAAGCTAATAGTTTGTATGAGACACCTATTGTCGTCTTCCAAGAATGTTTCAATGGTTGAAATGAGAGTTTAGAACAATTTGATATAAGCATAGTATGCGTTCTTGCATATATGTAATCCAAGTCCGGGAATCATGGTATGCATACCCGTATGCGTACTGGTTGGTTTGTGAAAGTCCGGGAACCTTGTACGCATACCGCTACACGTACTGGCGTGAGGTTCAGTTCCGGGAATTTCTGCTGAGTTTGGATGGTATGCGTACAAGTTCAAGTACTAGCGAACCCAAACTTAGTTCGGCCACTTAGGTACGCGTACCCGTTTGCATACCTAAGTGGGTAATGTTCTAAAATCGATTTTTTCATGAACTAATACATTTATATAATAAGGAATACTAACTTTTGCAAACCGTGGCTATAATGTTCATGAATTGATTCGAGTGAATCAAAATCGATTTTGTTTCAATTGTGTCTTGTATACTTCTATGAGAATATAAACAATTGAATAACTCTAGAACTAGTTTCATTTGAGTCATTTGAACTAGTTATGGTTAAGATAAATATGGTTGATATGAAAGTGTTCATATGGATAACTTCGGTTAACTATTGTTGAGCCAACAAAGGTGCACACGTTTAGGTACGGTTACCCATATCTAAATGAAGTCCCTTTTCATTTGTGTGTAACAAGCTAAGCTCGATATAACGGTTGAAAGATATTAGCTTGAGTTTAATCAGGTTTTCATCTAACGGTGAATATTGAATACTTTGTTACCAAGGTAACATTGATTATCCTGATTTGAAGACTATATAAAGGATAACTCTAGAAATTGGGAAACCTAATCCGCACACCTTCTATGTGATACTAGTTGCGACTAGAGTCTATTCTCCTTTAACCTTAGGTTTTTCACGAAACCATGTAGGTTAACGACTTAAAGACTTCATTGGGATTGTGAAGCCAGACCCAACTATTTCTCTGTAGTTGCGTGATCTAATCTTGTTGTTTTCTTTCGTGATTGAGTACTATCTTCTCTAAGATTGGCTCGAGATTTAATCTCCGATAGGCAAGATAAAAAGTAGTCACAAACATTTTCGTCTCATCGGTTGTGATTCCACAATATCTTGTTTCGCTACCATACGATTAAAATTATTGTGCGGTGATTGATATTTCTAGGATGTTCTTCGAGAATATAATTCCGGTATATCAATTGGTTCCTGTTCACCTTGATTTATCAAAAGACGAAACAAAAATCATAGGTTTATTTGTGGGAGACAGATTTATCTATTCAATAGACTTTTTTGTGTGAGAAAGATTGGTTTATCAAGTCTTCGACTTTGGGTCGTAGCAACTCTTAGTTGTGGATGAGATCAGCTAAGGGAATCAGGTGCGTAGAGTCCTGTTGGGATTCAGAGACGTAAGGAGCGCAACTGTACCTTGATCAGTGTGAGATTGGTTAGGGCTTAACTACATTCCAGTCCACAGTTAACTTGGAGTAGGCTAGTATCTTTAGCGGCTTAAGACAGTGTGGTGTTCAAATCTGGACTAGGTGCCGGGGTTTTTCTGCATTTGCGGTTTCCTCGTTAACAAAAATTTCTGGTGTCTGTGTTATTTCTTTTCCGCATATATTTGTTTATATAATTGAAATATCACAGGTTATGCGTAAGTTCAATCAATTGTGAATCCAACCTTTGGTTTTTGATTATATTGATTGACACTTGAACATTGGTATTTGGTACCGTTCAAGTTGTTTCACATAATATTCAGGCTCACGGATTTCTATCTGTTTGATTTGCTGATTACATTATGAAACAAAGATCCGACTCTTAGAAATATTTCTTAATTGTGCTCGCTTTATTAGTTGGTGCTCTTGGAATTATATTGGAGTTAGTCCATACAGATTACTAAGGGAAATATTAGGTGTGGTTGTTAGACCCCCGCTTTTTCATATTCCTTGATACTCAAGGTGAGATCCCAAACCGAAATAGTGGAGAATCCTTTTTAGATTTTCAAATTTAATATGGTTTGTTTTACCAGCAATCAAAACATATCTCTGGAAACATGTATTAGTTAAGTACTAGCTGATGTGATTTTGAAAGTTGTAGTAAAGTGGTAAATAAGATGTCGTTCCTCTCAGACTTGTAAAGATTTAGTTTCAGAAAACTCTAAAAACAAAGAAAATATATTTACAAGATGTCACAATATCGAGAGATTACGAGACTCGGGATTCCACCAATTCTTACATTCATGTGGTTCAACTAATAATTCTAGACATTTATAGCTCAAATTTATTGACTCTAATTCATTGCTTAGAAAGTAGATTTTGAAAGTAATGACTGTATATCTAAAGCATGAGACATCAAAACACTTAAGAAAGCATGACCCATCAATTGAAATCACAATCATTCAATAAAAATCATAAGATACGATTAAAAATCAATGCAATAAGTCATAAAAGAATTAATAGAATTACCACAAGCATGAAAAATGGCTTCCTCCATCGTCCCAGTGTTGGGGTTTAGCTCCTCATGTTATTCACGTGATCAAAATAGGTGTTCATAGCTCAAAAGTGTGAAAAACAAGAGAAAGATAATAACTCGTGCAGTTTGCAACGCTGAAAAGGCGTTACAAACAGATCATTCTGAAAGAATAAGTCTGCCTCTTAAACGATACTAAGGTTCTCACTGTTGAATTTAAGACTGCTCAGCGTTGGTCCAATGTTCTTCAATTAGGGTTCTTGAGAACGACAGTTTTGTAGCGTAGTCTGCAACCCTTTCTCTTCTTCTTCACCTGCTGCTGCCAAATCGAGCTCTGCAGCTTCTCTGATCCTCCGTATAGACCCCCAAATCCTCGACTCCCTTCCTAGAACTCGTACCAGCTATTATATACCATCACCGGCCGATTAAAACTCGATTAAATCTTTCCTTTCTTCACCTGAAAGTCTCGGCTATCCTCCTTTGTTTTCTCCCCCAAGTTACGTACTTTCTTTCCCTTTTTAACGAGTTACAAACTCATACAAACCCCGTTTTATGTTAACAGTGGCCGTACCAACCCAAAGCCGCGAGAAAATCCGAGAAGTTCTCGTCAAAATCCGATCAAAACTCCTCCACGCCGAGACCCCCGTTTTATCGTGAACCCATGATAATCTTCCCCCGTCCAAATGCATCACTAACCCTGTGATGGTAGGATGGCCCAAACCAAGTCTTTCCCATGAAATTCTCCTAAAAATCTATCCAAAATTGTCCAAACTCGAACCAACGAGGCCGTGTATATCTCCTCCCCCGTTTTATGATATGACGAGATGTACTTCCTCTTTTTTAGTTTCTACGGGACTTACCATCCCCGTTTAATAGCCACAAGTCAAAACCAATCAAATCCCGTGAAAATCGACGACCGAAAACCTACAAAATCTCTCCCGGAAAATCTTGCAAAGAATGAGAGTATATTTTCCCGCCAAATTTGGTATTTGAACGGTAGGGAAGATGATGCCCCCTATCCTCTGATGGGGTGCCAATAGCAGCTGTCTGTGGGATGCCCTGGGGTTACCCCTTATCATCTGGGTGCCCCTTATCCATTTGAGGGGTCCGAATATCACGCGTCCTCCGGGTGCGCAAATTACACTTTTTGAGCCAATTTCTCCGCACAAGTGTATTTCTCCAAAAACACCTACAATGACACAATAAGCCATAATAAATACAAAATCGAGCACTAACAAAATATACAATTGAGATTAAATTAGACACAAAAATGTGTCTATCAAATACCCCCAAACTTATTATTTGCTCGTCCTCGAGAAAATCAAATAAAATCCTAACTCACTGTCGCAGGATCGTCGATTGCATTTAGCGTATGCAATAAGCCTTTAAACCCCTAGGTGGCCCTAGTGGCCGAGTTATAGTCTCCGGAGGGTTTACCAGAGATATACCCACAAAACCTTTACGCTCCAGACCCTAGCTATCTAGGCAGAACCTTGGAAGGCACTAAAGAATCTCCTTGGTTGGCATACTTATTGACTACAGGAGGAAGTACCCTGATGCGAAATTCCAATTGATGTACACGAGTTTGCACTCAAGCATACTAAAATTCATATATAAGTCACAGAGCTCTACTCAGATAGTCGCACTATGGACATCAATACCCGGAGTCAAAACTAATCACATGGATAGATCAAGAAGATGGATATAAAGAAAAACATAGATGGTTTTGATGTTTACTAAGTGATCGATGTTTCCCATATCTCGTCAAGGCCTCCGCCAAAATGAACCTATCCTAATGGACCGAGATACTAGTCGACTAATATCAACACACCGGCATATACAAGGGAACCATGGTCGATAAACCTAACTCTAGGTCAACACAACCGGGCATATACAAGGGTTCCAGGTGGTCGACTTTATTGAATTTATTCCGTTTGGTCGGATGGTCTGGTCTCACTTTCTTTCTTCTTTTTTTTTTTTTTTTTTTTCAACTTTTTTCAACTTTTTTTTTTTTTTGGTATCTCAGTCACTCTAATTCACCCTAGCATTGGTAACAACTTGATTCGTGGACCCCACCTAATCACTTAGAGAAACATAGTTTAAAAACAAAACAAAATAAAAACAGAAGTGAAAAGGACTCAACGAGATATGGTGAAACTATCATGTTATTTCTAACACCTCGAGCTACGTGCTTTTATGAATAGACTCTTTAGATGTTGCCATCTAATCGATTGGTTCCTCAACTCCTACAACCAAAATGCTTCCATCCACTTAGATTGGTTAGTGCCATCCTTAGTAAACATAAATATCTAGGCTCTGGAGTTTATTTATCGCAACTAACAGTTTCTCCCATACCCCCAAACTTAAATCTAACATTGTCCTCAATGTTCTAAAGATAAAATTAAAAGCATGAACAAGGATAAATTGTTACCATTTGAAGCAAAAAGAGTTAAGGAAAGATATTACCGTGTTGCATGAGCCTGGGTTACCTCCCAAGAAGTGCTAAGTTTAACGTCTTCACCAGGACTAACAAAGGATTAGTCACCTCATAAAATCATAAAGTAATAGCCGAAAAATCATGGGTCATCAAAACCAACAGCTATCACAAGTAAAAGAAATCACAACATGCCAAGAAAATTAACAAATAATGCACACCCTTGTCTAGTTTCTGTTTAAGACAACTACATCTAGTTGTGGTTCTGTGTTCGTGTTCTATAACCTGTCCAAATAAAATATTTTCATGTGTTGGAATTCCTCAAAGCTAAGATCCCATCCCTTCAGGTTGTAAAGTCTTAGAAAAACTCAAATAAGAACTTAGAAACACATAATAATAACCCGAATAATTGTGGATCCTTTAAGTCAATCGCTTTGATTCACACAATTGACCACGATGAAACCGCGGTCAATCTTAAGCAAATGTGTCATTTCTATTCTCCTAAAGTACTTAGGTTTAGTCTCAAAACTAAATAATTGACACATCCATCTGAAATTTATATGTTCCCACAATTGGTTGAAAAATATTTGGTGGAAAAACAAAGTCAACTGGGTATCATAACCTGAATAAACCACATCAACCAGAGGATGGGTTTCTAACAACTGAACTTCCTTATGGACATCACTAGGTTCAGGAAAACGTGTATGAAGATAATCTTGTAAAATGGTTGAGGCACATATGTCAAGTCCCAAGTGAGGGACCTTTCTAAGAGTTAAAGCACATGGAGAATGATAATCACCCCCAAACTTAGAGTTTTCCAATCATGTCTCTAGAAAGACTAGTCACAACTTCCCTAATTTCAAGGTTATCCATTCCCAAAATGGTCAATTGATTCTTCTAAGTCAGGTTCATCCTCACTCATCTCTACGAGTTCATTTTCTTTTTCTAAGTCTAATGTTTCTAAATCGCTAGACTCTAAAACAATATTCTCAAAAGAAACTC
This sequence comes from Papaver armeniacum, assembly GCA_023531295.1. Taxonomy (NCBI): domain Eukaryota; kingdom Viridiplantae; phylum Streptophyta; class Magnoliopsida; order Ranunculales; family Papaveraceae; genus Papaver; species Papaver armeniacum. Next base: position 290,707 of record JAJJWW010018473.1, on the reverse strand, counting down.
GTTCCTCAAAACTATCATCGGCTTCGCAATCATAAGGAAAAACTACATCGTCTAAAACGGTGGAATCTCTAGTCAAATCCTCGTCCTTTTGAATAGGTGAATAATTATTAAAATTATTTGGATTCAAACTAGAAATAATATTATCATTGTAAAGCTCAATTGGAGTAACAAATTCCTGATCACTATGCCTATTTATTTCAAATTCTTCATCAACACTATCCTCATCATAATCATCATTATAATAACATGAAAATGGTTGAACCTTATCTAAAGTAGTGTTACCAATTCTAACCTCGTCATCCTGATTATGCAAATAACTATCCTCATTTTCAAAGGTACTATTGGAAACACTATATTGGAAATTAAGACTATCTTGAGCATTTCTTTCCTGGGCCTCTAACAGCATTTTCTGAGTCGACTCACATGACTTCCTGATTGTATCAAGGAAAGAAGGTTCACATGTTTCATTGCTTTCGTCCATAACTAAGTTATTCATCTCTGTCCCCGAACTACGTGTTGACTCAAGTAACTTTTATGTTGACTCAGCCTAACTTACATGCGGACTCTAGTAGAGAGGAATTTTGCTCATATGACCGGTGGGCGTATGGATAGTAATTGGGCTCATCATGGTATGAGCCATAACCTTGAAAAGGCTGATGTTCCCAATCACTATTCACATTATGGTAAAAGTAGTAACGTCCATTTTGAAACTCAGTCGGATATTCGTTGTATTGGCTATTGTAATACCATTCGACATTCTATTCGCGAGGGTGTGAGTTGTCACACAAAATTAAAACCCACCGATTGTGATTCGTGGGTGGATAGAGTCTTACCTCCCCGTATCGAGGACGGGCGATGAACCGTTGAAGTCGACTCAGGCCACCGACTCCGATGTCGGTGTCGAACTCCGAGGCCGACACAGATCGTGAATTGTCGTCCTTCCCTGCAAACAGTTTATATTTAACCTTTAACCCTTCCTTAGGGTTTAAAATAATAAAGTCCAAGTCCAAAAATAAAGTCCAAAAAGTCCAAAAATAAAAGAAAAATTACAAAAATAAAACCCTATTTACAGTTTCTAAAAATAAAACAAAATAACTATATACAAAATCTTCTTCTTCACTCCTTGGACTCCTCTTTTCTTTCCTTCTTTGGAGATGCTTTCCTTTTATAGCTCTTTTTGTTTCCTTGTATCTTCGCTCCAAATCTGAAAAGAATCGAAAAATACCAAAGGCGTAAAAGAGAAAAATAAATAATAAAAAAGAAAAATAAAAACCTAAAACAAATCTAAATACAAGTCCGCGTCATTGTAAAAATTGATGTGATTTTGAAAGTTGTAGTAAAGTGGTAAATAAGATGTTGTTCCTCTCAGACTTGTAAATATTTAGTTTCAGAAAACTCTAAAAACAAAGAAAATATATTTACAAGATGTCACAATATCGAGAGATTCTTTGAGACTCGATTCCACCAATTCTTACATTCATGTGGTTCAACTAATAATTCTAGACATTTATAACTCAAATTTATTGACTCTAATTCATTGCCGAAAGTAGATTTTGAAAGTAATGACTTTATATCTAAAGCATGAGACATCAAAACACTTAAGAAAGCATGACCCATCAATTGAAATCACAATCATTCAATAAAAATCATAAGATACGATTAAAAATCAATGCAATAAGTCATAAAAGAATTAATAGAATTACCACAAGCATGAAAAATGGCTTCCTCCATCGTCCCAGTGTTGGGGTTTAGCTCCTCATGTTATTCACGTGCTCAAAATAGGTGTTCATAGCTCAAAAGTGTGAAAAACAAGAGAAAGATAATAACTCGGGCGGTTTGCAACGGCCCGAAAAGGCGTTACAAACATATTCTGTAAGAATAAGTCCGCTCTTAAACGATACTAAGGTTATGAATTTTTGAATTTAAGACTTCTCGCAGTTGGTCCAATGTTCTTCAATTAGGGTTCTTGAGAACGACAGTTTGTAAGCGTCGTCGCAACCCTTTCTCTTCTTCTTCACCGGCGCTGCCAAATCGAGCTCTCAGCTTCTCACGATCCTCCGTATAGACCCCAAATCCTCGACTCCCTTCCTAGAACTCGTACCACCTATTATATACCATCACCTACCGATTAAAACTCGATTAAATCTTTCCTTTCTTCACCCGAAAGTCTCGCTATCCTCCTTTTGTTTTCTCCCCAAATTACGTACTTTCTTTCCCTTTTTAACGAGTTACAAACTCATACAAACCTGTTTTATGTTAACAGGGCCGTCTGACCCAAAGCCGCGAGAAAATCCGAGAAGTTCTCGTCAAAATCCGATCAAAACTCCTCCACGCCGAGACCCCTGTTTTATCGTGAACCCATGATAATCTTCCCGTCCAAATGCATCACTAACCCTGTGATGGTAGGACAGGCCCAAACCAAGTCTTTCCCATGAAATTCTCCCTAAGAATCTATCCAAAATCGTCTAAATTCGAACCAACAGGAGGCCGTGTATATCTCCTCCCCTGTTTTATGATATGACGAGATGTACTTCCTCTTTTTAGTTTCTACGGGACTTACCATCCCTGTTTAATAGCCACAAGTCAAAACCAATCAAATCCCGTGAAAATCGACGACCAGAAACCTACAAAATCTCGCATGGAAATCTTGCAGCAGCGAGAGTATATTTTCCCGCCAAATTTGGTGTTTGAACGGTAGGGAAGATGATGCCCCCTATCCTCTGATGAGGTGCCAATAGCACTGTCTGTGGATGCCCCTGGGGTTACCCCTTATCATCCGGGGTGCCCCTTATCCATTTGAGGGGTCCGAATATCACGCGTCCTCCGGGTGCGCAAATTACACTTTTTTGAGCCAATTTCTCCGCACAAGTGTATTTCTCCAAAAACACCTACAATGACACAATAAGCCATAATAAATACAAAATCGAGCACTAACAAAATATACAATTGAGATTAAATTAGACACAAAAATGTGTCTATCACTAGCTAATATTGAGTTGTCCATGAAGATTTAGGTTATACAGTTAGATATTAGTTGGAATTAGACAAAAACCGAATTTAGGTGCTTTGTTGCATATCTTAAGATATCTTCAGTTATGGAAATTCCTCGATGTCCAAACTACCCTGGTCTATAAATAGTGAAGTTTGTTATTCTTACAAACTTATCCTGAGACATGCAAACTTCATCTTTGTTGTTTCTGGTGTAGCCGACTAGTATTATTCTAGTAATACTATCTTGGAGAGGAGAGTAACCTAATTAGGCGAAATCTCTTACGTTCGCTAGTTTAAAGACTTCTTTGAGATCAAGAAGCGTCTACTAGTACGTTGGTGGGAAACTAGAATTGCACTATTATTTTAGTTTTCCATTATTTATTTGATTAACTAACAGTAGTTAACTCTAAATTGCACCTAGTTTGATTATTATTGAGAGCCTTGTGTTTACACAGGAAAATAGAATTATACTTAGAAATTAAAACACTCTTAAACTTTCTCTCTCCTAATGACTTGCCTAACACTTCCAAAAAGATCTCCCCCTTTCACAGACTCACTCAACCCTTTATATAGGGTGATACATAGTGGATGACAGCTAAGCTACCCTTTATTTTCGGGAATGTCCCGCGAAGTGTCGCAGATGCACAAACATTCGCTCTCGCGACACTTCTTAACCCTCGCCAAGTCTCACGCTTCTTTTATGTTTTGCATGTTGTTATTCATTGCGTCGTTTATTTTAGCTTCCCGCGACTCCCTCGCGACGCCGTCGTTCATTAATCCCGCGAACCTTGTACGTTGCGATATTATGATCCTACATCTTGCCTCTTTTTCCTTGAATATTGCTTGAAGAGTGATTTTAAGGAAAAATTCATTGTGGTAATGATCCTTGGTCTTAATTGGTGAAGGAACAAGCGAAAGAATACTTTTCTTTAAAAAGTACGTACTTGCCTCTATTCTTTTGCAAAGTTCCGGAGCTTCTTTGAAATATATACGAAGTATCGTCTCATATCTCTCCTCATATTTCTCCCCCCGCAAGAGAAGAGTATCATGCGATTTTTACAATATTGTTGTCGCGATTGTTATCTTTTACCTGTTTCGATTTTGTACTTTTACACGGATTTTGATTATTAATGTCTTTTCTTGACACGTCTCTTTCAACCGCTTATTCTTGACCATTCACGTCTCTTCGCATTAAATGACCCCTGTTTTCTCGAGGATCTTTTTCCCTATATATAGTTTTCTTCTCCCCTTCTTCTCATTCTTTAGTTTCTCTCTCGCAATTTTTCTTTGACTCTCTCTCCTTCCGCAATTTGCGTTCTGCTCTTTCAAATCTTTTCTTCATCCTTTCTGGCGTTGATCCTAACTTTTGACATCTCATCCATTCCCATACTGATAATGGCTTCCATTAGTCGTGCATACCAAGCTTCTTTTGATGAAGTTCAACAGAAGTTGCTCGAAAAAGGTTTTACTCTATCAACCATTCCTGATCGAGGATCTTCATCTATTCTTACTGCAAAGTTATTTTCTGATCATCAATGTGATGATCAAAAGATTATAGTCTCGCTGGTCAGCTTCTCATGGACTTCCCATTCCCTTGTACAATCCCGAGATTCCCTTATTTTATGAAATCTTGGCCCATGAAAAATTCTCTCGGGCTGTTTATCAATTGAGTGGCGATTGCATTCGCCTAATGCTTGAGTTCGCGCATCGTGGTGCTGGCAAAGGATCTTTATACCCTACTACATTGTTAGACATCCCGATTTCAAAGATTTGGAAATAGTCACTGAGAAGTACACTTGTAGAGAGCTTCTTTGAAAACTATTCAATGATAAAGATGGTTAATGCGAAATCTCATTTGGGGCATTCGCCCGAAAAGAAGGATAATGTCACCGAGGATAAATTGCTCATGCGGGATATTGATTGGCACCCGGCAATAACACTACTCTCGCCACTCCAAAGATGAGAAATGGTGGGTTGTACCCTGATTTTAAGTGGCCCTTATATCGCGGGTTCGCATGTTCTTCCTGCGAATCTCGCAGGATATCATCCTTGGGAATTCAAATGGCCTGATAGGGCAAATGAGGTATGTTTCTCATTTTAAATCTTGCCTTCGCAACTTTCTTTTTACATATGTTGAGTTTGTATAATTTCTCAGATCGCCAAATTGAGAAGAAAGTACAAGGATAATCCGTTGGAGAGTACTCTGACGTTACTTCGATCGCTTACGGATGAAGTAAGAAACATTTCCTTTGTTATTTAAAACAATATTGTTGCCTCTGTTTCTTATTTTTATCCGTATGCGAAGGTTGGAGCTGAAGAAGCTATAGCCGCGAAGATCAAAAGTAAGGGCAAAAAGATCTGTTATAAGGGTGAATCTTCTGCTCCCTTAACTAAGAAGCGAAAGGTCCAATCTTCTTCTCGCCTTAGCTCAAGCTCCGAATCTGCTGATGAGGATAACCATGACTCGAATCCTTCTCTTGCCAAGAAAATTCCGTCGACCAATTCTTCTATGGATCAGTTGTCCAGCATCTTCTCAGACTCATTTCAAGGAATGGGAGATGCTCCCCTAGCTTCCCTTTGCGGGGCTCTCGCAAACGTGTGTAACGCTACTTTATTAGAGGGCAATAATTCTTTCAATGGAGCCTCTAGAATTGTATCTCCTAATTTCTTGAATGCACTTGGATCCTTGGTACGTATGCAAACATATTTCTCTAATGTTAAATTTTGAATATGTATATGTGTTAATGATTTTTCTATCTTCTTTTATAGGTTGGAAGAACTTCTTTTTGTGGTTGCCTCAGACCTCGAGAGAAGACGCAGCAATCTTGAAAAGAAGAATTCACAATTAAACAAGAAGGTTCGAGAATTAGAAATTGAAGCTGCGTCGTCTCGCGAAAGGGTTCAAAAATTAGAAGCCGATCTGGATTCCCAAAAGGATAGAATGTCTACTCTTCAGAGTTCAAATCAGCAACTTTATGGTATAAGATTTTACTTCCTTTTATCATTTCTATTTTATTGGTTGCATATTGCTGCCTAACTTATTATCTTCGCAGATGTATATAATCTCTCCGATGAGGCCATTCTTCTCCATACATTTCCTGAACCTATGGATAATGATCTTCTTCTCGCTCATCTCAATCAATCTCTAAGTAGTTCTTCAAATAAAACTAACCTCCTTTCATTAAAAGACCTTCAATCCAAATATAATCTCTTGGAAATCGAACACAGATCTAGCTTAAATTTAACTAATCGCTTTAAACGAATGTACCTTGATTCCAAGGAGAAAATCAAGACTTCGAGGAAGAAAATTAGTGATCTCATAGATGAGAATGATCGACATTACTAACAGAGAGGTGCACAGCATTAGCAGACCATAAATCTCTCCTTGGTGTGCAAGTTGAGCGAGATGAACTCCTTCGTCGAATACCATATTTTGCGGCAGCGAGAAGAGCAAGTTCGTTCTCTTCTCGTTATTAATAATGATGATGAATTCGCCTGGGCTGCGAAAGTTTTAGATAATGCCAGGAATAATCTAGGTGTTGATGTTAGTCTTCACGCCGAGCATACTTCCTTGATTAAAGATATGATATCTGATAGAGAAGGTTACTTATTATACCTTACTTGCTTCTTACTTCGTAGTATTGCTTGTAAATTATTAACTTGTTGTTACTTATTTGCGAAATCGAGAAGAGGCTTCAAGTTAGAATTAAAGAGCTTGAATCAAAAAGAACAACTCGCCAGAATTTTCCAACGAGAATTGAAGAACTCGAAACCGAAAAAGAACATTTCATAAAGAATCTCTCCTTCATGAGAATAGATATTCCAAGTTGAAGAAGCAATTTCTAACGATGTTGGAGAATTTTAATAATGATGCTTGTTCGTTTTTATGATGGAGGCATGGAATATGTTTGTAGGGACCACAATATCCCTCTACATTCATATCCTGTCTCCTTGAAAAGGTTCCCCAGAATCGCTCCTGTCTCGATGTTTGGATAGCGAGGCCGGCGAAGAAGAAGATTCTAAGCGATGAGAATAATCGAATAAAGAATCCGATGAAGAAGAAGAATCACCAAAGAGATAACTCTTTTTGTTTTCTTTTCTGCTTGTAATATCTGTACATTTCTATATTCTTATTATAGTGTGTTTCTTGGATTTTTCCCCCCTGAATTCAATCTTCGCTCCCCCTTTTTGGTAGCTCTTCCTTGTAATATAATTGGCTAACATTATTGATGTATAACTCTTGCATCGTAAGATGAATAACAATATTCCATCTTTTTCCATTCCCATACTTGCCTCTCATTATTAATCTTCGAGATGGAAGATTTTAGTTGTCATCATGTATGTGGTTGTACAATAATTATATTTATTGTTTCGCAGTATCTTCATAAATCAAGAATTCTACTTGCCTTGTCTTATCTTCTTCATGAATGTATTTTGTCTTTTCTTATTATTAGACAAGGTCGCAGCTTTTACATTTTCAAGTAAGGGCCCATTGACCTTGCCTTATCATTTTGTGTGGTCTTCCTGTTAGACCTCCCTAATTAGAGGTCTTCCCACACCTTTTATTGCGACAAAATCGCAGGACGTCTTTACACTTGCATGCAAAGACCCATTGATCTTGCCTTATCATTTTCCAAGTATTTTTGCCTCTGCAGATGTTTTAGTTGCGACAATATGACAGGCCTATATATCCTGCGAACACATAGCCCCATGACATTGCCGTGCGGCGACGAAATCGCAGGGCGTCCGCACACTTTCGTGTAAAGACCCATTGATCTCGCCTTACCCTCGCGTTAGTATTATTGCCTCTGCGAGGATCATTGCACAAATATGATAAGCCTAAGTCTCCTTGCGAAAACAAAGCCTCATGACATTTGCGTCTGTTTTTGACACCCCCTAATGGAGAGCGTCGCCCTTATCATCTCCCGGTTGCCCCTTCAAGGAGGCGAAACATCGGCCATACAAGACTAGCTCCTCCCATCCTATCTTAACAACAACTAGTTGTTTTCGTGACCTCTTATCCCTTATACCTATATGGTTTATGGTTACGAGACTGCACCCTAAGTGGAGTTTTCTTGAGCAGTGCAACGCATGCCAAGACTTGCCAAGAATGGCCAGGGTAGGTTCATCCATCCCGGCACTCGCTCAACTGTACCTCCGCGCCTTGAGCATACATCGACTCCTAAGAAGAGACCTCGGTCGCCCAACCCAGTGGTATAACCTACATATATAGTTGGGAATCCAAGGTACCTCTTCCGATAGGCTTTCATGGGCCCCAAGTTTCCATGACTCGGGCTTGGGAGCGGTGTAACCTTCCCCTGAGCCATGTCGAGAGATACCCCCATTATGACGCACTTTAGGTCTTACATTTGCCTCTTCGAAATGTTATTCGCGAACTAGGGTGTACGCCATAAAGGTTCGTCCCATTCTTTTACTTATTCATATTTGTTAAATCATTCAATCATTCATGTTTCATTATTTGTTAATTCTTGTTTGCGAAGTATTCGCACAATTCCATTTCATTTGTTGTATTTTGTTTTCCCATATACTCTTGGCTGCGAGATTCTCGCATTATCATTACTTCAATTGCTACTTTTTCTCCTGTTTTTGTTGATTATTCTTCACTTCTTATGCCTTTTGCTCTCATATCCTTTGCTTCTTTATTACCATAATATTCGCTTTGTCTCTAGGCACTCACCTCGCGAGGTATGTTCGAGTTCTTACTTCTATGGCATCCACCATCAATTTTTCCTTTCTCTGCTCATCTCTCACATGTTGTTTCCAACCTTTTCTTTTGGCATTCCTTTCTTCGCAGCTTTCTACATCTACTTCATGACATTGTTGCGACTCCTTCCAATCTCCCTGTATAATACCAATGCCATTTGGATGTGGGAATTTAATACATTGATGATATGTTGACGCGACTCCCAAGATTTCATGAAGCCATGGCCTCCCAATCAGCGCATTGTATGGAGATTCCACGTCAACCACACAGAGATAAAATATCGGTTGATAATCCTTGTAGAGGTATTCTCATGTGAACCTCTCCCTTTGGTTTGTTTGCGGTGCCATTAAAGCCATATATCTTGTATGTAGAGGGGATCAAATCCTCATCTTTTCCTCCCATCGTCTTGTAAGTATGGTAGAAGAGAATATTCACCGAACTTCCGGTGTCGATTAAGATTCGGTTGATCGCCCGCAAGCTTCTCGCCTCATCATCTTCTCCATCAACCGGTTTCGGGTTAATCTCTAGTTTCACAACCAACGGGCTATCATGTGTTTCTCTTCCTTTTGGCACTTCATCTGCAGAGAAAGAAATAGTCTTCACTTGCCACTTTTCTAATCGCGTCGTTCTCGCTGTGCTCATTATTTCTTTATCATCGCATCTCTCGCAAAGACTCTACTGAGCACGTTGTCATGAAAATCTTCGATTGTGCGATAAGAGTGGACGATAGAGTTGCAATTCAAATTTTTGGCTTTCGTTCCGACTTCTATCACAAATGTTTCCTTTCCTTTTCACCGACACACCCATTCGTGCATTTCTGTGGTGGTGGTAATGTCCGGCCTTTTTCTTCTCCTTTTAGAAAGTGATTCAGCTTCCCTTGATCAATCATCCCGAGAATAATTCTCTTTACGTTTTTGCAAATGTTTGTTTGATGTCCATGGAAGCGATGGTAAGAACAAAACTCATGACTTCATCGCTTTGGTGGTGGTTCCATCCCCTGTTCCAAGGTGCTTTGGTACTTCTTCCATCACAAGTATAGCCTCCCGGATCTTTTCCACACTAGCATTCAAATGGAGGCATCCTAATTGGTTCCCATACTATTCTCGCGGCTTCTCTCGCCCTCCATGGTTATATTGCCTTCGTCCACCATAAGTTTCTTGCACATTGTCTAGCCTCTGAATCTTATTATTGTTTATTACTGTTATAGTAGTTCCTTTCTTGTTCAAATTCCTCCCGGTCATGGCTTCCCATAGCTACTATCTTCCGCTGTCTCTCATCGACCTTCCTCGCTTTAGCTTGTCCTTGCGAAGTGCGCGCCACTTGTATTGATGAATCGAGGTAACAAGCTTGCGTTAGCAGATTCGAGTTTGTGTTCGCAATCGGATAAGAATTCATTTCATTCTGTCTTTCTTCTAAGGTGATATATTCTTCCCTGTAATTCTCATGATTCTGCCATCGTGATTGTATTTTTGATTCTAAAAAAATTTGAATGTATAACAAGTTAGTCGCGAAGAGAGCATTCACAAATGAGAGGATGAGATATCTTTCCTCAACCCGTCCCGCCATTTCGCTACACATGGTTCTCCATCTTATTGTCAAGCGCCTTAAGCTCTCACCAACCCTTTGTTTCAACCCGAATACATCTTCAATACACAGTCGTGAAGAGTTGTTACTTATGTATGCTCCTAGGAATGTGGCTTGTAAATGATTAAATGATGTAATTGTGTTCCTTGGTAGACCCTCAAACCATTTTAGTGCTTCTCCAATTAGGCTTGACGCGAAATATTTGCACAATATGGCATCATGATTCTCCCATTGTAACATACATCTCATATAAGCCTTAATATGTTGTATCGCACAGGTTGTTCCATCAAAGATGTTGGTTAATGCGGGAGATTGCACTTAGGAGGTATTCCTCCCATCTCAGACTTCTAGCGTGAAGGGATTCTTGGCGGCTTCGCAATAGCTTCGTCTAACCTGTCTCCTTCCTCCTTCCCTTCTATTATTCAAGAATCCTCTCATTTCAGCAAGTTCTCTTAAGATTTGTTCATTTGCCTCTTTAATTTGATTCTCTCTGGTCTTTTTAGCTCTGCTTCTCTCCTTCTTCGCTCGTGCCTATTTTGACCTTCCTGCTCGTTATTTTCTCCTCTTCTTTCCTCGCGACGCTCTTCTTCGTTTCTTTCGTCAATTCGCACGCCATTATATCGGTTGTTCTCTCTTCTTGGTTGCCTCTCAGCTCTCATCATCTGCACCCTCTCATATTCTTCATTAATATTTCTATTGGTACGATTTTGTTCCCTCCTTCTCTCGCTGATTGTCATGGTTATTCTCGCCGGATTGCTTCTTCCATCTCTTGATTTTCCATTTCTGCTCTCATTCTTTCTCTTTCGCGAGCTAGTCGCGCTTGTTGATGTAATGTCTCTCAATGTCATCTTCGATCTCTCGGTTTCTTCTCAATTCTTCTCTCCATGCAAGATTATTCTCCCTTCATAATTTGGGTCATTCGGTTCTTGGAGTTGCATGTTTCCTTGATTTTCCCTATTCCGCTCATTTTGAAGATTTTCAGTGAGGAATATAACGATCTTCTATTTCTCCTCTTCTCTCGCCATGCTCTATATTCGGATTTTGTGTTTCTTCATTGGTGCTTTACATTGGTAAAACTCTCCTTCTTTCTTCTCCATTCAATCTTAAACTTGATCTCACGCTACTTCTAGATCTCCTATTTTGCAACCTCATATTTTCCATCCTCAATTCATGATTCTGTCTTGTCAAGTTTGCTCGTTCCTCTGCCTCTAGCCGTCTCTCCTCATGTATTGTTTGTCTCAATCTTTCTAATGTTGCGATTTCTTCGTTACACTGGATTCATTTCTCCATTCATTTCTTGCTCTCCTCCTCCTTGTCCATTGTTCACTAACTTGCTCTCCTCTTTCTCTCTCGTCTTGAGAATCATATCTCCAAGTATGTACACTTACTCTATCATAATCCTCGGCCGTGTTTGCTACAGGAGACGGGTGGTGATTTTGATCTTCTCCATCATTTCTCCTATTCATCCTTGATGATTCTCTATTTCATTCCTCCTTTCTCCAAGCAAGTCTCCCACTTCTTCTTACAATCGTTGGTTGCCCTTGTACATTTCTTCTTCTAGCCATCTTTCTTTTCCAATGAATTCTTGAGTATCTTCTCCAAATCTTTTCTCGTTAATCCAAATTCCTTCCAATTTCTACGTCAATCTCTTTCCATCCTGTTTCTAGCGCATATGTAGTAGCGAGATTTCCCACACTACACCCCTTACTCGATTTTGCTTAATTAATCCATTGAAATATGTAAGATCAAGAATATTTATTGATTGAATTCATGAAGTGTTTACACAGAAAATAGAATTATACTTAGAAATTAAAACACTCTTAAACTTTCTCTCTCTAATGACTTGCCTAACACTTCCAAAAAGATCTCCCCTTTCCACAGACTCACTCAACCCTTTATATAGGGTGATACATAGTGGATGACACGACTAAGCTACCCTTTATTTTCAGGAATGTCCCGCGAAGTGTCGCAGATGCACAAACATTCGCTCTCGCGACACTTCTTAACCCTCGCCGGTCTCACGTCTTCTTTATGTTTTGCACATGCGTTATTCATTGCGTCGTTAATTTTAGCTTCCTGCGACTCCCTCGCGACGCCGTCGTTCATTGATCCCGCGAACCTTGTACGTTGCGATATTATGATCCTACATCTTGCCTCTTTTTCCTTGAATATTGCTTGAAGAGTGATTTTAAGGAAAAATTCATTAATAGTAATGATCCTTGGTCTTAATTGGTGAAGGAACAAGCGAAAAGAATACTTTTCTTTAAAAAGTACGTACTTGCCTCTATTCTTTTGCAAAGTTCCGGAGCTTCTTTGAAATATATACGAAGTATCGTCTCATATCCCTCCTTCTAGCGCATATGTAGTAGCAGGATTTCCCACACTACACCCCTTACTCGATTTTGCTTAATTAATCCATTGAAAGATGTAAGATCAAGAATATTTATTGATTGAATTCATGAAGTGTTTACACAGGAAAATAGAATTATACTTAGAAATTAAAACACTCTTAAACTTTCTCTCTCCTAATGACTTGCCTAACACTTCCAAAAAGATCTCCCCTTTCACAGACTCACTCAACCCTTTATATAGGGTGATACATAGTGGATGACAGCTAAGCTACCCTTTATTTTCGGGATGTCCCACTGAAGTGTCGCAGATGCACAAACATTCGCTCTCGCGACACTTCTTAACCCTCGCCAAGTCTCACGTCTTCTTTATGTTTTGCCTGTCGTTATTCATTGCGTCGTTAATTTTAGCTTCCTGCGACTCCCTCGCGACGCCGTCGTTCATTAATCCCGCGAACCTTGTACGTTGCGATATTATGATCCTACAAGGTCACTCAAACTAGATCAAGGGATTAACATTGACTTGTGATCATCCACTGTTAATAAACCCTGTTCTGTGCATGGTCGATCATAAGTCAGGAACCAAGTTTGTTATTGGGCAGGTATATAAGACTATTGGAGATTGAAGACAATAAGATTTTTCTTATTCGTTTCGTATCTTTGTGATTTGCTTCGTGCACAAACTTGATCAGCTGGGATACGACTATATCTAGTTTTTCTTTTGACAGACTTGTTATTGCTAGTCATATTTAGATCTACAAACTATCATTTGATGGTACTCTTCAGTATCCGAATCTGGTAGTTTTGTTTGACTCGATTTGGTTAACTTATTTAATCCAGATCTTGGAAGATCTAAAACCCGATAAAGGAGTTTAATTGATTTTAAACATAAAAGCCTTTGTAACACTCAACATAAATATCTCTGATTGATTTCCTGAGATATGAGGGTGTTTACCAAACAGATTAGTCCTTTACTGTTGGGAAGACGATCGAAAGGGTTGAGTGCTTAAAGTCTTCAGAGATACTGAAGCAACTTAAGATAATGCATTATCTTAAGATTCACGTGCATTGGCCAGATTGGTTGTAGAAGCAGGGATACATAGGAAAATAGGTAAATAAGCACTACACCATATTCTGTGATTAGAAACTAAAATTCGTAACCAACATGTTGCCGTTACGAATTCGTAACTGGAAATTTCAGTTACGAAAATTTAGCAACAGTTCTGTTTCGGTTACGAAATAAACCTAGTTTAGTGACGGCCCAACCCATGTCACTATCAGAGACTGCTAGGTTAAAATCGTGTGAAAAGAGTGTGTGCAAGAAAACACTTCTACCTATTATTCCGCCCAAATTTTGTAACTGAAATGGAAGAGCCGAGATGGTTCAACCCTTGGCAGCATTTTCCCCCCATTCCCACACCGTACTAACCATTTTCCCCCCCATTCCCACACCGTACTAACCATTTCTAACCACAAAAACCCCATCTACTTTTATCTCTCTCTTTTCACTCTCTTATCTCCATCTCCATCTACTCTCTGCTCTGAAGAAACACCCTCTTAATTCCATCTTCATCTACTCTCTGCTCTGAAAAACTTTGCTGCCATTAATCTCTATCTAGATCTTCCATTAATTATCTGGTAAGATTGATAATTAGGTCATAGTTATTCTAAGGTTCTGATAATTAAGGTTTGATTTTAATTAGTTTTGATATCTCTGCAAGATTGATAATTAGTCATCTTTCTTTTAGGGTTTTGATAAATACGGTTTTGATATCTCTGCAAGATAATTAGGTCATCTTTATTTTAGGGTTTTAATAATTAGGTTTTGATTTTGATGATTTTCATTTATCTTACTGCAGCTAGAAGTACTAATCTGGGAAGAATTAAACTGCAGTTGTTTTGCGAATCACAATAAGTCAGGTATTATCCCTTTTAATGCCCTAGTTTTATTTTAATTTTTTGGTCAGTTGGTTGTAACATAGATTTGGGTTTTCAATTATTTTCGATTTTGACTTGTTTTCAGTGAGTGTGAAACTAAGAAACCAAGATAAACTATGTTTATTTAAACCTAATCCCAAATTCAAACTTACTACAATTTTTTCCCCTATTTAGTTTGTGTTATAATGTGCTTGAATTCAACACAAAGGCATATATGGATGCTTAGTATAGTGTTTCATACATTTTAGTTGATTTGTAGATAGTTGTTTGCTTTTTGATTCAATTAAAAATGGTTAGTACTTTGGATTCAGATAAACCTACTACTTGACAGAAATCAGTAAACTAAGTCACATGCCATCCATCCCTAGTATCTTCCATTAAGGTTCTTCTATCTCTTTTCTGTTCCATCACTACTCTTCTCTAAATTCTTCAACTAATTTTTTTTCCTCTCTTCCCTAAAGTCTTCCACTAATACAACATCTCTTCTCTAAATTCTTCCCTATAAATAATCAAGATAAACCAATAAGCAATCACGATGTTCTGTACATATAACGTTAGTTAGTAATGTTGCTTCTTTGTAAAGATGTTGTGTACAAATATTGCCTGAATGTTAACATAGATATCATTGTTTTTAGATATTACAGTTGTAGGGTATTAAACACGTCATCTATGGTTGATAAGGGCTGGATGCAATGTGCGCGTAATTTTGTTCAATACATAGAAGGTGTAAGATCATTCGTAGAGTTTGTTCGTAAAAATGGTGATCGCAGAACGATGTTCTCCTGTCCTTGTAACAGTTATAAGAATGGTAAAGGACCTATGTCTCTAGGTGAAATTGATTATCATTTGCTCAAGAATGGTATTCAGTTGACCTATACATTGTGGCGTTTCCATGGGGAAAAGTCACATAAAGATAAACCCAGAAGTGATAATGTAGGATTTGCAGTTGACAATGAAGGATGTAGTTGCAGGAAATCCCACAACACACCCCATGTAATATTTTCTAGATCTAAACCCATTTCATAATCAAAAATAAAGATTAAAGTGCTAAAATTATAAAATGGACACAAGGATTTTTTACATGGTTCGATCAATGTGATCTACATCCATGGTTCTTCACTATGATTGTTGAAATTACATAAGTATTACATTTAGAATCTCCATTAATGGATATTTGGTAGAGTTCTAGATCTAGTCTGGAGGAAGAAGATGGTAAGAAATTAAAGTCTCTCTCTACAAATGTGTGTTCCCTCTTTCTCTCTCCTGTTCTCCTCTTTATATAGGTGTCTACATAGTGGATGATAGCTCACATTACCCTACATTTTCGGATCCCCTGCTACGTTCTCTCAGGCACACTTTATAATTTCGCAGGCTCTGCTACATTCTCGCAAGCCAAGGAAATAATTGAATCTCGCACACTAATGAAACGTATTGTGCGATATTTGGATCCTACATCTTGCCTCTTTTCCTTGAATATTGCTTGAAGAGCGATCTTTAAGGAAAAATCCTCTTTGTTGTAGTTGTTGGAGGAACGAGCGAAAGAATATTGGACTTGAAAAGTACGTACATGCCTCTATTCTTTTGTGAAGTTCCGGAGCTTTGAGAAGTAATTAGAAGTATCATCTCTTGAAGTATGCGAATCATATTATAAGAAGCATTGAGAAGTATGCGAAGTATGAAGTATCCTTGAAGAAGTATAAGAAGTATGAAGTGTCTTTGAAGTATAAGAAGTATGAAGTATCCTTGAAGAAGTATAAGAAGAACTCAATCTTCGAAATATAAGAAGTATCCGTCCTTGAATGCGAATAAGAAGTATTGCAAAATTATTACTCCACGTTCTCTGCCTCATGCAATGTTGTAATACAAATAAGAATTTAGATTAGTATTCAACATTTCTTTTATCAAAAAAATTCATTTAATTGCTAGTTCAAATCGTTTTTCTTTGTTTGGATTTCCTTTGTATAACTTGTTTCGTCTCATCAGATAAACATCTTTCATGGAAATGATCCTAATGAGGTCTTATGCAGCCTGTTGATGGAAGGTCTTACTAGCCTGTTGACGGAAGGTCTTATTTTGCCTCATACTACTCTCCATGTTAGATATCATTATCATTTGAGACAAAACAAATATTTAAGGGAAATATATAAATTGATCTGTGCGAGATTTTTCTCGGTCTTTTTTGTAATTGTGAAATCTTTGTAATTCTGCGATTGTATCGCATTTTGTAAATCAAATCAAAAATCTTTTATTTGTTGTAAGTAAAATGTTCAAGGAAATTGGTACTTAGCTTTTTTGGTTTGCTGTTGTTGTCAATCTCGCGCAAGAAATACATTGCATGAAGTATAAATGTCGCTTAGCAAAAACAGATGCGAGAGGCAAGAATTGATCCTGCAACCTGCTACTTGCATTTTCTCGCACCATACCAACTGGGCTAACCCTCTCTTGCGAAATATCTCTGCGAAATAATCATCAACTCTCTTCTGTGCGAAATAATCAAATAAATATCTGTGCGAAATAATCAGCAAAAAAATACGCATGTGTTGGGACTTGAACACGCAACAATGAACTCATTAACTTCGCATATGACCAACTATACTGCCTCTTGTTTTCAAAATAATGAAACAATATTGCGAAATTATTCATTTTTTCGCTCTCTGTAAAAAGAAGAAAACTATGCTCGCAGGCGAATTCGAACTTGCGACCACAAACTCACATACTGTTTTCTGGACCAACTGTTCAAGAACCTCTCTGCGAAATTAACGCATAAATTTTTTCCTTATTCTTTTATTCGCCAATGAAAATGAGAAGAAAATGAAAAATATGTGTCTCTGCGAATTTGACCCCGTGACCTATTTGTTGTTCGCTCAGCCTTGAACCATCTGTGCGAATTTCTGTTTGTGATAGAAATTGCAGCGTCTGCCTCTTATCTTCTCTTCGCCTTCCTTTATTTCCTTCAACAATTTGCCTCTTGCTTTTTCTCCTGAACATGGAAATCTTCCATTGAAACCTTGGTTTTCTTCCCTGAAAGTGTAATTTCTTCCATGAAATTTTCATTTTTGAACCTAAACTTTGTAGATCTAGAAAAATATGAACAGTAGCTAATCTTCATGGAAACTTCTTGAATCAACAAGTTACAGGAAGGATAAATCCTTTACTCCTCCCTGTTTCTAGGGCCAAAAATGTAGTTGTAGGAAATCCCACAACACACCCCATGTAATATTTTCTAGATCTAAACCCATTTCATAATCAAAATAAAGATTAAAGTGCTAAAATTATAAAATGGACACAAGGATGTTTTACATGGTTCGATCAATGTGATCTACATCCATGGTTCTTCACTATGATTGTTGAAATTACATAAGTATTACATTTAGAATCTCCATTAATGGATATTTGGTAGAGTTCTAGATCTAGTCTGGAGGAAGAAGATGGTAAAGAAATTAAAGTCTCTCTCTACAAATGTGCGTTCCCTCTTTCTCTCTCCTGCTCTCGTCTTTATATAGGTGTCTACATAGTGGATGACAGCTCACATTACCCTACATTTTCGGATCCCCTGCTACGTTCTCTCAGGCACACTTTATAATTTCGCAGGCTCTGCTACATTCTCGCAAGCCAAGGAAATAATTGAATCTCGCACACTAATGAAACGTGTTGTGCGATATTTGGATCCTACAAAGGAATTGGAGACAATCTAGGAAGTTCAGCTGACAATGTAGAAGATTTTGCTGAGAACAATGTAGAAGATTTTGCTGAGAACGTTAATCCTGCTTATAGTGTAGATGGGAATGTTGGCGTACCCAGTAGGGTTCACGATGGAACTAGTAGTAGCAAGAAAAAAAGAGATTTTTATGAGCGTGCTAGAGAACCTTTATATCCCTCATGTTCTAAGGAAAAGACACCATTGTATGCTGCTATTAAACTAAATAACATAAAGACCCAATATGGGTTTTCTGACAATGGTGTCACTGCACTCTTAGAATTGTTTAAGGAGTTGCTTCCTGATGGAAATACACTGCCGTGTAAGTTCCATGATGTAAAAAAGTTGATACAAGAAATGGGGATGGACTACATAACCTATGATGCATGCATCAATGATTGTATTTTATACTGTAAGGATCATGCATCATTGGTTAAGTGTCCTGTGTGTCAAGAACCTAGGTATGAGAAGGTCTTTAATGACGAGAGGAAGCTTACGCAAGTTGCTCGCAAGACATTAAGACATTTTCCATTGATAAAAAGGCTGCAAAGGTTCTATAGTATACCATGGATAGCAGGGGAAATGTATTGGCATTCCAGAGCACAGTCAGATGGAAATGTTATGCGTCATCCAGTCGATTCTTCAGCCTGGCGATGTGCGAATAATTTTTCACCGGATTTTGCCAAGGAACCAAGGAATGTAACATTAGAGATATCAACTGATGGCTTCAACCCGAATGGGTGTTTCGGTCCTAGTCACAGCTGTTGGACTGTAGTTATCTGTTTGTAGTTGCAGGAAATCCTACACTACACCCCTCACAAGAATCCACACAACTAAGACATTTGAAGATGAACAATAATGATTTTTATTGATTAATTCCTTGGATGTTTACAAGATGAAATGGAAAAGAGTTAAAGAAATTACAATCACTACAAACTTTCTCTCTCCTAATGACTTGCCCAACACTCGAAAAAAGATCTCTCTTCAACAGTCCTGCTCGACTCCTTATATAGGGTATTACACATTGGATGACAGCTAAGCTGTCCTTTATTTTCGGGAATGACTTGCGAAATGTCGCAAGCGTACAATTATATAATCTCGCAACTATCCTAAATCTCGCTAGGTCTTCACATCCTTCTCGTGTTTTGGCTGCCATCATTCATTGCGTCATTTATATTACTCATTTGCGACACTTTCGCAATATCGTCGTTCATTGATCTCGCGAAGTATTGTTGTTGCGATATTCTGATCCTACATCTTGCCTCTTCTCATGTCTTCTCTGCGAAAAAGAGAATGTCATGAGAATTAGTATTTTTGAAATGCCTCAACGGTTCATCTTTTTCTGTTACGATCCCGTACTTTCACACAGAATTTATTACACATGTTTCTTCTTCCGCTCTTTTCTTGACACGTCTCCTTCAACCATCTTTTCTTGACCATTCACGTCTCTTCTCGCATTAAATGCATTTATCTTTTCGAGAATTTTTCTCTATATATAGTTTTCTCACCTTCCTCTTCTTCTTTTTTACTTTCTCTCTGCAAATCCTCTTCAATTCTTCTCCTCCGCCATTCACGTTCCTGCTACTGTAAATCTTTCTTTTCTTCTTTCTTTTGATCTTTAGCTGTCTAATCATTCCCATACTCTGAGAATGGCTCCACCTGGTCGTTGATATGAAACCCTTTTGGATGAGACTCAAAAGAAGTTACAAGAGAAAGGTTTCACCTTGTCTACTATTACCAATCAAGAATCTTCATCTATTCTTTCTGCAAAGTTGTTTACTGATCATCATTGTGATGATAAAAAAATCATAATCTCGCTAGGTCAGCTTCTCGCAGGTCTTCCCATTCCTCTCTACAATCCCGAACTGCCCTTGTTCTATAAAATCCTTGCTCATGAGAAATTCTCGCGAGCCATTTATCAATTAAGTGGTGATTGCATCCGTCTAATGCTTGAATTCGCCAATTGTGGTGCCGGTAAAGGATCTCTATATCATGATGACGTCAGAGATCCTAAATTCGCAAACTTAGAGATAATCGCTGACAAGTACTCAGTAGAAAACTTTTTTGAAAATTATGAAGTGATAAATATGAAAAATGATAAATCTCGCTGGGGTGCTCGATTGAAAAGAAAAGAGAACGTTCCCGACGATAAGATACTCATGTTAGATATTGCTTGTCACTCTGGCAAGAACAATGTTCCTCGCTACTCTAAAGATGAGAAATGGTGTGTCTTTCCACTATTTTTGAACGGACCTTACATTTCAGGTTCCAATACACTCCCTGCGAATCTCGCAAATTATCACCCTTGGGTATTTAATTGGCCCGAGAAAGCAAAAGAGGTATACTTCCTAACTTATTTTACAATCTTCATTTCCTCTTATATCTAATCTCGCGAATTTTTCAGATCACCAAATTGAGAAGGAGCTACAAAAGAAATCCAAAAGCGAGTACTCTGGCGATACTTCGTTCAATCACGGATGAAGTAAGAAATATTTTCCTTATTATTTTTAACAATATTGTTGCCTCTGTTTCTTATCTTCATTCGTGTGCGAAGGTTGGCGTTGAAGAGAATGATATTTACGAAGCCTGCGAAGGCTAAAGGCAAGAATAAAATCACTCTTCGCAAGGATAAATCTTCTGCTCCATCTTCTAAAAAACGGAAAATCCATCCCTCTTCTCACTCTAATTCCCAAACCAGAGAGAACTCTGATGAAGATAATAATGAGGTTGATACTTCTTTTGCGAAGGAGAATCATTCAGTCGAATCTGCTATGGCGCAACTGTCTAGTGTTTTCTCTGATTCTATGCAAGGAATGGGAGATGATCGTTTTTCTCTCGCTTTGCGAAGCTCTCGCAAATATCTCGCGATGCCCCCGCTAGCGGATAATGATTCTTTTCGTGGAGTTTCCCTGGACAATGACTCCCGGTTTCTTAAATGCACTTAGTGCCTTGGTATGTTCATATTTCTTTATTTCTTTGTGATTTCGATTATAAACCTTATCTTAACAATTTCTTTACTTTCCTTTATAGTCTGGGAGAGCTTCCTTTGTTGTTGCCTCAGATCTCGAGAAAGGCGCAACAATCTTAAAAAGAAAAATCTTCAGCTTAAGGAGAAGAACAAAGAATTAGAAGTTGAAGTTGCGACATCTCGCAAGAAGAATGAAAATGAGACTGTCGCTCTTCGCGAAAGAATTCAACAGTTGGAAGCTGAGTCTTCTACCCAGAAGAACAAAATATCTACCCTTCAAAGTGCTAATCAGCAACTTTATGGTATAAAACCCTTCTCTTTTCTTCGTTTCTACTTTGTCATTTATTTTTCTTTGCCTGACTTATCATTTTCGCAGACATTTATAATCTTTCTGACGAAGCCATCCTTCTCCATTCATTTCCTGAGCCTATGGATGATGATGCTCTTCTCAACGAATCTTTAAGTAGTTCGTCAAACAAAATTAACTCTCTCTCATTAAATGAACTTCGAACCAAATTTCATCTCTTAGAAATTGAGCATAGATCTAGTTTAGGTTTAGCCAACCGATTTAAACGTCTATATCTTAGTTCCCACGAGAAAAATAATATTCTAAGGAAGAAAATTAGTAGCCTTATAGATGACAAGGATCGCATTGCTAATCAAGGTGCACAGGCATTAGCGAAATTCCAAAAAACTCTTCTTGAAGTCCAAATTGAACGAGATGAATCTCTTCGCCAAAATGTCGTACTTAATGAGCGAGAAAATCAAATTCGTTCACTTCTTGTCATAAATAGTGATGATGAATTCGCTTGGGCCGCGAAAGTTCTAGATAATACCAGAAATAACTTAGGTGTTAACGTCAGCCTTCATGCTGAGCATAATGCCTTGGTTAAAGATATGATTTCTGACAGAGAAGGTTGTTTACTGTTCTTCATTACTTTACCACCTCTTTTTGTGAAACTGCTATTAAGTTGCTGACTCATTGTCATTTGTTCGCAGAATGTGAGAAGAGGTTTCAAACTAGAATCAAGGAACTTGAATCTGAGAAAGCACAACTTGCAAAAGACTTCTCTCTTCGCAATGACAAATATTCTAAGCTGAAGAAGCAACTACAAACTACTGTAGCGAATTTTAATAATGATGTTGTCCGTTTTCCCAATCAAACTATTACAACAGTTTGCAATGACCATAGTATTCCTCTTTCTTCATATCCTTGTCTTCTTGATGAAGTTCCTGAAAATATGCCTTCCTTAGACGTCTCTGATAGTGATGCAAGCGAAGAAGAGAAGTATGACAAAGAGTCTGATGAAAAAGAAGAATGAATTGAGAGATAGCTCCATTTTCCTTTTTCTCTTTTTGCGATATTTGTACATTTATCCTTCTAGCCTTCCATTTTTGTAATCACTTACTGTAAATCTATCATATGAAAATAAATAACAAGTTTTTACTCTAATCATTCCCATACTTGCCTCTGTTATTTATTTTCACATGAGAGATTATATCGATAATGTTTAAGTAATAATACTTCCTATTTTCGCAATTGTTGTTGCTAGCCCTTCTCAAATAAATGAAGAAATATAGCCGTTTTCGCAAGCTTATTTGCTTACTCAATTTCTTGTGTTGTCTTATCTTTATTTATGTTGAAATTCATTATTGCGACAAGATCGCAGGACGTCTTTACATTTTCAAGTAATGACCCATTGATCTTGCCTTATCATTGCTCTTGTGTGGTCTTATTTTGCCTTCCTAGTTAAAGGTCTTATTTTGCCACCCCTCATTTTTGCGTCAATATGACAGGTCTAAATATTCTTACGAACATAAAGTCCCATGACATTGCCGTCTTGCGACAAAATCGCAGGACGTCTTTACACTTTCATGTAACGACCCATTGATCTTGTCTTATCATTTCTTTAGTATTTTTGCCTCTGTGGGATATTTTTCTTGCGACAATATGACAGGCCTAAATGTTCTTGCGAACGTAAAGCCCCATGACATTGCCGTCTTTGCGATTTAAATCGCGGGACGTCTTTACACTTTCATGTAAAGACCCATTGATCTCGTCTTACCCTCGCGTTAGTATTATTGCGTCTTGGGATCATCGCACAAATATGACAAGCCTAAATTTTCTTGCGAAAATAGAGCCTCATGACATTTGCGTCTTAAGACACTTATCGGCTCCCTAATGGAGGGTGCTGCCCTTATCATCTCCCTGGTTGCCCCTTCAAGGAGGCGTACATCGGCCATACAAGACTAGCTCCTCCCATCCGGTCTTAACAACAACCAGTTTTTTCGCAGCCTCTTATCCCTTATACCTATAGAGCTTATGGTTACGAGACTGCACCCTAAGTGGAGTTTTCTTCGGGCTGAGTGCAGCATGTGCCAAGACTTGCCAAGAATGGCCGAGACACTTCAAATGCCCCAGGCACTCTTGGCTCAACCGTGTACCTCGGCGCCTTGGTCATACACTGACTCCTTGGAAGAGACCCTCGGTCGTCCAACCGGGTATAACCTTATATATATAGTTGGAAATCCAAGGTATCTCCCCGAATGGGCTTTATTGACCCCAAATTTTCATGACTCGGTTCCGGGGCGGTGTAACCTTTTCCCGAGCCATGTCAAGAGATACCCCCTTATATGACGCACTTTAGGTCTTACATTTTCCTCTTGCGAAATATCATTCGCGAACTAGGGTGTACGCCATAAAGGTTCGTCCCATTCACTCATTCTTTCATTTCTGTCAATTCTTGCAATCATTCATTAATTTTTGATTATTTCTTCTCATCTTCTTTGTGAAATTATCACATAATCTTGCTTCATTTGTTGTGATCTCGCTGTAATTATTTAACTAAACTTTCGTTATATTCATGAATCGCGAGACTTTCGCGTACTCCTTCGATCATCACATTCTTTGTACTTTTGACATGTTTTTGTCACATTTTTTTTTTTTTTTTTTTACACAACTCTAAAATCAATTGTTTATTTCTTACACCTCTTACTCCTGTTGCTCTCTGTTTCTTCATTCAAATTCCCTGATATTTCCTTCCCTTTTGCAAGACCGTCGCAATTTCCAATTGTTTTCAAGCATTTGTTTCGCAATATATCTTCATCTCTTACTTCTATTGTGTCCACCATCAGTCTTTCTCTTCTTTGTTCTTCTTTGATATTCCGCTTCCAATTATTCTTTTGAGCAGCCCTTTCCTCGCAAGACTCCACATCAACTTCATAGCACTTTTGTCCCTCGGCCCAATCTCCTTTTATAACTCCAACACCACTAGGATGAGGAAATTTGATGCACTGGTGGTAAGTTGATGCTACACCCAAGATCTCATGTAACCAAGGTCGCCCAATTAATGCATTATAGGGGATTCCACATCGACTATGCAAAACAAGATTTCAGTTGATAATCCTTTTAGTGGTATTCGCATACGAATTTATCCTTTAGGTTTATTGGAAGTACCATTAAAACCATAAATTTTATAGGTTGAAGGTATCAAGTCTTCGTCTTTCCCTCCCATAGTCTTGTAAGTGTGGTAAAAAAGGATGTTTACCGAGCTTCCAGTATCAATTAAGATTCTATTTATAGCCCATGAATTTTCTGCCCCATCATTTTCATCATCAACAGGTTTTGGATTAATTTCCAATCTTACCACTAATGGACTGTCATGCATCTCGCCACCTTCAGGTACCTCTTCTGCGGTAAAAGAAATAATCTGCGTTTGTCATTCTTTTAGTGGCGATGTCTTCGCGATGTTCATTAATTCTTTATTGTCAGCATCTCTTGCGAAAACCCTACTGAGAACACTATCATGAAAATCTTCAATTGTCTTGTACGAATGTACGATAGAATTGCAGAACAAATTTTTGGCCTTCGCTCCAACTTCTACTATAAATGTTTCTTTCCCTTTTGTTGTATTTACTCTGTGAATTTCTGGAGGTGTTGGTAATGGTTGAGTCTTCTCTTCACATTTGAAAAAATGGTTTAGCTTCCCTTGGTCTATCATTCTGAGGATGATTCTTTTTATATTCCTGCAATCATTCGTTTGGTGTCCATGAAAATGGTGGTAGGAACAGAATTCATGACTTCTGTCACCTGGAGGTGGTTCATTCCCCATGTTCCATGGTGCAGGTATGTTTTCTATCAGGATTATAGCTTCCCATATTTTCTCCACGCTAGCGTTTAGTGGAGGCATCTTGATTTCTTCCCAGACTACCCTATGACCTCGCTGCCCTCTATGATAATTTTGCCTCTGACCTCCATAGATTTCTTGCGGATTATGCCTCTGACCTCCATAGGTTTCTTGCGGCTGATCAAGCCTTTGAATTTTATTATTTCCGCCACGGTTGTAGAAATTTCTTTCTCTTTCAAATTCTTCCTGATCGCGACTTCCCATGGCTACCAACTTTTGTTGACCATCATCTGGTATCCTCATTCCTTGTTGACCTTGCGAGGTACTCGCCACAGTGTTAATCAATTTCGGTAACAAACTTGCATTCGCAGCTCCTGAACTTGTATTCGCGACAGGGTATGATTCCATCTCATTTTGCTTTTCCTCTAAAGTAATATACTCCTCCTGAAGCTCTCGCAGCTCAGTCATTGTGATTGTATTCTTGACTCTAAAAATTTGAATATATAACAGGTTTGTCGCGAACATAGCATTAATGAATGATAAGATGAGATATCTTTCCTCCACACGGCCAGACCATTTCGCTACACATTGTCTTCCATCTCACAGTTAGATGCTTCAAACTTTCACCAACCCTTTGTTTTAACCCAAATACATCTTCAATACCAGTCGCGAGGAATTATTACTTATATATGCCCCTAAAAATATATCCCGCAAGTGATTGAAAGATGTTATTGTATTCTTCTGGTAGCCCTTCAAACCATTTCAAAGCTTCTCTGTCGGACTTGATGCAAAATATTTGCACAATATAGCATCATGATTCTCCCATTGTAACATACATCTCATATAAGCTTTGATATGTCAGTATCGCACAAGTTGTTCCATCGAAAATGCTTGGTTAATGTCGGTAAGTTGCACTTCGGTGGTATTCCTCCTAATTGTATCTCTTGTGTGAATGGAGTTTTCGCAGCTTTCTTCTATGGCTTCATCCAACTGTCTCTTTCCTCCTCCCCTTTTACTGTTCATCATTCCTATCATTTCTGCCAATTCTCTCAAAATTTGTTCATTTACATCAGAATTTGAATCTATTGGTCTTTTTAATTCCGCTTCTCTTCTCCTGCGTTCATGTCTACTTTGACTTTCATCATTCTCTTCTCGTCTTTCTCTGCGATCTTCTCCTTCACTTCCTTCACGAATTCGCACACCGTTATATCTATCAATTTCTCTTCATTGTTGCCTATTAGCTCTCCTTTGTGCTCTTTCATATTCTTCATTAATATTATCATTGTTACGATTTTGTTCTCGCCTTCTTTCTCGATTATCATGATTATTCTGGCGAATTGCCTCCTCTAACTCCTGTTCTTCCATTTCTGCTCTCAATATTTCTCTCTCGCGAGCTAGACGTGCTGTTCAACATAATGTCTTTCAATTTCATCCTCAATCTCTTTTTGCTTCCTCTGTGCTTCTCTCCCATGCAATATTCTTCTTCCTTCTTCTTGATTTTCTACATCAACTGAATTATTCTGTCTCTGACGCTGCCTATTTCCTTGATTTCCACCATTCTGCTCATTTTGAAGAGTCTCGGGACGTGGGATATAACGATCTTCCATCATTTCTCTTCTCTCGCAATGTTCTGTGCCTGGATTTTGTGCTTCTTCTTGGTTTTATTCATCAGCATTTTCTGTAGGTAAAATTCTCCTCCTTTCCTCTCTAACCGATCTTGAACTTGATCTTGTAGTGCTTCTCGACCTTCTATTTTGTAATCTGATGTTTTCCATCCTCAGCTCATGATTCTGTCTTGTCAAGTTTGCACGTTCCTCTGCCTCTAATCGTCTCTCTTCATGTATTGTTTGTCTCAATGCCTCTAATGCTGCGATCTCTTCATTTTCATGAATTATTTCTCCAATCCCTTCTCGGTCTCTCCCCTCTTGTCCATTGTTTACCAATTGTTGTTCTTCTCCCCTTTCGTCCTCAGAGTCTGATCTCCAAGTATGCACGCTTACTCTATCATAATCCACAGTTCTATCCGCTACTGGTTGAATTGGTGATTGAATTTGATTTTCTTCATTATTCCTTATGTTCCTTCTTGAGGATTCTCCCATTTCATTTCTCCCTTCTCCGGCAAGTCTCCTACTCCTTCTAACAGTTGTTGGTTGCTCGGATGCATTTCTCCTTCTAGCCATTTCTTAATTTTGGTAAACTGTTGAAAATTATATGAAATTCCTTCCCTACTACTCCAAATTCTTTCAAATCACGATGTCAATCCTTACTCTCTCCCTGTTTCTAGCGCCAATATGTAGTTGCATGAAATCCTACACTACACCCTCACAAGAATCCACACAACTAAGACATTTGAAGATGAACAATAATGATTTTTATTGATTAATTCCTTTGATGTTTACAAGATGAAATGGAAAAGAGTTAAAGAAATTAGAATAACTACAAACTTTCTCTCTCCTAATGACTTGCCCAACACTCGGAAAAAGATCTCTCCTCAACAGTCCTGTTCGACTCCTTATATAGGGTATTACACATTGGATGACAGCTAAGCTGTCCTTTATTTTCGGGAATGACTTGAGAAATGTCGCAAGCGTACAATTATATAATATCGCAACTATCCTAAATCTCGCTAGGTGTTCACATCTTTCTCGTGTTTTGGCTGCCGTCATTCATTGCGTCATTTATATTACTCATTTGTGACACTTTCGCAATATCGTCGTTCATTGATCTTGCGAAGTATTGTTGGTGCGATATTTTGATCCTACACTGTCCGTACAACTTGCCTCCTTCGTTGTGCATGAAACGAGAGTTCGCAATGTTATGTTTGCTCATATCATGCCCAAGAGCACCAGGGAAAGATATAGATGTTTACTTGCAACCACTAATAAAGGAATTGATAGAGTTATGGAATGAAGGTGTAATCACGTTCGACTCTTTCACTAAAACTGAGTTTCTGATGAGAGCAAGATTATTGTGGGCTATTCATGATTTTCCTGCACTAGGGAATTTAGCTGGATGTGTCACTCATGGTTACTATGCTTGGCCAACTTGTGGAGAAGGAACAATTTCTGAACATCTTCCGTTCACTAAGAAAATTTGTTATATGGGACACAGAAGATGGCTGCCAGCCAAGCATAAGTATCGAGATGATAAAACCAATTTCCCGGGAGGGGTAGAGCATGGTTCAACATCATGGCCAATGACACAGTTTCAGGTTCAAGATATTGTATCTAATATTAGAACCAAGGTTGGTAAGGGAAAACAACCATCGGTAGCAAGTCGACAGAAACGTAAAAGAATACCTGAAGGCGAAATTGATGCTGATGTAGAAGTTGAGTTTCATGACCACTCCTTATTTTCTCGAAGATCTATCCTTTATGATCTGCCGAATTGGAGTTCAAATCTGGTGCGACATAATACAGATGTTATGCATACAGAGAAAAACATAACTGAGTATCTTGTTAACAGGATCATGGGTGGAAACAAGTCAAAGGATGGTCCTAATGCACGCAGAGATATGGAAGCAATGGGGTTTAAAAAGAAGCTATGGTTGAAAGTGGATGATTTGTCTGGTAAAACAACAATGGAAGATGCTCCTTTTGCAATGACGAAAAAAGAGAAACTTGCATTTTGTACTACATTAAAGAACTTAAAGGTGCCATATGGTTTTTGTTCCAATCTTCGCAATAGCGTCAGTGTTGATCCACCTGAGTTAAAGAACTTCAAGTCTCATGATTATCATATCCTTATGAAACATTTGTTTCCGTTACTGGTTCATGCATCGCCTTCACTACCTAAAGATCTGCGGCTTTCTCTTCTTCGGATAAGTTTGTTTTCAAAATTTTATGCGCGAAGGTTATCAACAGAGAACAACTTTTAAAAGCAAAAGCTACTCTAGTGGAAGCAATCTGTGTATTGGAAAAAATACTTTCCTCCTTCCTTCTTTGTTATAAGTATCCACTTGATGGTGCATTTAGCTGACGAAGCTTTGATCTGCGGTCCAGTCAGATTTAGATGGATGTATCCCTTTGAGAGGTAATTACCAGAACTTACCTTGTTATTTAGTATGTAACTTGAGTGTTTTATTGTCATTACTGAACTTTTAACTTTTATGAACGATATTTGTAGGTTGATGAAAGGTTACAAAGGTTTGGTGCGCAATAGAAGGTACATCAATGGCTGCATTGCAAGAGGATATGTATTGCGAGAAGCCAACTTGTACAGTATGGAGGACATATCAAATGATGGTGGTGGGACTCATAAACATACTCGACGGGCCTTTCTAGATGATGATGATGATGAGTTTGCCGATGAGATGCCTTTGAGTTCTGCCAAACCTATTACTTTAACTCAAGTAAAGTTTCAGCAAGCTCGTAGGTGGCTTCTGTCTAAGTATGTGGAATAGATGAATGGCAGATGTATAACTTCTTAACTTCACAGTTGTTAGATGTTTTTTGATTATTTGATTGTCGATCTAATTGCCGCTGGACTTTTCTTTGATTGTAGGAAGTATGATTTATACGTGAACATCGACAACTTTAATAGTTAGGAAAATCTTTCTTCCAAGAAAGGGCCAAAAATATTTCTCTTATGGTTACGCGATGAGTTACTATATATATGTTAGCTTCAGATTTGCTTTAGTTGCTAACATATTGTGGTTTTTGTTGCAATGAGGTACTATATATATGAACATTGTAAACGTATATACCGCTTGGACCACTTTTATCTGTGTAAACGTATATATCACGTCAGAGGTAGATTTTGTGATAATATTACATTACATTTAGTTTTATTTTCATTGATAGAGAAGTATACCGAAAATAGACAGCCTTCTACCTGTCACTTGAAAATGAAGACTAAATCATAGAAGCGAACTCAATTACAAGGCAAAAAAATTCCATATTTTATTTTCGTTGATAAACTAACCAACTACTACAGATAGGCTCCAGTTATCATTTTCCAAAAATTTTCCTTTTTGTAGTTTGTTAGTTTTAAGCAGAAGCACACAAATTCTATCTAAAGATCCAGTTGACTGCTTATGATGATCGCTCTTATCATGTTTCATGGTCCATGGTTATAGTTAAAACTGCATCTTTATTTCCTTTGTAAATATTGTGATTTTTGTTGTGCAACTGACACACATGTTCTCTTACAGATGATAGAATCCAAAGAGACAAAATCAATATTTTGGCGACTAGTGCAAGGACCCCTCTTCAAGGCGCAATCGTATAACAAATACCAAGCCAATGGATTTGCTTTTAGCTCTCATGATTACGAGGAGGGTTTCGTAACTTAGAACAGTGGTGTGTCTATGAAAGCCATTACAAGACATAGAGCAAAGTCCATGGACAGAAATTTGGTGGAAGCTGAAATTACTTATTATGGTGTCATTAAACAAATTATAAAGTTGAACTATATGGAATTCGGGGAAGTTGTTTTTTACTGTGATTGGGTCAGAGTTGAAGATAAGAGTAATGGGTGCAAAGTTGATCCAATCTAACTCAATAAAGGTCAACTTTTTTAAGCTGCAAAGCACTAAGAGAGTGATGAATGAGCCATTTATTCGTGCATCTAAAGCGACTCAAGTATTTTATTCAAAGGATCTTGATGAAGTGGGATGGTTTTTGGTATTGCATTCACAATAAAGATTAACATGCGTAGTAGATCATCTAGAAATCCCTACTAGTTATCAGTCAGCTCTTACTGACAATGAGAGCTTTGAAAAACTATTATGTGTCGATGATGTAGTTTAGAATCATGTCTGTCATCGTTGCAAGTTGTGTGCTGCATTTCTGATTGTGATCCTTTTTTTTATCAGTTGCGAAGTTTTAGTAGGTTCTTTTTATTTAAGAAGTTTGATTCTCTGTTTTATCATATCACTTGCGCTATCTTAGTAAGTTGAATTTCTTCTATACATGGATGTTTGTTAAATGCTACTTTACAGGTTACTATGGCAGCAGTGGTGGTAGATGAAAATGGACTTCCCATTTCTAGAAATACAACTAAGCTCGGCCACCTGAAGGGCGCTTTGATTCGTAATCATATCCCTATCTCCTACAAATCCTGGAGGAATGTGCCAGATAACTACAAAGAGGATGTCTGGAAGGAATTACGGGTAAATACTTACCTTATAACTGTCAAACTGTTGCAGGTAAACACTTGCGCTATCTTGATTTATGTCAAAATATTGTTTAGAACTGAAGCTCTTTTTTTTCAGAGATCATATATATTACCGGAAACTTCTAAGCTGAATTTGATAAAGGGAATGGCTCCTATATGGAGGAGATTCAAGTGGGAGCTGAGAATAAACTACTATGATCCTTATAGCACTTATGAAGAAAGGATCGCTCATATTCCTCCAACTGTAAGAGAAGAGGATCGGATAAAATTATGTGACAATGAAAAAGAGGAAGCCCAACAGAAAAGTAGAGAAGAGCATAAGAAGAAAAGGAAAAGATATGATTACGCTCATACTTCTGGTCACAAACCTCATAGTATGGTAAAAGCTGAACTGGTACGTATATCACCTCATAGTATGGTAAAAATCTCATATGAGTTATGCTTGCATGTTGAAAACAATTAGCTAGTTTATGAACTATAGGGTACCATTAACCACTGAACCTATTAATGGAGTAGTTATTATGATTCGCTGAGCTTGTTAACTTGTAGTTTTTAAGATTCCAGTCAGCATTGGATACAAATACCTCCTCAAACCCAGGGTTATTAATACATTAGGATAATCTGTTTACTTTTGACAAGATGGTGTAAATGTACTCAATTTATTGATACTACTCACTTATCCTATTTGTAAATTTAGGAGAGCGAGAATCCTGGAGTTGAGATCACTACCTCTGATGTGTGGATTAAAGCTCATACACAAGAGAGTGGGAAAATTCTACCTAGTGCGCAACCCTACTATGTGAGTCAGGCTATGCTTTATTTCTGTTTACATATTATTCTAATTTATGCAATCCATCTATGTTCACAAAATGTGCTCTACATTACAGGATGACCTTAAGAAGGCGCAAGAAGAGATCAAGGAAAAACTAGATGCTGGTGAACCTGTAGATGAAATGGATGCATTCATTAAAGCATTTGAAAAGGATTCTAGGGGACAAGTTTGTGCTTTCGGTCCTATTTTTCGTACACAATATGATTATTCTGCTCCTGCGCGTGCCAAAGTTGCTGAATTGAAGTGCAAATATGTAGAACTTAAACATGAGGTGAAGGAGTTAAGTGGAAAGATGGAGGTTCTGCTTACCACCTTTGGATCCTTATGTAACATTGTGCAGGACATCCAATCTGGACAAGCATCATATATTGCCTTTAACCACTTTGATAATGCACATGGTCCCGCGTGTTCACCTACTCAAACTGCTTCAGCTGGTCAGAATAGTTCACCTGCTCAGGCACTTCCACATGAAGCTGAGATATCACCAGCTCGATCAGCAGCAGGTGCTCCTGATGGAGCCAAATGTTCATTGTTAAACTTGGATGATGAGACCATTGTTGTTGGTCGACTTTGTACCGGTGAATTTGGACATACGGCTCACGGCTCACCTGTAGCTGAAAATCATGCAAAAGTGTTGGTGGACCTCATACTATTGCCACATGCACTGACCATAAAGCTAACAAGTTTGTGAAGACCTTTCATGAAGTTGGAATTGGAGGCTATGTGATTCATCCAAAAGTCTGCATCCGATATGATTAGAAGGGTCTATCTGTCTTTTTGGAAATGATGTGGATAACTCAGCCAGCAGCCTATGCTTTTTTGCTATTATGTCAGCCATATTTTTTTTTTATTTTTGCTAATGTTCACACTTTTGTATGTATGCTGAACAACCTGATATGTTCTCATATGCTGTTTTGCATAGGTAAACTCTGAGTAAACTCTGATGCAGTTGTGCTTAAGGGAGATTCTTATGCAAATGTGCATAAGAAAATACTAATTTTAACTGAAAATGACTTTGAATGTTAATGTATCTTTTTGTGAATTTTACTTTGTGTATGAGTGTAGTTTTTGTTTCTATATATGTGTTTTTGGTTGTGCAGATGACTGCAGTTAAGGCTTGCTGAAGCAATAGGAGCCAGCTGGGGAATATCAATCCCTGGTAATTACTTGATCTGTTTCTGCTTGTATATTGAAGTTGCAATTTATGGATATAGTATTACTTGATTAGTTTATGCTTGACTACAGCTAAGGTTTTAACCTTCAGTTTTACACTTTCTTGCGAGGTATAACGCTTAATGATCAAATTGTTGTTGGATTATGCTGTTGGTGACCTTCATCTCTGGTAAGTCTCTTTTGTGATCTTCTTGACATCATGCACAACCATGTCTCTTTTAAAACCAAGTATCACTGAACAATGTTTGCTTCTTTTGAATGGAGAATGAATGTTTGAGTTGTAGAATGAATGGCAGTTGATGCTCTTTTTTTGCGAGCTAAACTTAGTAGTTTTACTACTCACTTTGACTCCTATGTATTCTTTGTATGTTTTATCTTGCGTCAATATGGTATGCGAGAGTTTGTGAAACTCTATTTCTAAAAGCATTGTTTTCTTGTTTGCAGACGAAGCAGTTATAAAGAATGTCAAGGACAAGCGGATATTGAATAAAGAAACAAGTGGATCCAGGTAAACTTATTGGTATGCTGGAACTCTTAGATTTTTGGATGATAAAAGAGTCATCTGCCTATATTTAGCAGTTATGAATTATCTAACAGTTGAACTCACCATGAACCCCAAATATCATATACTTAGCAGTTATTTTTGCTTTTTTCGAATGTTTGAATGTAGAAAGAATTAATGTTTGAATAAATGTTTGAATGACTTCTTTTGAATGAATGTTTGAATTGGATTGGATTGGATTGAATTCTAGGGGATAGGGTACCCGCAGGGTAAAATAAAAGGGGTGGGAATTAATTTTGACCCGGTCAATGAAGACTGACCTTCTTTTTTTTTGTTACAAAAAGATTCGTAACGGCAAAAAAGTGTTACTAAAATTTTACCAGGATAGTAGGAGTCGGTCAACGTTGACCTGGTTAAAATATTAGTAACCCTAGTAAAAATTTAGTAACGACAAATCCCAGGTTACTAAAATTTTACCAGAACACTGAAGTTGGTCAACGTAGACTTAGTCAATTTATTTGTAACTCTAGTAAAAATTTAGAAACGGTCCAGCGTTGGTTACTAATTTTCATTTCGTAACGGCCACGTGTTGGTTATGAAAACAGTTACAACCCCGGATTCGTAACGACAACATGTTGGTTACGAAAATTTGCTACACCCCCCTTTTGAAACGGTTTATTTGTGTTACAACCCCATTTAGTGACTGAAATAATAAGTTACTAAACGCAAAATATGGTGTAGTGAAGGGTAGTTTACTTGGTCTCAACTATACGAAGTTAGTATTGTCTTTGTATAATGGCTTAATGGTAGGCTGGGAAAGATGCCTACGACTATGTCTACTGCAAGTGCACATCGTCTATTGGAGACAGGGCAAATACAGGTCGATCCCTCAGAGACTTGTGGAGTGTTATGTTGATTCTGAGGCTTTACTACAACTGACTTTTGACCTAAAGTGACACAAGTTGGTTGTTTTGGTGCCTTTACGACAATATTTGGATGGTGAACAAGTGACAAATGAAATACAGATTGTAAAGAAAGTGCTAGAGAGCACTAGGGTGCTAGACTTCACCTCATAACCCTATGCGAAGGCAAAACACACTCCATTTATGTTCTTGTACCTCCCTTTGAAGGCCTCAGGTGGAAGAATTCTTTAGCAAACTCTCCTAACTCACCCCTAGTATAGCTTGTCTTCTTACAGTACAAACTATCACAAGATCATTTGGCTTGTTAGCTAACTAATTACTCCTAAAGCAATTCAACTGATCTCACTAATTCACCCCTAGTATAGCTTGTCTTCTTACAGTACAAACTATCACAAGTTCATTTGATCAATACAGCATACAATTACTCATTTCAATTAAGCACAAAGAAGAACACAAATTTTGAACATGAGTTAACTCAACATATGATTATGAGTTTCATCTACACCCTAGCAAATGTAATTAGAACATGCTAAATATCATTAGCATACAATTAAAACTAAGCTTGGTGCACCAGCTAATCCGGGCATAAGTTCTAACATCCACTCCTCAATTCTATTTATACATGCAAACCCCCAAACCCTAATTTACTTCAAATTGGAAAATAAATAAATACACTCTCACCCAAAACCGAATCAGTTGTCTCCTCTGCTATTTCGGCTCTGATTCTCCATTACTTTGATTTTCCCCAAATATTGAAAACCCTAACCCTAATTCTTTCTATCTCTCACTTAGCTCCTAGGGAAGAAGCTAAGAAAGAGCTAGAGAGCAAATAGGAGGTGATGGCGGAGGCGGCTGCGCTGTCGCTGCTGGTGTCGGGAGAAGGAGGAGGTGGCTCTGCTCAGAGCTTGGTCGGGAGAGAAAGAAGAGGGATGGGAGCTCTGCAACTGTCGGGGTCGAGGGAGAAGAAAGAGAAAAGAGGTTGGGTTGTGTTTGGTTTGGTTTGGTGAAGATATAGATGTCTTTGGTGTGGAGCGGGAGCAGCGATCCTTGATGGGATGATTGGAGCGACCGTTGGATTTATGGGAACCCGATGCGTGGGTCGATGCGGTCGTAGGATGTAGATGGGTGAGATCTAACGGATCAAATGGTGCGGGCTTGGATCCGGATCGTGGGTCGGGTCTTGGCTAGCTCAAGCCCACGTCTTGTAAGTGGGTTGCCTCTTGTTGGGTTGCAACTGATGTGCGCGCGGGCTTTGGCTTTCTGCTCCATAGACGCTTGCCTCCAATTTTCTGCTCTTTTGGCTCCTCAATTTCTCCGAGCTTTATTTACTACCTAAAAACACAAAAATAATTAGTACAAATATTTATTCTTGAAAACAAAGAAAATACAGAATCTGGGATAATATCTGATTTCTGAGCACAAAAGATGAGTTAAATGCCAATAAATAGATGTAGAAATATGCAATATTTGGCACTCATCAAATACCCCCAAACCTGAATTTTACTTGTCCTCAAGTGAAACAAGAATTAGGAAATCCTAACTATACCACTGTCGCTGGTCTCTCGAATGCATTTAGCGTATGCACTAAGCCTTTAAACCCCTAGGTGTCCCTAGTGGACGAGTTGTAGTCTCGTGAGGGTTTACCAGAGGTGTACCCACAAAACCTTCTCCAACTTCTTAGTGTAAAAGAGTCTCAAGCATCCAAGGAGCTATGAGGACATAGAGCTTCTGCATGCTAGTAACACGAAGTTAGAACTACCAAAGAACGCATTCTCATCCTTAAGTGCTGAGCGAGAAATAACCATACCATATGAAAGAATTCGGATTCGATTGTGATCATAAGCCTCGACTTCTGCCTCACCATTAGGGTTTTATGATAATTGCACTCAAAAAGACCGCTTTTTTTTTGGTCTCTCATGTGTGCGCCTTGAGCGGGAATAAAGAGAGAAATCCTGCACACGTTGAAGGTAAGAAGGATAACCTTCCGAAATAATTTACGGAGACTCCACAAAAGTGTGGACAAAAAGAATCTTTTCTGATGATCTCTAAGAAAGGAAATCAACCATTAGCAAGGATGGGAGTACTCACTTACCTTCTCACCCGATCGGCAATTAATATCACTCTCTCAGCATTCATAGAAATGTCTTCAATCTTCGGTCTTCAATTTCCTTCAACAATTTTCCTCTTTTCTTTTCTCTCCCTAATTGATGATGAACTTCTTTCCATAAAATTTCTATTTCTGAACTTCACAAAAACTTGACAAAATTTTTTTTTTTTTTTAGTACATGAAATGAAAATAATAATACAATATTTTTTTTTTTTTTAACATGAAAATTACAATAAAACAATAAAACTCAATTTTTCACAAACTTCATTAATTCCCATCCTATTTTCTTTTCTTTGTTGCATGTAAACCTTGGACTATTTCAACTTTTCTTCAAATATTCTGATGATGCTCCGTTTGCTGACGATGATGTGTTTCTATGAATGTGTTGATGTTGTTGGGAGGGAAAGAGTGATGCTAACTGCAAATCGATATTTAGAAGGAGTTTTCATCTTTAAACGTCACCCTCATGATTGACAAAATTAGCACTCAGGAGATCAAAAATAGTGCTGAAAGTGGTGCGAAGTTGGGTAGCTCACCATTCCTACCTGGAATTGACGTACGGTGACACACACTCTAACAGCTTTTCTAGAAAGTTGCAAAAAATGAAGGTTGGTGCCTCGCTTGATGTAAAATGGGTAGTCTCCACTATGGGTGATCACAATTCTACTACCGAATATCAAAACAACACCTAATTCGCCCTCCGGTATGGTTAAATCCAACTTTAACGCTCTAATCAACTAAGAAACCCGATTGCGTTCTCCAGTACTTCCAAGTTCTGTTATTTCTGTCAGATTCTCTATGTAAACATAGCTAGAAGCATGCTAGTGACTCTAAAATCTCTAAAAGTTGGAGGTTTTTATGCAAGTATTTACAAAGAGTTTTTTTTTTTTTTTTTTTTTGAAATAAAAGACTAAAAACTCTATATGCAAATGCACCCCCAAACCTAAATCAAACATTGTCCTCAATGTGTCAACAGATGATAAGAATTTAAACAAATCACATACCAAGAGAACTATGTTGAGTAGAGGAAAGGGAAGAGATTACCGGATGTCGGCGGAAGCAAGGTTAGAGCTTCATTAGTCAAGGCTAGAATCCAACATTCTCAACGGAGATCATATCGGATTAGCACAATAAAAAGAAGACTCAACCGAATCAAGATAAAAAATTTAACAAGTCCTACTGGATTATATACAATGAAAATTCACCATACACCAACAATCTAAAGAGTTGAGGATCAACCCAAAAGAAGATATGCAGAGACATCAACAGCCTTACACAAATATAACATGAGAATGCAAGTAAGATTGCATATGTGAACGATTTTCCCCAAACCTAAACTTGTCAACAGATGTGTTTGTGAGCACAAAATCTTGCAAATTTAAAGGTACATCATGCACAAGGTCTAACTCAAAATGAGTTTTGCTAAGAACAAAGGACATACATATTCCAACTGTGGCTCCTTAAAGGTGTTATACTTTGATGCAAAATAGTCCAAGAGGACTTGGGAAGCACAAAGCTCTAGGCCTAAATTAGGAATTCTCAGAAAAGTTGGTTTTGCAATTTTGTTACAAGCCAAACCTAGGTTGGGTGGAAATCTAACATACTGTGACATGGGCATGATGTTGGGCATGTCTAAGTTGTTCACATGTGTGAGCTCAAGAGTAACAGTATCACTCACAACAATATCTCCCAAATCATCTACAAGTGCTGTGACATGCTCATGTTCATAAAACATTTCTACAAGCCCTAGTCCATAATCATCATCTTCAGTTTCATGCATATGGAGATCACAAGAAACTTCACATTGTGACCTAGGCTGAGAATTAGACAAATCATGTTCACTTGCATAAAACAGTTCATCAATCTCCATGTCATAATCATCATTACTCAAAATTTCATTCTCATGCATAAGATAATTGGTGCCAAAACTCTCAAAGATTCCCCAAGTCACAACCAGGTGGTATAGCATGCTCATTTTCAGTGAACAATTGCACAGACTCCAATTCAGCAGCACAAGTATGAATATTAGAAGAAGCATCATTCATAGGGTTCACATAAGAGAAACTTAATGTCTCTGAACCTAAAGATTCCACTACATTTTCAAAATACACATGCTCTCCTAACATATCATATTCATCATCATCATCATAACAAAATTGCATTTCCCTATTCAAAATTTGAGCATTTCCAATGCACTCATTTACCTCTAGATTAGGTTCAT
This sequence comes from Papaver armeniacum, assembly GCA_023531295.1. NCBI lineage: Eukaryota > Viridiplantae > Streptophyta > Magnoliopsida > Ranunculales > Papaveraceae > Papaver > Papaver armeniacum. The sequence goes on along the minus strand of JAJJWW010018473.1, from coordinate 251,454 downwards.
ATTCAGTGTTAGTTGCATGAGTGGGAATAGAAACACTATTTTCAAAATTAGAGTCAACAAACATCCTATCATGAGATTCCTTCCATTCTTCACTTTGTAATTGAATCATGTTCATTTTTAATATCATGTTGAAATGTTCAATGGAGGGAGAGTCTTCACTAGTGGGTATGCATGCTTTGCATATGGGTATTCAAAGTACATGGCTGTGCACAAGGGTCACTAGCAAAGGGGAATTCAGACATTGTGCTATATGGATGATCATGCATTGCATTCAATTCAAGTATGGCATTGTTTTTCTCTATGATTTTGAGGTTCTCCATTATATACTGCATTCAAGGGTTCACTGGAGGGTAGCATTGTTCAACCTCCCATGGTGGTTGATGATACATGTGGTCATAATGATTAGGGTATGAGTATTCAAGGTCAGGCCCATGAGAAGGTTCATAATATTCCCTAAAATCACTATGGTTTGTGGGGGTTTCATAACATGAATCATGCACGTAAGCAAGTTCTCTGATGGATTTGTTTTCATCCCCAGTTGCAGACAAAAATCCAGACATGCTATGGATTCCAGACAACCAAGCAATTCACACTATAGAGCATGTGATATTTCAAAACTAGAGATTACACCCACAGAAACAATTCAGCAAAATACCAATTTCAGGTAGCACAGAGGTGGCTCAAAATGTCAGCAAAACAACAATTCAGCCAGCAATTATACACGGCAATCAATTCCAGGGAAGAAAAATGCTCATGCAATTCAACACAGGAGGTTGGAGGCCAAAAATAAACTTCACAGGCTAGCAATGTGTATGTGATTTTTGAAGAACAACAATTTGGCAGGTGAATGCGACTCAGAGATTCAACAGATTAGCAACAATTAGATACAAAACTCAGCAGGGCTAAAAACAAATTGTGCACATGAGAATGCACAACTCAGAGGACAATGCTCTGAGTTTACACAACCTTGTGGTGAGCCAAGACACAAATGCACAACTTAGGGTGCAATGCTCGGATGAATGGTGACAGATTCGGGGCCAAAAGGCTCGGAAAACAATGATTTCACTCAAGAGTCACAGCTCATGCACGGGTTTTCGAGATAGTTCACTAACTTTGAATCAATAACACACTCATCCAACCAATGCAACACTCGGTTCACAGTTCACGAGATCATGCATTATGTTGTATTGTGTACATTCACAGATTATCATCTATGGAAGACTCAGTTTCTAGCATACGAAGCAATTCGAAGCAAAATACGCTTCTCTAGCGGTGTGGGATGGTGCTCTGTGAAGCGATAAGTGTATCGAGGCCATCATGGGATGGGTAAACATGCATGGCATAGCAATTCGGTGGGTAAACATGCTTTATCATTCACACAATAATCAACTCTAACATTACGGGGATAAGCATTTAGATATAAATCAGGCTATCATGGTTTATCATTCAACAGTTCTGACTCAATAATCATTCAAGTTTTATACAGCCAACAATAACTCCAAATTAACCAAATCAAAACTCAAATATTACCGGGTCATGTTATGGGAATGAAATGTCACAGAATCGGGGCGATAACAATTCGGGGTAGCTAACACACACCACATTCGGCTAGTACATGGGCTTGTTGATCACGAAAGAGACCAACCGGTTTAAGCAAGGCTTAGATGATGTGGGTATTGCTTAGCAGAGAGTAACTAGGTTATCTGTGGTTTGTCATTCATGCAGATATAAAGTATAAAAGGGTTCTAGAATGACCAACCGGTTTGAGCCGCAATGGCTATGTCGCTCTGCTCCTGAGGTTTCTTCATAACCGATTTGGACTGCTCTGTTAACAAGTGCTCTTCCTTGCCTCAGCTTTCACAACAGCTTTGCAGGTACTTGTGAGCTCAAAAGGAGAGTTTTAGTTCTCAGATTTGTGCAGGTGAAACAAAGAATTTCAGAGCTTATAGTTAGCAGCTAGAGTTACAGGACAAAAAATGTGAGGTGCACTGAGGTGTTAATCAAGATTTACAAACCTTTCAACATGGTCATATGATGGCTATTTGGACTGACGGGATTAAGAAAGCTTAACTGAAACAGTATCAAAGCTAAGGTGCAAATGAACTGAGATGTAGCTAACCTAACTGGAACATGATGCAATGTATAGACAAATAGATCAAAGTTAAACAGTTAACTACAGAATGCAGTTTATATGAAATGAAACTAACTAGTATTTACAAGGTTAAGATGGTTACTGAGTTACAGCTACAAATGCTAATACTAGAATGACAATGGACTGATAAAAACTACAGCTGCAGCAGCAAGCTACAGATTGCAGATTCTCTTCTGTTTTTTTTTTTTTTTTTTTTTTTTTTAAGATGCAGGAAAACAATGATGCTAGTTACAGCTAACACTAGAGCTACAAATGAGAGAGGCTACAAATGAAAGAAGCTACAGGACAATGATGCAAAGCATATGCAAATGCAAACTAAAATTAAAAACTACAACTGAGATGCAAAGTGAAGAAAAACTGAAGATAACAGCATGAATGAACAGATAATGAAACAATTACAGCTACTGAAAGTGATGCAAAGATAGTTTCAACAATGATTAAAAGAAAAAATTGAACACATATGTACAAGGCTATGCTAAAAATCAGTAGAGAGAACCAAAAGAATTAATGACACTGCCACCAAGTCCCCGCACAGCGGCGCCAAAAACTTGGTAGGCTGGGAAAGATGCCTACGACTATGTCTACCGCAAGTGCACATCGTCGTCTATTGGAGACAGGGGCAAATACGGTCGATCCCTCGGAGACTTGTGGAGTGTTATGTTGATTCTGAGGCTTTACTACAACTGACTTTTGACCTAAAGTGACACAAGTTGGTTGTTTTGGTGTCTTTACGACAATATTTAGATGGTGAACAAGTGACAAATGAAATACTGATTGTAAAGAAAGTGCTAGAGAGCACTAGGGTGCTAGACTTCACCTCATAACCCTATGCGAAGGCAAAACACACTCCATTTATGTTCTTGTACCTCCCTTTGAAGGCCTCAGGTGGAAGAATTCTTTAGCAAACTCTCCTAACTCACCCCTAGTATAGCTTGTCTTCTTACAGTACAAACTATCACAAGATCATTTGGCTTGTTAGCTAACTAATTACTCCTAAAGCAATTCAACTGTCTCACTAATTCACCCCTAGTATAGCTTGTCTTCTTACAGTACAAACTATCACAAGTTCATTTGATCAATACAGCATACAATTACTCATTTCAATTAAGCACAGCAAGAACACAAATTTTGAACATGAGTTAACTCAACATATGATTATGAGTTTCATCTACACCCTAGCAAATGTAATTAGAACATGCTAAATATCATTAGCATACAATTAAAACTAAGCTTGGTGCACCGGCTAATCCGGGCATAAGTTCTAACATCCACTCCTCAATTCTATTTATACATGCAAACCCCCAAACCCTAATTTACTTCAAATTGGAAAATAAATAAATACACTCTCACCCAAAACCGAATCAGTTGTCTCCTCTGCTATTTCGGATCTGATTCTCCATTACTTTGATTTTCCCCAAATATTGAAAACCCTAACCCTAATTCTTTCTATCTCTCACTAAGCTCCTAGGGAAGAAGCTAAGAAAGAGCTAGAGAGCAAATAGGAGGTGATGGCGGAGGCGGCTGAGCTGTCGTTGCTGGTGTCGGGAGAAGGAGGAGGTGGCTCTGCTCAGAGCTTGGTCGGGAGAGAAAGAAGAGGGATGGGAGCTCTACAACTGTCGGGGTAGAGGGAGAAGAAAGAGAAAAGAGGTTGGGTTGTGTTTGGTTTGGTGAAGATATAGATGTCTTTGGTGTGGAGCGGGAGCAGCGATCCTTGATGGGATGATTGGAGCGACCGTTGGATTTATGGGAACCCGATGCGTGGGTCGATGCGTCCGTAGGATGTAGATGGGTGAGATCTAACGTCTCAAATGGTGCGGGCTTGGATCCGGATCGTGGGTCGGGTCTTGGCTAGCTCAATCCCACGTCTTGTAAGTGGGTTGCCTCTTGTTGGGTTGCAACTGATGTGCGCGAGGTCTTTGGCTTTCTGCTCCATAGACGCTTGCCTCCAATTTTCTGCTCTTTTGGCTCCTCAATTTCTCCGAGCTTTATTTACTACCTAAAAACACAAAAATAATTAGTACAAATATTTATTCTTGAAAACAAAGAAAATACAGAATCTGGGATAATATCTGATTTCTGAGCACAAAAGATGAGTTAAATGCCAATAAATAGATGTATAAATATGCAATATTTGGCACTCATCACTTAACTCTGAGAGTATCCAAAACTAGACTAAGTACTGAAGTTCTTTCTGCACTTACGGTTTCCTCATTAACAAAATCTTGTTGTGTACTTTTACTTTACTTTCCTCATTATAATTTGTTTAAGTTATAATTAAAGTAATTGCACTTGTACGTTAATCCCAAACACTTGGGTTGATTCTTATAGTTTAAGGTTCGGTTTCAAACTAGAAAGTATATACCAAGTGTATACCTTGTGGTTGTTATCTTCTTGACAGTTTTTGTCCATATTAGATCATGCAAGGTATTTGACTTATAGGTTGATATCGAAGAGATTGTGGTGTACTTGGTACCCTCGTCATTTCAGTATCTTTGTACGTTTTTTTTAACTTCTAGGTACACATGCCATTTGGATGTGTAACTTCTGGGTACACATGAAAAATGCATGTGTAACTCCCATTTACATTAATCAGATGCATAGGTAACTCCTAGCTACACATGTCATATGTATACATGCATTTTGTATGTGTACCGGCAGATTACATATGCATTTTGTTTGTGTATCAGCAAATTTTGGTAGTGGCGATGCTTTTCGAATAGGTGGTCAACTCTTTTGAATGATGATTAAAATATTATGTAGTTAACATAGTGTACATGCCAGGTATCCAATTCATATGCATGTGTAACTGTCAATCACACTGGAAAAATGCATGTGTAACTCCCAATTACACTAAACAGATGCATGTCTAACTCTTAGTTACACATGCTAAGACAAGTTATCAAGTGTCTTTTTCTGTAATTTTTTTTTAATATAATTTTTCCCTGCAATTGTTCTATAATTTTTGTTCATCCCCATGGATGTTTATTTTGTTTGCAGATATGCAAGTATTTTCGAATCGAGAAAGACAAAAAGGGAAGGGAACATTTATATTATAGGATATCATGGCTTGTTTCTAGGATTTTGTTATACATATCTCGTGTGTTAACTCGTTTATTGTGTTCAATAACAACTGATTAGTATAATAGATAAACGAAGAAATCCTTGTAAAGGAAATTGTTATGTTCAATAACAACAGAATATATGTTTTTTTTTTGACGTGTAACTGCTGAGAAATGCATCCCTATGCATTTGTAACTTCTGCCATATGGATGTGTAACTTTTCAATACACATGCCATATGGATGTGTAACTTCTGGAAAAAGTACGTATGTATGTGTAACTTATCATTACACATGCAATATGGATTGTGTAACTTCTTAGTGCATATCCATATGTTAGCGGTGGTGGTGGTGGAAAGTGGAGGTGGTGGTCGGCTGTAGTTTTGGTTGTGGGCGATGGTGGTGGTCAGTGGTGGTGGCCTATGGTGGTTAGTTATGGTGGGCGGCTTGTGTGGGTGGTGCTAGTGGTGGAAGTCGTTCGGTAGTTGTGATGGTGGAGGTCGGTGGTGAGACAACATTTTACTTTATTTTAATAATTTAGAACTTAAATTACAATTTTGTTTAATTAAGGTTTTTTTTTTCTGCTCATAAAAGGGCAATATATTGATAAATAGAAAAAACAGAGATTCTACAAAGAGGTGGAGTCACTGAAACAAAACAAAGAGCAAAATCTCAAGCACAATTACTAGATGAACTGTGAAAGGAAAAAAAAAAACAAAAACTACAGGGAAAATAACTAAGTAATACCCATTACTCCCTCCCAATTATGCAGTAACATACTAAGAGACCCAGATCCCAGTTGAAAAGCAAACATTTTACTTTATCCAGAAGATGATTATAATGCTTGTATTTCTCCTGAAACAACCTTCTATTACATTCATTCCAAACTGTCCACCAAATTGCAAATGGTATCATGCTCCAAATTCGATTTTTCCTTGAAACACCTCTTTTTTTACCCCACTCCCACATAGTAGCTCTTACATCTTGTCTAAAGACCCAGACTAGCTTGAAAGTGTTGGAAAAGAAATTCCACAACTTCATAGTTTCAGAACAATGCAAAACCAAATGACAGTTTGACTCTGGAGCTAGCTTTCTTGCGTAAGATACACCCATTTATAACAATGGTATTCCTTAAAGTATCCGAAGTAGGTGCAGCTGTGTAACATAAAGTCCAAGTGAAGAAAGCTACCTTTTGAGGGATTCTTGGATTCCATAAGTGTTTGTGTGGAAATCTAAGCAGACCATCGAATTCAATGACATTATAGCAAGATTTTACTCAAAACGTATTACCTTTCATCCATGAAATGAAATCATCACCAGTATCTGACAACGAGGGAATATTGACTAGTTGTAATAACTGGCCAATCATGTCGACTTCATCTCCTCCTAGAGGTATGGAGAAATTAAAATCTCAAGCAGAATTACCATTTAAGAATATAATCATGTCATTAATAGTGGTAACAACATATATAAGGATATGATCGTCTTTTAATATTTAGGGATCTAGATTTTAGTTAAGGGCTTGATATCATGGGTAACCCATGAATAGGGTTAGGGGTTGAGCCAATGGTTGACTAATCTTTAGATCTAGCCCATTCAAAAACATAATGCCCATAAAAATATCCTTATATTTATCTAATATTTTGTAGGTAGTCCACCAAATTTTATATTTAATCGCCTTAAAATCCTTAAGTTTATATAAAAAAATTTGTAGGCCCCTCAAGTGTAGTACTAGTTTCTAGCTCCGTCACCAGGAAGGCAGGAAGGGCCTTAGCATAATTCCCCAAACTATTAACTTAGCGACGTGGATGTCCAGCGGATTTTTAACTCCGCATCAATATCCAACCGATTAGTCTATGGACCGGACATCCATCCGCAAAAAAGAACTGATGGCCAGTTCGAATCTGTGATATCCGTCCCGAAGCTCACCCCCTATGATGGAATATGAGTCTTGGGTTGAAGTTTTGGAAGATTAATGGGCTTAAGGATTTTGTTGGTGGAGCTAATGGAGTATGGGGTTATTTGGACGTGAACAAGACACTTTCCAAGTTTTTTTTTCCTATGTGTTGCCGCGATAAACGCCAAGAGAATGGATTAATCACGTTGGAGTGGAGAATCAGATACACAAAACAGTAAAGGGAGGGAGCAGACGACTTGGGGGAGAAATTTATAATGATTTTGAATGTTTTTTTTAATTGTTCTAACGTTGTAATTCTCCCATATAGAAGGGGATATTGTGTTAACTTGGTAAAGAGACTTGGAGAGTTGAGAGTGGTAACTATTGTCCATCTTGTAAGTAATTCTACTCTGATAAATGTTGGAAAATTGGGTTAAAAAACAAGAGGATGAATAAAGAAAAACAGAAACCAAACAATGGTGTACCCCTGACTTCAAGGCTCTTTCGATTCTTTTAGACAATAATTCGACCTTTCCCAATTAAATTGGCGAGTACAACAGGTCTCTCGAATTATGCCTTCAGGATTCAATGAAGCCCTAACACCGTAATCGAATTCAAGGATTGTACTTCCTTGCCCCGACCAAGAAACACACTGTATAAGATTCTGATGATGCTATTAGAGAAGAAGAAAACATATTGCTTTTTGATGTTATAATAAACGAGCAAAGGGAGATGCTATTTATAGATGTTTTCGCATCTGTTGGGAATGGCGTCTCTTCATCATCAGACATGAATGGCGTCTGTTGGAATCGAAGATTCTGGATATGATTCTAACTGTCGAAACATCTATAAACAGCCTGGGGGGCTACGCCCCCCAGGACCCCCCCTTGGATAGCACAGTTGAAAATATTCCAACAATAAATACGATGACATTAATAAGATCTCTAGTTGTTTTTCTATCCACGAGTAGGGTTCAAGGAAGCTTTTTACATTATGATCTACAGTTGTTTTTCTATCCAAGAACTAATCTTTCTCCTAGGGTTCTCAAGGAAGCTGTTTTAATGTGTAACTCATACTAATATTTGATATCTTTTACATCTAACGTTAAACTCCTTTGAAGTATATATGGATTACTTCATATTTACATCTTGAGTATGTCAAGTATGTAACTTTAGTAAGTTAATAAATCATTAGTACAAAACAAAGCTAGGCTAAGTTAGCCTGTGTTAGTGGTGGTCAGGATATAACGGGGAGGTTCGAACTCATGACCTATTGTGTCATAAGAGTTGCCTCTAATCAGTGTTCCACTTTGGTTGGAATTAATAGAAAAGATAAATCAACGGTGGTGGTTTGTTCAACTTAAATATCATAATTGCTTTATTAATTAGTGTTTCACTAATTGCACATAATAAATAATCTACTCATTATAAAGTGTTTTATTAATTAGTGTTTCACTTATTGCTCATAATAAATGACTAATCCTTTTTTAATTATAGATGTTTTCTTAATTAATTATAATAATAAGTAATTTTGATAAATAATATCAATATACATTTTTTGCGACAATGAGTAGTAGAAGAGGTGGAGGCCGAAAGATTAGTGGTGGTTAAGGGAGGCTCCAAGCACAATTATTTTTGTTTTTTTATCACAACATGGGATACAAAGTCCATTTTTCACATGTATCCGACTTGCCAAGAGTTTTTTCTCCCTCTTTCCTCAAAATCCTGACTCCACCCCTGGTTTGTGGTGGAAGAAGTAGTGACGGTGAGTGCTGGTGACGGTTAGTGCTGGTGAGTAGTGATGGACAATATTAATTTTATGTTGTCGTTGCAACATCGATAACATTGTAGTGTGAAAGATGTGGTTGGTTGTTTTTAACACTTTTGATAAAGGAAGGTACCATATATTTCAGGGATTATATCATACAAGATAATATTTGCATGATCATAGTTGGATCACCCAAATGGTACCCCTGTTATCTTTGGTACTATATCGTATAAATCATGATTTTTTAATGTTAAAATAAAATTGATTGCAATACAAAAAAAGAATATATACACGGAAAAATAAATAATGGAACTAATCAATTGACGACATTTTGTTCAATCTAAACCTCATACATGGCATTTGTGATTGAAAATTAGAATTGCGTCCAACAACCTACATGGGGTGGGCGGCAGTGATGGTGGCAGTGGTGGAGTCAAAAATTGACATTGAGGAGGCCTACTTAAAAAAAAAAAAAAAAAAAAAAAAAAAAAAAAAAAAACTTTGGTGGACTAAACCATAAATATATATGGACAAAGTAATATTTATAAAATAAAATAAAAAATTTATGTAGTTATTAAAAATTTAAGGGGTTAGAGCCAGGTTAGTCAACCCTTGGCTCTGCCAATAGGTGGTGGTGGATAATAAAAATGGATTCATATGGTTTTATGGTGGTGGCGGGTATTGGTGAACAAAAACATATTATGCTAATTTCGTAACGCCACAAAATATGTAACGTTATATTATAAAGTATAAAACGTGGTTGATCATTCTAATGTTAAAATAAACTCGATAAAACACATGTCCATTATAAAAAATTGGTGCAATCAATTGCCATGTTATGTAATAACTAAACAAACGACACGAATCAAGATCAGAACATATGAAATTATTTATTATCGATTTCTCTATGTAAAGAGTGGTCAGGATTTGTCCTTGGCAAAGATAAATTTATCGCTGGGGTTTGTTTAACATAACCATTTTTAAATATTTTATCAATTAGTGTCTCATTGATTGTTCATAATGATTAATTAAATTTCTATTATAAATGTCCATTTAATAATCTAACATAAATACATAATTTTATTAATAAATAATTGTACTAAAAGCTATATTAATTCTAATGGTGGTAGTGGAAGTAGGGTTAGTATAAACGGTGGCGGGTGTTTGTGAATGGTGGAGGCGGTAACATTACTATTGGTGGAAGAAATAGTGGCGGTGGATGGTTTTTATGGTGGTGGGTGTTGGTAATAGTAATGGATGATAATAGTTTTTGTTACAGGGCCCACGGCCCATGGATGTGCGGTCCATCTAGTTACTTAGAGTTTATCTTTATATATATATAAAGGAAATTGTATTCATGTAACCTATTATCCTGATCAATAGAAACTTCTCTTTGTCTCTTCATTTTCTCCCCCATTTTCCACTGCAACACGTTATCAAGCACGAAATCTACCCTGTCGCAATGATTTTGACTTTTTTTCTTTCTTTTGGGTTGCTATCAAATACACTACGTTGGAATCATTGGGATCGTTGGAATCGTTATCGTCAAATCGGCTAAGTTGGATCTATTTCTGTTCTTTTCCCCCATTTTTTTTTGATGTCTCTATGTATCCCTATGTTTTTGATTTTGTATCCCTATGTTTTCAATGGTGCACTAATTTTTCCTGCAAATTAATTTTTGAAAATTAATTCGATGAGAGAAACTCACCAGGATAAAAATAAAATAGATGGTTAATTTGTTCACTTGCAAGCTATATCCATGCAAATCCAATAAACAATTGTGTGATTACATTTTATAACACGTTTGTCCGTTTGTGTCGTGATTCATTTTGTTACTGGGAAAAGTGGAGAAAGAAAAACTGTTTGCGAGGTGGAAAAAAATCAAAGGAAATCTGGGGTCCTCATGTCTCCTGTTGAACAACAAACGGAGAAGCATCTTGAGAGGAATACGTTTCAAGGAAACATGATTGGGTGAAGAAACCAAAAAAGAAAGAAGAAGAATAACGTATGTGGGAACAATTGAAACGGGCGTTACGTCTGTTTTTCTTTTGGAGAGTACCCTACCCCGGCCGTTTGCATTCCGAGAGAAGGAAATCCGTGGAGAAAAATGTCCAACCCGGTAAAATGGAACAAAACAAACCCGGTCTCATCTCCAGTTCCTATCCGGTCCGTTCCGGTCCAGCCAGTCAACCCGACCCGGTCCGGTCCAGTCCACCCAACCCGGTCCGGTCCCGTTTGTTCAGTTCCGGTTCTTCTGGGACGTGCGTGACTAAGACTGTTTCGGTCTTGTCTATATACAGTGGGAACCCAAATGTGAGGTAAGTAACCATAACGCGGTTTTTTACATTGAATGAACACTTGCTAGGCTTTTTTTTTTTTTAGAATATGCCTACTTTTACTTTTTCTATTTTTATTTTTATTAAGATAAATCCATATCATATAAACGGTCAACTTAAACTATGACTATTTATCTCGACCATTAAGAGTTTTGGTTTTAGTGTTATTTTATTCTCTTGAATATGATATTGGCTATAGTTGAATGGTGTCTTTTGTTTAATTGGTTGTACTAACTCAATTCCAATGTATTTATTTGGGGTTTAGAAGTATTTGAGCACCATTATTGTGTACTTGATATTTTCTTCCCAAATTTGAAATGTTCCATGGGATGCAATCCACTGGCTCGACTATTAAGAGTCGGTATTTTCAAAAGATACGTTGCAAATAAAATCATATGTATTCCAAATTTTGTGGAAGAACTCACAAAAGATGATATGAGTCGGAAAATGTCCATGATACTAACGAACCGGTATATGTTGAAATATGACAACAAGAGAACTATCTTTAGTAATCTATTCAATCTAAAGTAATTGGTTGACATGTGTAGTAAGATTCTCTTGGCCTATTGAGATAAAGAAATTTCTCAAATTAAGCTAAATGTAGCAAAATTGAAAATGGAAAGAACCCCGAAGTAATAAGGGTTAGACGTAATGACTCATATAAAGCATGTGAAAAGGGACATATATATCATGAAACAAAGATGTATTTTTTCCCAGTAGTAATGACACCAAAGTATAGGTATCAATTGAACATGGGATCAGCTAAGTGTAATTCTAGCTCCCATCATAATAAAAGAGTTGGAAATGCACCTGGTCATAGGTGTTGGTATATACAATGTAATGTGTATGTGTATCATAGTAACAACCAATTTTCACATCAACTTTAATGGCAACAAGAACTTTTCCTGGCCAATTCCCTATCTTATCGAGCGCAGCACTGTTCATTTATTTTTTCAAGATAGAACAAAGACGTCGCAAAATCTCTAAATGTACCAAGAGATAATCACACCTTGTTAAATTTCCAAGTAACCCGTGCAAATGGATATCATGTGGAACATCAAAATGATGAGAATGTAACTGATTGCATCTCTTATAGTCTCTAATATATTTGGAAGGAAATATATTTTAGAGAAACTAATGAGTCAATCTAGTGAAATGTAAATCACTATAGTATTTGGATTATTGAATTCATATTGACTCCGATGATGAAATGTTGGAAATTGACTCATACAGACTTTGGCATAACCGTAAAGGCACTTTGGTTGTGACATGATGTTTCGTTTTGAAAGTACTCATACGTACATCGCGGAAAAAAGATTGACAAAATGCGAAGTAACGGCATATCTCTCAATAAGTGTTTTCTAAAGTACCAGATGCGCAACCCCCTCCTCCCTCCCATTATGCTTTTAAGTAAAAGAGCATATCACTCATTTTAAAAAGTCTTCAGTAAAACAGGATCAAGACCATCCTAAGATGAAAATGGTAAACAATCCATATTACAAAGATAACAAGGTGAAATTTAGGAAAAAAAATATTCATGCAGAATGCGGACCATTAAAGTGACTTATGGCTCTGGTGAATGTTTTGACATTTTGGACTAGTTATAGTTCCCAAGAAATTTGCGTTTAAAAACTCATATCACATATTACACAATACAAAGTGCAAAGGCTCACCACCCTTATTAATGCTAGAGAATTTACATCAAAAAGACTTGATGAATATTGCATGTTTAATAGGATCAATATAGAGCATCTTATACCCAATGGTGCAGCGGAGGCTACCATCAAAGCTTACGAGATGGTGCCTAAGGAATAGGTTATGCGTACCAACCTATCTTTTATTGCTTTGGGGATATGCAATATTACACGCATCTTACTTAATTCGTTTTAGAACCCAATATTAGTCAACCTTTTCTGCGTACCAGTTGGTAACCTGGATTTAAGCTTTGACATTCGTGTTCTTACGCATTTTTGGTTGCACTATATATGTGCCATTACGCCTCCACATCGTACTATGATGGGTCTTCAAAACTGTTAAGTAGTTATGTTGGAAATGAGTTCCCAACAATTATCCGCATTTTAAAACTTTTGGCAGGAGATCTCTTACCGCTAGATTTGTGGGTTATCACTTTAATGAGACAGTCTTCCCGTCGTTAGGGGGAGATAAGAAAAAGTATTTTCTAAGGGAACGACAGGTTTTGTCGTGGTGTGTTCCCACTGTGTCTCATATTGATTCTTGTACTCCACAAATGTAAATGTGAAGTGATAAAGAATATTCAATTTTCAGAATGTACACTGATGTTGTTAAAGTGATGAGATCACACATACCAGCTGCAAACCTACCTGCAAAGTTACAAATTCTCAATATGGGATATACACCATAGGCTAAGGTGTTGCAACTACACTTAGTAAAAATGTGGTTGAGGACGTGGCTCCATAAAGGAAGTTGGAGAAACCACTTGGTTCGATCAATCCTCACCTAAAAAGGAAGTAGGTGAGTAAGGCACAACTTATGTATATCATCATAAAACATCTCATAAGATTGCGTCTGAATATGTCCATGAATCAAACTGGAGGACGCTCCGAAGTTTTTAAATGATTCTAGAGAACAATGAAATCCTGACGGATTATGAGAATGCACATGAGTCAATGGAAGGATCATGCGTGCACAGTGATGATATAATCCATAAACAGTCGCTCCAGAAGTAGAGCACAATGAGATCGAACCATGTTTTATTTTGATTAATTTCAAATAAATAGCATATTTGGCCTACACAATCCAGGTAGAACTTAGTTCTTTGGCAGATATATGGATATTTGGTGTGGTAGTGCTAACCAACCAAGTGTAAAGCCTATGGGACATACATGATTATTTGTCATAGAGAACAGTGGGAAGAATGAAGTCTCAAAGTATCAAGACTCGCCTTGTGGCGCAAGGTTTCTCACAAAGCCCTGGAATTGTCCTCTTGTAATGAACGTTATAGCGTTCCGCTACTTAGTTAGCTTGCTAATTTCAAAATGAATTGAAATGAAGCACATGTATGTGGTTATTACGTATCTCTGAAAGAATCAAGAGATAAAAGATATTTACAAAAGTACATGATAGCCTTTTGTTGCCAAATCAAGTGACTCTAAACCACAGAGTGCGTTTAAAGTTAGATATAACGCTCACTTAAGATTGGAGCAATCAGGCGGATATGGTATACCCGTCTAAGTGACTATTTGATTTGGAGGGGATAGACAAGTAAGGTATTTTCCTTGCATATTCACAATAAAGTTCCTGATTTGGAATTGTAGCTGTCTATTCGATGGTACAGACATGATGGGTACTCTTGATGTAATAAGAGACCTTAAAAGCTATTTGAAATCCGAATTTGAGATGAAAAGTCTGGGGAAATCTCGACCGAATATTGAGATTGTGGTATATTATTCCACCAGTTTGCATATGTCTAAAGTTGTCAGGCAATTTAACAAAGACATGCATCCTGATAGCACTCCCATGATCAGTCGAGGTTCAAATGTAAGTAAGTGACCATTTCGTCTAAAGGAAAATGATGAAGATGTGTTGGGTGATGAAATTCCCATATCTAAGTACAATAGACGCATTGTTGTACTTAGTATAATAATGTACTCGATAAAATTTTTGCATCCTCATGGAACTTGTTAGCTAGATATATCTCAGCGCCAACGCAACGTCATTGGAATGGTATAGTGAATGTAATCATATACTTAAAAGTAACCATTGACATAAATTTGTTTTATCCCTAAAAGACATAAAAAGGAATGCTAGCGAAAGTGCAATCCAAAGGTTGTTGATTATAAAGGAACAATAGTCTCTTTTCCAACGAAAGTAATCGGGGGAGATACGGTAGACTATTTTCTAGGTCATTACCGGTATTCAGTTTCGAAAAGTACATGACTATAGGAACAGATCTGAACAACTCGAAAGTAATCGGGGGAGATGCCGACATCGGGGGAGGATCCAAGGATATGATGTCGACATATTTTACTTCGAAATTGAAGTTGTGTTGTACTCTTTTTCCCTTCGATCGAGAATAGTTTTTCCCAAAGGGTTTTGTTACTCGACAAGGTTTTTAGCGAGACAATACTAAAAGCATCAAGTATATTGAACGTTTAAGACATGAAGATCGTGTTGATATTACTGAAAATATCTGAATCAAAGAAATGAAACGCGATAGTCTGTTAAGCTACGTAACTTCCAGAATCAACAACAAGGTCTTATAAACATTCAAGTCACCAAAGTAAAATGTGATAAACTTCTTCTGACTGCATTAGACTAATGAAAATTGTCTGACATCAGAGGGAACATCTAGTGGTGTGTTGAACTCTTTTCCTTCACCGAGGTTACATTTTCCCACAGGGTTTTGTTGCTCGGCAAGGTTTTTAATGAGACAACAACAAATACCGGGGAATGTAATTTCCCATCCAAGGCTATTGTCTTTCCCACGAGGATTTTCTGCCTTAGGAGTTGTGAAGCAACTAGTCAACTTCAACGGAGCAAAGTGATCATCTTTAACAGATCACCTTTACTTGCATCTTTCACGTTGTACTCTTTCCCCTTCGTCAAGGTTTTGTCCCACTGGGTTTCCTTGTCAAGGTTTTAACGAGGCAACGTATATGCGTCTAACTATGTTCTAAGTTTGATTAATATTGTACTCTTTTCTTTAGTTCAGGTTTTGTCCCTATGGGTTTTCCTAACGAAGTTTTAACGAGGCAATTAACTTAGATCATCGATCTTTGGAGATCGTATTGCATGTGATGAACTACATGTAGAGTAAGAGACAACATGTGAAGTACTATATGTGAAGAGTTGTACCAAGGTTTTATCCCACTGGGTTTTTCCTTGTCAAAGTTTTAGTAAGGAAATTGATTTCGACACAAGTCATCAAGGAGAGAACGACATTTGAATAACTACATTCAAAGCACTATGTATAAAGTTTTGTTATTGAACCGCACAAGGGGGAGTGTTACAGGGCCTACGGCCCATGGATGTGCGGTCCATCTAGTTACTTAAAGTTTATCTTTATATGTATATAAAGGAAATTGTATTCATGTAACCTATTATCCTGATCAATAGAAACTTCTCTTTGTCTCTTCATTTTCTCCCCTATTTTCCACTGCAACAGTTTTTGCTTTTTAGTGGGTTTTATTGACCGAGTAAAAAAAAAAATCTTCACAAAACATGCAACATTGTATTGTGAAAGATGTAATTGGTTGTTTTTAGAACCAGTGATAAGGACAAAAATCAAATATTTCGAGGATGATACCGGAACGTATAAGACAATATGATCATGACTGTTGGATCATCGAAACGGTATCCGTATTATATAAAGGCAATTGGTGTACTCGCGTAAGAGAACATTATCGCTCTCTCAAGTACTATTACATTTTTTTTCCTGAAAGACCATCAATGTCGAGTTGTTTCGCGACAACTACCTACAAAGACAACAACTTTCACTCAATTCCCGATATAAAACATTATTGGCCGGGAAAATGTATTTGCATTCTAAAATATTTGTTTGAAAATTATGTTTGTTCATCAAAATCATCATAAAAAACTCTAAATCATAAATCTAAATTTTGCCTCCAATGTTTATAGAATATTTTTTATATTTTACATTCTCAAATCATGCGACCTCTTGATTACAAATCAACAATATCAAATTACGGATCAATATGTATAGGTTTCATTCACTGGGTTAGAAGGTAGAGTAGATACATATGGGTAGATCACACAAAGCAGAACATGACCGAGAATACTTCAATAATTTGGTCAAGAAATAAGGTCAAAAATTTAAGATTAACTTTCTATAGGACTAATTAGATCGGCTTCGATAGGAGCCGACTAAAATATGGATTAATAATAATTTCCATGTAAGACAATTTCAAAACATAGTTTGGCTAACTCTGCCTATGTAAAGAGTGGTCAAGATTTGTCCTTCCTCAATTGCTATGTTATGTGATAAGAAGGTGATATCTAAGATTGAGGTACAATTCAAATCTATTACATTCATACCATTTACAACTGGACGCCTTGAAAAAAATTGACGTGTTGTTATTATTATTACAGGTAAGGGATACAGTGACCACACTTGCGCAAATAGCTCACTTCGCAAATGATTGGTGTTGCATGTACTGACTAGAATGCAACGATGAATTTGAGGAAACAAGGCACCAGAATCAGTGTCCGGAGTATTTTGGATATAGTAACTTAGACCCGATGTAATACTTATGTTCTTTTTTTTTTTTAGTTTTTCCACAATCTATTTATTTAAGAAAAATGAACATTGCAAATACATAACATCAACAAAAATTAGACAGATTGTGTTTGATAATAATGGCTACCGATGGTCCGGAAACGGCAAAAGAAAGGAAATGATGTAGAAGAATTGTTGGGATATACGACATATTACTTGATACGAATGAAAGAGGTATAACTATTTCGATTCTGAAATCACATAAAGTTCACAGTAGAAGATGACATCAAGTTTAAAGTTAGTAACAAATATAATATGGCTATCTAAAATGTTAAAAACAAACAGGATATATAAACTTAGAAAGCCGTGGGACTTGAAGAGGCCAATTTTGAAAACTACAATCTTAGAAAGCAATGATCCACAATACCATAATTTTTTTTATAAATATTCAACGTAGAAGATGTCAACTTTTGATAAAGGATCCATTGACAACCTATAAATTTGAAATAGGATCAGGGAGTACAATATGTGTTCAAGGTTCTTTATGAGGTAATGTGTCGCCAGATTGTATTCCAAGTGAAGGTAGGAACATATGGAAGTGACAAAATGTCCAAGACTTTTGAAGTTACCAAAGCCTTCGTTAAGACGAACTGCTGGGCACAATACTTTGTTGAAGATTTAATGGCAGAGGTTTGCATATATACAATCCCTTCAAAAAGGTAATTGGTACACATTTTAAACATTGTCATCTAATGGGTGTTGAAAAATTACAGGAAAATCAAGTCACATTGGAGAGTTTGTATCATCCGTTCGATGCAAAAAAAATATTATTCTCTGCCTATTTGGAGGATCGACAACATGACCATGATAGATGAGTCAGCTGGAGCGAAATAGGAGCATGGGGAGACTTTTATGGACGATATTGATTAGTTGATTTCACTGAGATGAGTGCTCCTCACGACATATTTCCAAAAAAATATTTAAACTTCCATGTTCATGTAGAGCATTATCTCATCATAAGCAATGAACCTAAATAAAAAAGTGTCTGGAAGTTAAGATTATATTTCTTTCGTTTGAGCAAATCTCCGACGGTAAAATATTAAAGGAAAAAAACAAGAAAAAAAAAGAGGAAAATCCCGACTATTTTTATGACAAACCCATATTAAATCATAAGGAGTTGATAAGTATTCGGGACACAAATTATACGATATATTAAAAATGAACCAACATCATGGCCCGTGCCGTTACGGCACGGGTTAAGGGCTAGTCTAAGATACAAAACAAAGCTTGGCTAAGTTTGCCTATGTAAGTGGTGGTCCAGATTTGTCTAGAGAAAAGATAAATCTATGGTCATGGTTTGTTCAACTTAAATAGTAATTGGTATAAATGTTTTATTAATTGGTGTCTCATTAATTTCTCATGATAAATGATTTATTAATTTTACATCATAAATGTTCCTTAATTAATATTAATACATATTTCCATCAATAAATAATTTTGACAAAAATTATTTCAATAGATATTAGTGGTTGCGGTGGTAGTAGAAGAAGAAGTAGGTGGTGGAAGCGGTGGCAGGTGTTACTAAGTGGTGGAGGCGGTAACATTAGTTTTAATGGAAGAAATAGTGGTGCGCGCTGGATGGTTTTAATAGTGGTGGTATTGGTTTTTTATTTTTTTTTTCTAGAATACAAAACAAAGCTTGGCTAAGTTAGGCTAGATAAAGAGCGGCCGAGATTTGTCTAGGAGAGATAAATCTACGGCCGTGGTTTTTTCAACTAACCATTATAAATACTTTATTAATTAGTGTCCTTAATAATTGCTCATGATGAATGATTAATTAATTTTTCATGATAAATGTTCATTTAATAAATCTAATAAATACATATAAGTTTATTAAAAACTATATATATATAGGTAAAGAATTTGGTGCTGGCGAGTTTCGAATTCAGGTAACTGGTATCATCACCCAATGACTTTACCATTGTACTACAATGACCCCGGTTAAAAAATATATTAATAATTTTTCATGGTGGCAGTGAAATAAGCAGTGGGTGGTGGAAACAGTGGCGGGTATTTGTGAGTGGTGGAGGTGGTAACATTACTGGTGGTAGAAAAAATAGTGGGTGTGGCTGGTTTTTACGTACGGTGGTGGATGTTAGTGAATAGTAATGGACAATAATAGTTTTGTGTCTTTACAAAATGGGCAACATTTTATCGTGATAGATGTAGTTGACTGTTTTTAGCACAACTGGTAAGGAAAAAACATAAATATTTTGAGGAGGGTACTAAATCATATAAGACAATATTATCATGACCGATGGATCACCCAAATGGGATCCCAGCTATTTATTGTACCCGACCGAATAAATCACGGTTTTTAGTTAAAATAGAATTGATTACATTTCCAAATTACAAAACAAAGTTTGGACAAGTTAGGCGACCAAATTTATACTTGCAGAACATTAATCTACCGCTATAAATGATCACGTTTAATTAAAATTTAATAATAAATGTTCAATTGATATTTCATAACAAATGTTTCTTTAATTAATCAAATGAATATATTTTTGTTCATGCATAATGAATTTAGTTATGGTGTTGTGATGGTGGGTAGTGGTGGGGATAATGGTGGTGGGTATTGGTGAGACTGGTGGAGTGGTGACGATAATGTGGTGGTGGAAGAAGTAGTGGTAGTAGGGTGAGAAAAGGGGTCCTAAGATATGTAAATTAAGCACAAATGGTGGTTGTGATGGTGGATCGGCGGTGGGGATAATGGTTGTGAGTATTGGTGAGACTGGTGGAGTGGTGACTGAAAAGGCGAGGGTACCCAAATATACCTCAAGCTAAAACTTTTCCTACCAATAAGTCCTTTTTCCGAAAGTGATTGTCTATGGACTGAGTCAAGACAATATAGCTAATCGGTTCACACTTCGTGTGATCGTCTATGGATACGAGATCGAGACAATACAACAATGAAGTATGTTTACTTGATACAAAGGTTCGGACTTAACCAAACACAATAGGATTGCTTATCAAGTAAATAGGAATTAACGTTTGTGTGATTTACTTTAATTATAATAAAACAATTATAATGCGGAAAATAAAAGTAAATGACACAAAGAAGATTTTTTTAACGAGGAAACCGCAAATGCAGAAAAACCCCGGGACCTTGTCCAGAATTGAATACTCTCAGGATTAAGCCGCTACACAAAATTACACCTAACTTCGTATAGTTGAGACCAAGTAACTAACCCTATAGTTCACTTAGTTCCGTTTGTATTCCCACGCGTCCGACTTGTGAATAAGTCACGTACTTGGAACAATTCCTTTGGTTCGTATTCCAAACAGTAAAGGAACAACAAATCTGTTTGGTATCAACTCTATTCAACCAAGTGATATGAGTCGGACAAAGGCTCTTCTGTTTATCTTAACATAAACTCCTTCGTCGGGTCCTTAGATCTATCTTATGTTCAATCACCCAAAGGTAATCGTTTAAGATTAAGCCAATCAATACCTTTAATCACAAGGAAACATATTGATGCCGATCTACTCAATTAATCAATCCAATCTACCACAAGGATAAACCGATTATTAATTGGATCCTCTTTTACCGAAACAAGTATTGTGCACACCAAAGATTATAAAACCCTAGTCAGATCTTCAATATCTTCTTTGTCTTCAAATCTTCTTAAATATTCAATAAAAACCTGCACACAATCACTTGAATCTCTTGTGATCAATCACGCACAGAACGGAGTCTGTTAACAATGGATTATCACAAGATCGTCTTTAGAACTAACAACGGTCTAAAGATCCTGTCGAAACTACGAACTAGTTTGAGTGAATCTTATATCAGAAGAGAAGATTCTCAAGAATAAACAAACTAGGTGCAATCAGATTTCAACCACCGTTACTCAATCAAATCAATCGAAAACAAAGATAAACCGCAATTATCTAGTTTCCCGCCAATGGGTCGCGCTAGAGCTTCTCAATCCCAAAGAAGACTTTAAACTGAGCGGCTGTAAGAGATTTCGCCTAATTAGGTTACTCTCCTCTCTGAATAGGCGGCTAGACCAGTAACAACAACAAAAGAATAAATCTGTTGTTACGAAGGATTAGTTTGCTAGAAAGGCAAACTTCGTGTATTTATAGACAAGGAAGTTTGGACACCAAGAAATTTCCAAAACTGAAAATATTCTCAAGATATTCATAAAAGCATAGATTCGGTTTTCATAATTCCTGGAAATGCTCTGTCCAAAAATAACGATCGAAATCTCTCGGAAAATTTAATTAGTAAATGCACATTACTAATTCTGTAATTTCCCTACAAAATGAAATTAATAACCTTAATTAAAAGATTCTTAACTTACTTATGTTTCGATCCTGGGATTCTCTTCCCTTAGCCGTTAAGGAATATCTTTGAACAATTATAGAAATAAACATTCACAACACGTGTTCAAAGTTTATCGACATCTTAACTTTGTAAGTTCTCTTTCACACTTACAACCTTGAAACCGATTTGCCACACTTCCAAACAAGTTTAGAATTGGTTCATCTGACTTTCAAGAACTATGTGATTGATCAAACCAACATTCAATCACAATCATGGGTTTACGGTTCTACCAAAACAAGTTTCGGTTCTACCTCCATGTGAGTATTGTGCATAGTCACACTAGCTTCCCAAAAGTTCGGTTGACTAGGTACTAGGATCGGTTCCTCACATATATATGGTATCTAACTTATATGTGTTGCACATGTCCATAGGATCGGTTCCCCTTTCTGCTATAAACCTTGCTGCACCCCATACAAGGATCGGTTCCCTTTGATGTACTGCACCCCTTACTAGGATCGGTTCCCTTTCCCTTACAAGGTCAGACATACAAAATCCGACCATACCACAAATGATTACTTAAGATCAGTTTTACTAATAAAAGTTATACCAATACATAAGTCAGGCCTTTGTGAACAGTTCTACCAAGAACACAACAAGTTGTGAGCGGTTATACTCTATCACACATATTGGTTGTTCATAAGATATGCAATGAATAACAAAACCAATAACACCTGGCAATTTACTTTTCGGTTCACAACAAGTTTATGAACTTACTTCCTTAGAACACATGTAAACATTGTTCCCTAGGATGAAATCCTCACCTCATACCCATACATAATCACAGTAGCATTCAAATGATTATGGAGATGTCTTATCTACAAAGTTTAATGGTTAAGCAATAAACCTCGTATTGTATTCCTTAATACTATGTCTATCTAGAGTTCAAATATGCTTCGAAGTTATGTTTTCAATATGCACGACTTGAAAGATACGTTAGGGAATGAAACAGTTCAAGTCAAATATCACTAACCTCAAGTGGAAGGATGATTGTTGTCGTTGTAGCTCCTTGCTTCTTCACATCTTCAAGTCTTCGCAATACTTGTAATGTCTCATATCCTAATACTTTCAAGCTAACCTATACGAAGTTTAACTCTAGTACATAATCAAGCGACTCTTAACATGAGTTTTGATTCACTAAAATATGACAACCAAACTTGACATACCAACGCTTGGTGGGTTCAACCGAGCCATGCTCTAACAGTGACGATAATGTGCTGGTGGAAGAAGAAGTAGTGGTTGTAGGGTGAGAAAAGGTGTATTAAGATAGGTAAATTATTTAGTCACCCTCGGTTAGTTTTTCTTTGTTTTGTTTTAATTTGATTTTAGTTTTCAAATTACTTTTTTTTTATTATTTTTTAAAATTAAAACAATTTTTAAAGGCCAGATTTTTCCAAAAATAGAAGATGTTGTGATTTTAAGATTTTCCGGGTAGGGGACAGGAAGAAAAATGAAACCTATAAAAAAGTTGACCAATCACAAGGCCACACGCGAATTAATTGTAATCGGTTCAGTTTCTCACATTTCTCTTTATTCCCCTTTTTTGTCATGGTTTCTGTTTCTGTCATTATTTCTCCCATACTTCATGGGACTATGCAAGGCTACGCGTGAATTACTTGTAATCGATTCAGTTTCTCACATCTCTCTTTATTCCCATTTTTTGTCAAGATTTATGTTTTTGTCATTTCTCCCCAACTTCGTGTAATTATGCATGCTTGAGAAATAGTTCATGATAATAGGTAAAGAGACAAGAAAAGAAATGGATCAAGAATTAAATATTATTATAAATTTTAGGAAAATGAATAAACATAAATCTATGTAAATTGGGAACCCAACAATTTATATCAAAGAGAAAAATTAAATTCTAATGCTAATAAATTTTGCAAAATTAATCTAATTGATTTTAAAGTAATTTTAAGTGTTTTTAGTTTTGTTACAAGTTTGGTGAATAACCTTTGATGATATTTTTTTGAAGTGGTGAATGCGGTAATGTTCTATTGCCCATAAGATTTGCTCTAACGATTAACTATGTTTGTCCCAAAAGGTTGTATGACTTAGATACACAATATTAAAAGATTCGAGGATAAGGACATGTTTATTAACCAACTCCTCAAAACATCTAGACCTGTATCGATCGGTTCGATTCTTCTCAGACAATTACGCCATGTATGAATCGATGGATACATTTGAAACACATATCCTTGCCCGTGCCGTAACGGCACGGGTTGAGACCTAGTAACATAATAAAGTTAAGTTATTTGCTAACTTTAGGCGTAATATTTGAGATTGATTTCAGTCAGTATACTTAGCATTTGTATTTATGTGCTTTCCTTCCCCAGTAGATCACTTGTACATTTTTCTTGTACGAATAACCAAAGGGTAATTTTAGGAAGGGTATATATACTGTAATGGTTTGTTGAAATAGTTCAACTCTGAAACAAAATTTTAAAATAAATAGCTCAACTTTTAAGAAGAATGGAGTCATATTTATATGGTGATCTCAAACCTGCATCACGATATGATACCGCTACTGTAACCCTAAATTTCATGTCTGATTTCATGACTTTCAGTTAAATAGAGACATGACTGGCGTCATGATACAATTGCAGTCTGATTTCATTTGGACTAGTATCAGACCAGGAAGTAGAGAGTCTTTCTACTCTAGCCAATTTAGAAAGGATATCTGCAACTTTATTTCTCTCTTTTGGCACATATTAACATCGCCAAGAGGTAAAAACTTTGAAAACTAAACAAATGTCTTTGATCAAGTTATGAAGCCTCCACTCTATTGAAGCTCTCTCATTATCAACTGCATCTGCTATCACCTTTGTATCCAGCTCAAAGTGCACTTTCTCCAGACGAAGATTTCTTTGCCATTTTCCCTTATTCATGTAGCATGACCTTAAGGTCACCATGCAATGTGACCCAAAAACCGGTGACCCATATATTGGAAGGAAAATGTAACCAAATATTTCTCTCATGGCTGAAAAGCAGACATAGTATATGCTAGACAAATAGAGAAAGGTACTACTAATATTCAGAACAAATACGATTCTATATATATAATATATCGTTTATAGAAATCACTGTACTAAAGAGAACACATAAAGCTCAAGACAGTCCATATAATTTGAATAAAATCTTATTGTTATGAGCACAACAAAAGCAGTAGCTCGACATCTCTGGAATTAAGAAGGAAAGAAGAAATCAAAAAGTATATAATCTTCAAATAGTAGTTGTATAAGGGTATAGAAATCAAGCAACTCCCTTGAGCTTCTTTGCAATGCCAGCAATGTACTTCCCCTGGTGAAAGGCTTGTCCAAGTTCGAGCTCAGTTGGTTGTCTTGATCCATCCCCAGCAAAAGTTCCTGCACCATATGGGCTACCACCTTTCACTTGCTCCATCTCAAACATCCCAGCTCCAAATGTGTATCCAATGGGAACATAGATTAGTCCATGGTGAACCAACTGAGTGATTGCTGTCAATCTGAATATTTTTATTTAGAGGTTACAAATAGAACTAATCAGTGTTCTTTTCAATAAATAATTTGTTACTGCTTAGGTAGAGATAGCAGAAGGAAACTTACGCAGTTGTTTCCTGACCACCACCTTGAGACCCAGTACTGTAGAAGATTCCAGCGGGTTTGCCAGCCAAAGATTGTGTTCTCCATAGACCCCCTGTTGAGTCTAGAAAAGCTTTGAATTGAGCTGCCATCATTCCAAATCTAGTTGGAAACCCAAAGATAAGCCCATCAGCATCAGCAAGATCGTTAGGAGTAATAATAGGCACATCAGTCTTTGGTGGCGCACTCATCTTTCCAAGAACCTCTTCTGAGAGTGTTTCAGGTACCTGTTACATGGATGAAAACTATTCAACAACACTATCCAGGGAGAACTGCATCCCGCTAAACATTTTGATTACATTTATTCAACAATCATCATCATTGTCTCCACTTTATTGAGTATGTGGGAACATCTGGTGCTACATGCCAAAAAAGTAAGCGCTTTATCCCTGCTTCAACTCATACCTTTGTTCCCCATACTCAACCCCTCACAGGATTGAAAGTTCTTTCACCCCTTGATAACATATACAATTGACCATGTTTCTCAAATTGGTAGGTAAGATAGACCATAAACTAAGTAAAACCCTTGTTTGATTGTATTATCATCATTGCTAGCAATAATAACAGTGAACTAAGGAAGAAAACACTCTTGAACTCGTTTAAAAGATGAATCTTGTTTGAGGTATACAGTGGTAACGAAATCTACTCATCCTAAACTGCAAAAATATAGTCAAGTGGATAGTAGAGACTACATTGCAGGAAAAAGACAAGATAGAAAACTTCCAGGACATTGAGCATACCTGCCATAGTTTGACTTCCACTCCTTCCACAGATGCGGCACCTTTCTTGATCTCTTCAGCTAGTTTCTCAACATGTCCATACATAGAATAGTACCTACATGGCCATTAGGAAGTCTGGTCATCATCAGTAAAATGATAATAAATCCCAGTGCTATAAGTTTACAAAGGGGTCCATGACTCAGGTAAATTCACAAAAAGAGACAAGCATTCTCATAAAATAGCTACCGCATGAGAGATGCACAACTAGATCAAATAGCTTGCATATGGATACAACTTGGAACGGTGAATAAAATCGCTCATATACAAGTGGAAGAATAATGAGACAAACAATTTCCAACATTATTGATAGATAAATGTTTGTGGTTCATATGTGCACATGAAAACTCCCTCAGAGTTGGATGTTTATTTCTCAAAATGAAATATTAGGCCCATCCCTGAGACACAGTAAGAGTGGAATCCAATCAAGCAAGATAGAGCATAAAGTCAAAGTGGGTCAATCTAGTTTCTGATTCACTAAATCCCAAGTCAAGTTTAAGAAGGAAATGAGATATACCAAGCAGTGTCTTGCAATAACAGTTTAGTAATTAGAAGTTTAACTTAGATCTTCCAGTATATCATAAAAGGTTCCTTATTTTTGTTTAATTTGAATGAACACTGCGCCAATGCTATTTCAGATAGACCCCTCTTTCTATATCTATCACAGATCTTTGATTGACTCTCATCCTATGAATGTTTTGCCTATCACATTCAACAAACAAAAAAAAACTTTGTGGTAACATAATTGTTGACTAAAAAAAGTCTTTAAGATGGCTTCCTTAAAAAGATACTCAACCAACTAGTTCATTCTACATCAACATTGAAACCTCTAGCATACCAAATAGATTGGGATAATAATCTGAAACTTTGATGAGAAAACCTGCACAAATGAGCATCTGTGACTCTATATCTTTATATATTCTACTTATTCCGTAAATGCTTAACTGACTCAACGCACTTCATAAAATTTACAATTTGTGGAATATATTGGTCAGGCATCAATTCTAGAGAAACACGCATTGATAAGTTTTCCATCAGAAACGAAATAAAGAAAATGACAACAACGAACTGCCACCTAAAACCCACCATGTGAAAAAGGACCATGATATTCAAAAGTAAGCTGCCTGGAAGAAGCGTCTAAGTTCTATCCATACTTTACTTTTTGTTGAACATTCCTTTCCTTCTTTATTAATTCTCTTTTTATTTATTGGATTAGTACATAACTTTACACCTTTTTATTTTTCCAAACACAAACATTAGTCCAAAGCCTTAATGAAGACCTAAAACTTCAATATTTATTTCTAGGTTCTAAGAATCACCACTCGACCCTTACTGGAAATGATCTAAGAAATGAGCCAAACACTTGAAAAATGAAAGCAATTGATTTGATGATTATAATCAAAACCCTAAACGTAATTAACATTCAATACCCCAGATGTTCTTGGATTTCAGGGAGAAGCTTCAATAAGGAAATCTGAAATAATCCAGAATTTTAACTTTTGCAAAAGATAAACTCAATACAAGCAAAGTCAACTCATTTCCAGGAATTAACAGATCTCAGCTCAAACATTAAAAAAAAAATCGTATACCCTTTTTTTAGTTTTTGAATGCTCCTATTGAAACAAAATGAAATGATTAAAACAAGCAATTCTAGTGATAGCTTTTCAAAAAAAAAAAAAAAAATGAAATAAATCATCCCATATTCTACAGATCCTAAATTGATATTCATAGCAAAAAATAATAGATCATATCAAGAATAGAAAACGATAATCATACATAACGTTGATCAATTACAAGAATTAGATATTTCAGTAGAAATAAACAAGAGACAGACAGAGAGAGCTTACACGATGTAAACTTTGGTAGCCATCGACGACTGAATGTGAAGGTTTTGGTTTTTGTGTTTGCGTTTGTGTTTGGTGGTTTAAATTTTGTCTGCTCTTTCTTTAGTCCAATTGGCGCTGCTTAAAAACTGGTAGGAGTGTAGAGTTGAAGAGAGCCTCTATTTATATAATTCCGTCTCAGGATTTATATATTATTTTCAAATAATTATTCATTTGATGTTAATTAAAAAAAATATTTTTAAATTCCCAATTAGTGGTTGAGTTTCACTTTTTTCTGATAATTGAAGATGTTGATGTCACGCTCACGATCATCATTATTCTAGTTGAATTATATTGCTAATCCACTTATTTGTTTATAGATTTTTTTTTTTTTGAAGCATTTTTGTTTATAGATGATGTTACAGCTGTGCCTGTGTAAAAGACAGGGAGTATCAGACCGTTTCGTTTGGTTCATGTATTTGATACAGACTTCTGCAAAGCGCAAAGTCATGTGAATGTTAAATTTTGCACAAATTTTTATTTTACGCTGTTGACATACTGGCCTTATTTGATATAAAATTTACCATCATCTATTTACGATTAAATTGACAAATGATTTAGATAGAATCATTTTTATAAAATAATAAATTGACAAATGATTTAGATAGAATCATTTTTATAATAAGTTTTTACAAATATTTTTTTTAATAATCGATTATCCTCAAAAAGGAGAGGAAAAACAAGGATCTAATTTTATTTTATTTTTAATCTGCTATTGTGCTTTGTGCCTCTCTTGATAGTTTCAGAGAAGATAAAGAAGAAATATTCAATTCAGTTTTGCTAAAAAAAATTGATAATTTTTAAAATCATCTTTTTTATATTTATGAATATAATGGATTTTTCTAACTGTGGTTAAAATAATCAATTATTATAAATCTTATTAACAAATATCTATATAAAAAGGATAACTGATTATGGGTTCATAATCCATTATTATAATGGTCGCCAAACAGTCACAATATTAGTATTTAATATAGCTATGCTTAAACCAACTCCTACTCAAGAATTATCCAACTTATCTTAAAGTCCAACTGACTCGTTAATTTTCACATTACCTAATCCTACCAACCTTACTTCAATAGCACCACTAAACTCTGTTATTTTATGAGCACCAACTAATCGGGCATAGTTTCACATTAAACCAAAGCTATTTGCACTTTTGATAACACATTCAGTGAATCCTGCATTTATTATTTCCTCGGCCTAAAAACCCAATTTCACCATCAATTCCAACAAATGAGGTTTAAAATGGAGATGTAACAAAGAATATGTTACGGGAACGAACTGATTTAGTAGAATTCCCAAAAATTGCTATTTCTTCCAGAATCATCTGCTTCTCACATTTTGTGAATAGCTGGGACATTGAGGAATATCCAGAAAGGCATTTCAGAAATCGTTTCAACGTTCGGATAAGGTTCAGTTTTTCTTGGATAAGCTAACTAAGTAG
Source organism: Papaver armeniacum (assembly GCA_023531295.1). Classification (NCBI taxonomy): domain Eukaryota; kingdom Viridiplantae; phylum Streptophyta; class Magnoliopsida; order Ranunculales; family Papaveraceae; genus Papaver; species Papaver armeniacum. The sequence goes on along the minus strand of JAJJWW010018473.1, from coordinate 221,908 downwards.
ACCAAGTAATTAAAACGGTTGACTCAGTGAACCATATATAAGAGTGTAGATCTCTTGGTGTGTGGCCTAAATATTTAGAGGCATTAAACGCCGCACCGATTCTATTGGTTTTTTATAGCTGTCCAATCCAGTCTATTGGTTTTCGTTCGATCTAATCAAAGATGCTTTTGACAAATTTTTTTTTTTTTGAAATAAACCAATTACAATCATATATTATCCATGAGTTTAGTATATTATACAATTTTTTATGAAACTTAATGATGGTCTTAACACCGTGGAATTTCTAACAGACACCGCTACTGTCGCGGTCATCCAGTCGCAGTTTCTTGAGAGATCAACATCCTTGGATTATTCCCGATCCAATATGCTTGATTGCAAAGTTATTTTCAACCCTAAAGCCAATTATGTTAAAAGGCCTCAATATAATACAAATGTTCTTTTCCTCTAGTGAGCCAATATATGGCTCGACCGCGCAACATACTCTCTTATTTGAGCACGGGCAACCCAATTATCATTGATATTGTTATCGCTTATTTACCGTGGTTAACCTGTAATATGGTATTTTTTTTATTATCAATGTTGCGGTATCTTCTAGTAACTTCCCAAAAGGATAATATAGGCGCGGAGAATCGGGTCGGTACATATGGTTATAGAGCGGGCAATGGGTCGATTTTCGAGGGTGGAAAGATACGTACACTTGATAGTTTGTGCCAGGTACTTGTCTCATAAGGGGAATGAAACGACTGAGATTTAGGCAATATAATTCAAAGCTATGGACGGCTATATTTTAGGTGATGGAATTGTAACACCCTCGATTCAATAATGGTTGGCTGCTGTTAACCGAATGCGATAATTCCTTGGAGTTTACTAACACCAAAGCATTTTCATTATAATTATTTTCAAATTTGAAAAAACTTTGTAATTAAGTATGCTGGGATGAGAGTAATCCAGGGATGGTGACCTCTCTAGAAGCTGTTGTTGGATTATCGTAGTAGTGTCAGTTGAAATTCTACATTATCGGCTGACTGAAGACAATATCAGTGAAGGGGCCGGATCATCATGCTAACACTATAATTGTACTAGGTCGGCGAATGAACAGATAATTTTGCTTTCATGTGCGAACCACTGACATTACAAAATCTCTTCACAAAACTATTGTTAAAACTGTGTTAGGAATGAGCCATGAATTGTGTTTATATAGAATCAAATAGAAGCATTACGTACAAACTAGAAGTGGCATTATGTACAAACTTGAAGGAGAAAATTAGCTCCTACTTTGGGTCTTCCAAACTGGAAGGACCAATTAGAGCTAATTTGCTCTTACTAAGGGGTATTCCAACACTCCTTCGCCCCGGCTCTTTCTTACACTCCTTCAGGCGAAGAAGTGGTTGGTAGTGCACATTACACGGGAGATTATCTGCCGGATGAAAATGGAAGGCTACATGGCTGATTGTCTGCCGCGTAGTAAAAATAATAAATCCTATTCGGGGGACTGTTTTCCTTGTAGCAACAAAATTTGCATCGGACGACAAATAGTCCCCCTGTACTGCATTTTGGGATTTTTGTGAATTTTTTTCTAGAAAGCATACAGTCTACCGGCTAGTCTTATTTTTATCCTTCCCGATAGTGGAATTACTCCTTCGATTAATCAAGTGCTCCTTTAAAAAGAAGGAGGTACTCTCATTCGGAGACTATCTATAGCCCGTGCTCTAATTAGTGTAAATAAATAATCCAAACATGAGTCATCCATTAGATGCTTGACCCATAACCATGAAAATCGAGTGGATGGTTATGATGAAATTTTAAGGAATAGTGGGTCTTATACGAATGTTATAGGACCCAATACAAAATATGAAGAAAAATGGTTTTAAGAGCATATCTTATGGGTAGTGTCACTCCGTAAGAATGAAGGAGTGACAATTAGAGCAAATTAGAGGCTATTATGGGGAGTTTTCACCCCACTTCCGTCCCCAACTCGTTCGCATGAATGAGTTGTTGGTAGTGTGACACTAGACGTGGGACTGTCTCCCGTTTGCGAAGATAAAGCTACAAGGAGACTGTTTCCCGTGTAGAAAAAATAAATTAGGCCTATATGAGGACTGTCTTCCGTGTAGATTTTTTTTTGCACTAGACAGGGGACGGTCCCCATTTGGAAGTTATTTAGTTTTTTTTTTTCTGGATGGGGGACAGTCCCATGTCTGGTTTCATTTTTTTTACTACACGGGAGATTGTTCCCGTGTAGTGCTCCTTTTACATCTTCCCATAGTGGGTTCACTCATTCGATTGAACAAGCCCCCCTTCAAAAATGAAGGAATTAGTCTTAAAGTTACACTACCCATAACCTATACTCTAAAGAGTTTATTATTTTTGGCGACTCCGTCAAAAAAATTGAAATTTGAAATGAATTGTATTTGGTTTTGAAAAATTAATCCAACAATCAAATCAAATCCAATGCTGAAAATTTGGATCAGATTTAATCTATTCCCTCCGTTTCAAATTAATAGCCAGGTTTTATGTACAATTTACACATAAAACCAGTATATTATTTTGAATTGGAGGAAGTATATATTAACTGAACCTATCTAAATCTTGGACTGGTCGGTTTGCACGATCCATATACACTCATATTCGTTGATATGATAGAATTTGAGATGTTTTTTATTTAAGCATATGAAGAAATTAAATTGTGATTAAACGAGGGAATGTAATTTCCATAGAGTCAGTTAAGAGAATCTGGTTAAGAAAATGTGGGTTTGCTTGGTCCCATATCGTTGTCGAGTAATTTCTGCTTCGCTATCGTCTGCTGTGAAGTTTGTTATACCGTATGCAGCTTGGTTTCCTTCTCTATATTTGTGATGAATGTGGCAGCAAGGTGTTTGCGCATTCTTTATTTGATTTCTGCAATAATTTGTGATATATACCAAGGATCTTCCATTTGGTGTTTTGATGAAGCGCATGAGATTCTCAGAGTCCGTTTCAAATAACACTCATAACCATTGTCTTTCCGTCGCTATTCTGGTTGCTATGAATGGTGCCCTTGTCTCTACCGTCAGCACAATAGTTAAACCTAGAGGTTGTGCAAGAACCATTATAATTTGCGAAAAATGGGTCATTTGTCCAAATATTTTTAAAACCTGGTTCAAATGGACGAGTAAAAATTAGTATGGGTGAAATGGACAAAAAAAAATAGTAAGGATGAAACTGGATACATCCTGACTTAAACTTAAAAAATAGCAAGGATGAAACTGGATGCATCCTGATGTAAATTAAGAAAAGAAAAAGTATTTGAAAATGAAACCTATTATAGGGGCTCCAAACATTTGGTTTTGAGGGCTCACAAGATGAAAAAATCGGGTTATGAAATAGTAATCAACAAAACCCCATATCTAATTATTTTTTGTAATGGCTAAAATACCCTCCATGAATTATAAAATTAAATTTATTATGTTTTCTTTCTCTTTTCATTCATAAATCATGATGAAGATGATGATCATATACAAAAAACTAAATCTATTGTCTTCTCATTCTCTTTTCATTCATAAATCATGATGAAGATGATGATCATTAAAAAAAACAAAACCTATTATTTTTCTTTCTCTCTTCTTCTTGTCCGTCGTGATGAAGATGACGATCATAAAAAGAAAAAAACTAAGAAAACCCATCGCTTATTTTTGCAAAAACCAGTTTCAGTACTGTCTACGGTTGGGAAAATTCATACTTCCCAACCGTAGACAGTTCAGTCTACGGTTGGGAAAATTCATATTTCCCCACCGTAGGCTGTCTACGGTTGGGAAAATTCATATTTCCCAATTCGATCGATTCCGCTTATCCATGCATTGAAACCAATTAAATAAGATGGGTTTTTGATTTTTACCTTATTGAAGTCATTGCGGATGGATTAAATGGTGTTAATCGATAATGAATTATTTTGAGAATTGACGATTAATCGAAGAAATAAGCGATGGAGGTGATGGGGAAGAAGAAAATGGAAGAATTAAAGGAGAGGAATGAAAACAAATTAGTTTTAGGTTTTCAATATTTAATAGGTTAAGAGTATTTTAATATTTTTCTTATGAATTAGGTCCCCTTATCTTCATTGTAGGATATTTGAATCCTTAGGAGCCCTCAAAACTCTTTTCTTGGAGCCCCTATAATAGGTTTCTTGAAAATGGGTATGATGAAACTGTTTACATCCTGGCTTTTTTTGTATTTTTGTCCATTTAAACAGTATCAAAATCTAGATGTATTTTTCACCCAGGATTTGTTGATTTTGGTCTTTTTATACAATTTTGTGTATAATTTGCGCGTTCAAATCCCTACAAATGAACCCACTCCTGTCAATACCTGGATGGCCTCAGCAGCCCCATTTGAGATGAGGAGCATACCTAGGTGGCCTCTAGCAACCCCATCTGAGATGACGAAGTCTTTTGATGCTTTGGTACATTTTTATCTCTATAATAATCTTTCATGGATAACATATATCGCTTTGAGAACTTGCTAGTAGTTTCTCAGCTGGCCGAAACTCTAGACTATTTTCTAATAAAACAGTACAATTGTCAAGGTTAGAAATTGGCATTACACTCCAGTAAAGGTCAGGTAAAAACAAACTGCAATGGAACTGATTACGCCCGCCTTGTTGTCGTCGCTCAACATTGACGGCAGCCACGTGCTCGCCTGCCATAAGGAAAACAAATTTATGGTGGAAGTTCGACTCGGTTCCAACCAGTCAAAGGTGGGAAAACACATGTTAGAAGGTTCTTATATAGTGAAAATGTTGCGGTCAAACATTTTCTCTTGGCTCAGTAACCTAATCTGGTATGAGGTTAAGTTTAGTGGTACAATGACGATATTTATGTTGCCTTAAATGAATTTGCAAACAACAAATAAGAATTCCGAATGTTCAAAAACGAGACAACTTAAAATGAATGATATATTAACTCTTCATCCCCTGAACGAATCTTTATTAAAAAAGTATATGGTTGTCGAAGATAGATTAGGGTATGGGAAGATACCACGACATCAAAGAGTACTTTCCCAAGTTGTTGTTCAATGTATTAGTCAAACGTGTGGATCACTAAGTGGTCTAGTGGTTGGCATGCTCCCTCCCACTGTGAAGGTAGGGATTCGAACCCTGTAATTACTGAAATCCACTCCAATTTAAGAAGTTTGGATGTAGTCTAGGGACCACTAGTCTAGGGTATTAAAAATAAAAAGAAGAACGTGTGGATCATTAATGCATCCGGGAGGAGCACGGATATAATTATCACAAAATTGGTTAAAAAGACCAAAATCAAAATTTCCTGGGTGAAAAGGACAGTCAGATTTAGATACTATTTAAATGGACAAAAATTTAAAAATAGGCAGGATGTAACCAGTTTCATCCTGTCCATTTTCAAATATTTTTTCTTATTTTTATTTTACACAGGATGCATCCAGTTTCTCCTTACTATTTTTTAAGTTTAAGCCAGGATGAATCCAGTTTCATCCTTGCTATTTTTTTTGTGTCCATTTCACCCATAAAATTTTTTACTCGTCCATTTGAACCGTGTTTTAAATTTTTTTGGACAAATGACCCATTTTCCGTATAATTATCTACTTGCTTACGTACATGATTGTCAAGGAAACTAAACTTGATGTAAGATTATGCAATTTGTGCTACACCTTGTTCTTTTATAGGGTACTGCGGTGTGACCATAGTTTATGTTGGAAACAATGAAGAAATAATGAGATCGGATCTCAAACAGCTGAGTCGCGGACTAGGTCGCTATCTTTAAGGTATTTCGCGACTCTTCCTCTTGATTGTGCTAGCAGTCAAAAAATTGTCGAACACCTATGGGATAAAACAGCCGATAACTCTCTTATTCGATTTCTCTGCACTATGAGAAATCGAACAACAAATACTCTATCTAACACTTGCTCAGAACTCGAAATAGATGAAAAAACTGTATTTTCATCTTCTCCAGAAACTTTTCTTTTATAAGTCAAAAAACATCAATACGGTTTTAATGAAAATAAATTTCGCAATAAGTGCGCACTGAAAATCCTCCCTAACAGCCATAAAACGGCAACATTAAATTTACCAAAAATTAATGTAATTAATTAGGAATATTAAGTTGAAAACCGTTTTGGAAATCAAGAGTTAAAAACAGCAAAAAATAAGTTTCTGGATCTATGAGACCTCCCAAGACCCCCAAGGCCCAAAGGCCCCGCTCTCCCGATTTTTTAATAAATATTATAGATATATAAATATACCTATTCAAATGCATGGGGTGAGACTTGAACCCAAGTCTATAGTGTGGGAGCCCAAAATTATACCACCACACTATTTCTCTAAGTTTGATATAATATTACAAAACTATGTTTTTTAAATATATATATCTCCCAACAGTTTATAAAAGTTATTTTGTGTAACATTCAAAACCATACCTTCGACCATACCGTGCCTTTTTTTTTTATAAACAATGAACCTTTTCATTCATGGAAATTCGAGGTTACAATGAATTTAAGACCAGATTTAAGAGAATACAAGGTAATAAGAACTTACCGTAAAAGTACAATACCGAGAAATCCGACAAGAAAAAGAGAAGGATTATCGGAGTAAGACAAATACAAGTATGAACAAGATTTGATAAAATCAGAGAAAAAATGGTTTTTCTCCGAATTAAATTCCAACCATTTAATATTTTTTTTTGTCTTCTTTAGAAAGATGTGCTCCCAAAATATGAGTGATTTGCTCAAATCTTGTAACTAGTGATGAAGCTTCCATCGTCAAAGAAATCACCGATGAAGATTTCGTTGCCGGAGACAACAAAGATGAAGATTTCGTCGTTGGGGAGTATCACTATTGATCTTAAAACCCAACCCAATAACAAGAATCATCATTAAAGCGAAGATAAACCTCAAAAGAGCAGATAAAACCATCATAATGGTGTAGATAAACAATTAAGCTAAAATTACTAACTAACCTAGAAAACAAGAAATAATGAAGATGAACCTGATCTGAACAGAGAAGGGTTGTTGGTGATAGTTTTGTTGAAGAAGAAGAAGGAGTGCAGAGGGAGGAGAGAGACGAGCATACCGTGTCAAAAGATGTTATAAAGATCATCTTACATTTTGAAGTAAAATGTAAAACCTCTTAGCCAACTATTTTACTTAATGGTTAATTTATCCATGACTAATTAGTGTTAGTGTGGTTGATTAAAAGATGTTTAGTCCTGTTAACCTAGAAATCAACTAATTTTGATTCATCGTCAGAACACAAAAAAAAAAAAAAAAAAAATTGAATTTTCTGGAAAAAAATCAACCCAGAATCGGTGGATGTTCATCCACGTAGACCGATTCTGGGATGATGTTTTAAATTCACGATGAAAACCCAGAACTGGTTCTTGTTACTTACCACATAAACTGATTTTTAGAAAAGGAGGTTGTAAATTAGAGCTGGCAATTAGGGTCAAAACCCGCGGGTTGGACCTAACCCGGACCGTGTAAACCCGGACCGTACCTAGCTTGTTAGTTAATAGGGCCGGGCTAGAGTTAAGGTTTTAGGACCCGTGGGTAAGTAGGGTTGACCCGTCTAACCCGCGGGTAAACCCGCGAACCCGTCTAATTAACTGATTATACAGTAAACTAAGATATTTGTTAACCTGTAACCCGAGTTGAAGGTGATTTTTAACGTATTACCTGGGTGACCGGTCAAAGGTCATGGCTTTTCCTTATATCCTCACAGATTTAGAGAACCTTATCTCTTCAGTCCCAATTTCCCAAGTAAGGAAACAAAACTTTTGTTTCCTTTCCTTCCACTTTCCTCAACTAAACTAGATCTGTAACTACAATGGGGTAAGGGGTTCGATGATCGATCAGTTTAAGTCAGTTTCATCATCCCTCAACAACTAAATTGATCTGTAACTATTCTTCACCTTTTAATCTCTTCTTAGTGGTGTTTTTTTTTTTTGATTAATTTCTCTAAATAAATCTTTTTTTTTTTTTTGTTGTTGTTGTTGTTGATTTAACTTTCTGTTTCTAATGGTGTGTCTGTTAATTAGTGATTTTTTTTTAGGTAAGTTGGGTTCGTTACTTGGTTTAGTGCTTGTACTCGGTGTCGGCGGTGAATCATCTTTTACCGGTGTGTTTATTGTGGCTTTGTTTTTGGAATTTGATTCATTGTTTTTGATTGTTTTTATGATGGTATTGGTTGGGTACTCTTGTAGACTTGTACTCTTGTTCAATTTTAGATTATGTTAAGTTGTTAACGGGGTTTTCTTGATTTTATTTTTTCTCTTGCAGCGGCTCTCCCTGGGTGGTGCTACTGGAACTTGGTAATTGACTAATTGGTATGTAATTTAAGTGGCTCAATAATTGACTAATTGGTATGTAATTTAAGTGGCTCAATACCTCTATCTTTCTTAGTCAACAACAAGACAAAGTGGAAATAATCAACCAATATGATTAACTAGCTCCCCTCTTTCCCGTCAGTATGTCCACTTCTTAATTATCTCATGTGCTTCTCCGAAATTCTTAAGAGAAGAATATAGTTTTCAAGTTTTCACTGCCACCTCAGGGACATCTTCCATATTTAATTAAATGCCTTTTATTTTTCATGATCCAATTGTTAAGCATTCCTCGGCCAATTTAGCCAGTCCCAAGTCACTGTGTAATGGTTGTATAAACATGTAGGGATCCCACTGCACAATCTTTAGTTAGCTTGTAGCTCCATCTCCATTGATGTGTTGCTGTAGTAGAGCCTTAGGACGACTACCACCGCTGTTTGCTTTTTCTTCCATTTACACTTCTCCATCTCAATCTCATCTTCATTTTTATGTCTGCAAAACTGCTCCTGTTTCGGCATAATATGTTGCGTGCAAATGAAAAACCACGGCAAATTTAGACCATCCAATACACGTAACCGACACAACACTATTTCAATCAATATCTTCATTGCTTTTTTAGTCTTTATCTTCACTGTCTAGAAGCACTGTTTTACCTCCCATTATGCTAGTGTTCAAAATTTATGTATTATTGTATTATATATCATTGTCCGGTGCATATGATTAAATCTGATTTTGAACTTTTTGATTTTCTTATAGCTTGCGGCCTTCATAAAATGTCCGGTGTACAAGGTGATGGCGCTGTTATGAGTGAAGAGGATATTACTATCATAGATTCGGTGATTATTAACTCTAAACCAGTGGTTCCAAAAACAAGGAAATGAAATCTTACATCCGTGGTTTGGGCTGACTTTAAATTGTGGTTTTGAACAAAATAGATATTTATACACCTTTTTATTGATGGTTTTGAAAAATAAATATTTGTATTAATTAATTTTGTGTTTTTAGGTAATAAATAAAGCGGTGTGGAGCAAGAGAGCGAAGAATTGATTGTGGCCAGAAATATGACTTATGATAGAGCAAAACCACTTCATTTCTTCTCTTCTTTTTCTCTTTCTTCTCTTTCGCTAAAACCCACTCCTCCACCTCCTTCACCCGACTGGTCACCATCCCGAAACGCAAGATGTGGGAGGCATGAAAGAGATAAATGTTGTTATCAATCAAGGAAAGAATGGACGTGGGTTTGAGTTATTTATCTTTAATTTCGTTTTTGTGAAGTAGGGTTTGGTAGTTTTATGTTGCTGTATAAATAGAATTGATTGGTGTTTGTAGAAGCTCACGCGGATTAGCAATTAGGTTTATTTTGTGTATTTTGTTGCTTTAGTTTAATTTGCTAAAAAACCCAGATCTCTGTTATTCTTCATGAACCTGTTCTTGAATGATTGAATGTTTTCTAGATAGAGATTAACATCGTGGTTTCCAAAAACGCCATGATCACCGTAAAAAGAAAGTTTAATGAAATCTTCCATTAAGTTTAGTGGATTAATCTGGTCAATGGTAAGTGGTAAGAATTTAGGGAAGAGTTTGTGAACACAAAGTGTATTTAAATGATGATGTTATGTTAAAGCTTTTCAGCTTGAGTAGCAAGAAATAAGGGCACCATAAGTCTCAGCTCATGCCCCCGCTGATTTTTTGTGCTTGTCTTTATTGAGTTCATATTCCCATGTATATATTCACTTTACAATTTTTGCTTTTCATCTTGTTTTAGTATAACTTAGTTTAAATTGCTATAACTTAGCCTCGATATTAGCTTTCTTTGCCGTTTTTTTAGTCCTCATATTAGTGTAAAGATTATCATATTAGAAATTTCCATTTCTACATTTTTACCTTGCATTCTTTTTTAGTCTTCGAATCAGCTTTTCCACCGTAGAATCATCTCGACCCATTTCGGTCAAAAGACTTTCAAGCATATGCATGACCTTGGACCTCCTTAAAAAACTAAAATTCTTTGTTGAGCTAGTACTTGCCGAGCTTGTTGTGTTGTCGTGCTTGCCGAGCGGGTATATAAGTTTAAATCTTGGGCATAGTTGCACTACATTGATTTAATTTTGAATGCTGGAATGCTCGAAAAATCCGCCATGTGCACATCCGAGTTGAGAATATAATCGATCTGGACCATTGTAGAACAAGATGATGGTTTTGAAAAGGCGGTGTGCAATGATTGTGGCCCATTGAAACCAAATCCCAAACAAAACCAAAAGCCCAATAAACCAAATTCCCACATAAACCAAAGCCCATTTTCATGTTATATTTGTTAATGTTCTCAGACATTATTTTTTAGGTTAACCTCAACTTTTTAGGACTTGTTAAATTTTCTAAATATGCTTATGATAGTCAAAGGTGGCACTTCAACTATGTCAAGGCATAAGTGTGCTAGGCGTGAAACGCAAGATGTGGGGCAATTGTTGTTATCTGGAAAGAATGGACAAATGTCTACTCGCGCGAGCAAAACCACTTCATTTCTTCTCTTTTTCTCTTTCTTCTCTTTTCTCGACGCAAAATAGATCAGATGAAGTTCCGGGAGCTGGTTTCCAAAATGATCATTAAAAGAAATCTTCCATTAAGTTTAGTGGAATGGGAAGAATTTAGGGAAATTTGTACCTATTTAAATGATGATGTTAAAAGCTTTTCAAGAAATACTGAAAAAGTTGATATTCTTAAAGCTCATGCCACACGAAAAGAAGCTATTCGCAAGAAATTGAAATGTCTTCCCGATGGTAGAATATCTCCACACGACATCGAGACATGTGGACCTCGGTTACCACTACGGGGTATATAAGTTTAACTGTGCACTACATTGATGAAGACTGGAAATTACAGAAGAAGCTTCTAAATTTTTCTCCACTGCCACCACCCCATTCAGGTAAAGCCCTTTCTAATTGTTGCTTGTTAAAAGATTAATGGTTATGTGCTTCATCAATGGGTGTAGCATCTTCTTATCTGGTTAGGTAATTTATTAATGGGTGTTACATCTTTATTCGGGCGAAGCTCTTTCTGCTAAGTTATTTTCTATGTTGGAAGATTGGGGAATCGAATAAAAGGTATGCAACATCACTCTTGATAATGCTGCATCAAACATTAGGTGTATTAAAGTTATGAAGAGTCGACTTGTGGCTAAGAAAATTATTTTTAGTAAGGGAAAATACTTTCATGTACGGTGTTGTGCTCACATATTAGCGCTTATTGTAAAAGATGGACTGACAAAGATTGATCCAGCAGTGATTAAGGTAAGGAAGTTGGTCAATTACATTAAAGGTTCCCAAATAAGAAAACAAACTTTCTTTGAAACTGTTGAGACCTTAGGATTATCAGTAAGGATGGGCCTTCGTCGAGATGTCAAAACCCGGTGGAATTCTACGTATCTTATGTTGCAGAGTTGCATCGCGTTTGAAAAAGTTTTTACTCATCTGAAGTTGATGGATTCAGACTATGAGGATTCTCCTATTGAAGAAGAATGGTTTCAAATCAAGGTAGTTACAAAATTCCTCAAGGCTTTTTATGACCTCACAACTCTATTTTCTGGTAGTAAGTATCCTACTTCTAATTTATACTTCGAAGGAATATGTCAAGTTCAAGTTTTACTGGAACAAGAGAGAATTAATGAAATTGATTTCATTAGAAACATGGTAACAGAAATGCGAAAAAAGTTTGACAAGTATTGGAAAAAGTTGAGTCCGTTGTTGTCCATGGCAGTTGTTTTAGACCCTCGACTCAAACTTGCATTTGTCAAATTTACTTACCAAAAGTTGTATCCTGATGAGAGTGAATTGAAGAAGAATGTTGATCTTGTCCGTAGTAGAATGACAACACTTTATAAAGAGTACTTTAAAGCATCAAATTTAAGAGCTTCTACATCCAATGGAACTCGGGATGCAGCAGGTACTTTAAATAATGAGAATTCAGCAGCCCCTTTAAGAACCATGCATATGCAGGTAATATTTGCTTGATAACTTTAGTAATAATTTCGGAAAAAAATTACTAACATTACATTATTTGATGATATTAAATTATTAATCAATATTTATGCAGGAATTTGCTGCAACACAAGAAAGTGGTGGTCTGCAATCTGACAAGTCAGAACTGGATCAATATTTAAGTGAGTCGACACTACCACCAACGCAAAATCTTGACATCTTACAGTATTGGAAAGCACAGGAACAACGATATCCAGTTCTTTCACGAATGGCGGGAGACATTTTAGCAGTTCCTATTTCAACCGTTGCTTCAGAATCTGCATTTAGCATTGGAGGGAGGGTAATTGACCGATTTCGCAGTTCCTTATCGCCCGAAACGGCCGAGGCATCGATAACAACTCGTGATTGGGACTATGGAGTTGGTAAGTGGCGCAAGTCGTGTATGTAATCTTTAAATTAGTTGCAAGTCTAATCAACATCATAAAGAAATTTGTTTGTTGTTTATTGTTTATTGTGAATTTTGTGTAGGAGATGAAGATGTGGATGATGCCAATGATGATGGGATGAGCGATGAAGAAATAACTGGATCTGATTCACCCAATATTGATGAGGCAGTAAGTTCTTACTCGTCTAACTAGTATGTATACGTACTTCTTCAATATAGAACGGGTAATTATGCAAGTTATCCGACTTGAATTCATTCTTTTGTGTGATTAATTTTTGCTGGAAATTACAGATTCATATTGGATAACTAGAGCATCTTAAAGTGATCATAAACAGCTAAATCTCAAAGAGACATGGTCACATTGAAAGGAGAATGTTTTTTGACGAGAAAGAAGATTCTCGACAAATCTGAACTTATCAGTCTCTCCATTTTTGTGTAGATATGAATGGAGAATATATATACTATAATCAGTAGTACATATATATCGGTAGTTTTAGGTTATGATTCAAGACCAAGTTCACTTGTTAGACTTCAGTAATTTCGTCCTGTCCACTTTTTGTATATGAAAGGACAACATATTAACTTGAACTTGGTCACTTGGAGTTGGAAGAGTACTTTCTTCCTTACGAATCATAACCTTATTAGTTATTAACCAATATTTTGTGTAGGAAGTGGTCAACCGGTGTTATCATCTTGTTATGGTGTCCTCGACACTGAAGACTGAACTGATGAATGATGATATTGTATTATTGTTGCTACTGCAATTCCACTTCTATTTATAGTCTTTTTGTAGGTTTTGTTTTCTTTGTTGAATACTTATATTATATGGAGCTAGATCTAGATCTTTTGTTATGCTTATAGCTTAATGTTGATGTTGTAAAACTATTGTAAGCGTTAGTTACTTAGTTGTTTTAGAGTGGTTTCGAAACTAAGACATGCAAGCAACTTGCTAAAATTTCAGTTATATGATAAAACCCAGAGCCAACCCGTCAACCCGCAGAGCCAACCCGTCTAGGGTTAGGGTTGAGGTTTCTTGACCCGTTCTATAATTTTTTAGGGTTAGGGTTCAGTACAATCAACCCGTAACCCGTGTAACCCGTCACGGGTTGGACCTAACCCGGACCATTGCCAGCTCTAATATGTACATTTACAATGGAGATGGATCTACAAGCTAACTAAATATTGTGCAGTGGGATCCCTACATGTTTATACAACCATTACACAGTGACTTGGGACTGGCTAAATTGGCCGAGGAAATAGTGCTGTGTCGGTTACGTGTATTGGATTTTCTAAATTTGCCGTGGTTTTTCATTTGCACGCAACATATTATGCCGAAATAGGAGCAGTTTTGCAGACATAAAAATGACGATGAGATTGAGATGGAGAAGTGTAAATGGAAGAAAAAGCAAACAGCGGTGGTAGTCGTCCTAAGGCTTTACTACAGCAACACATCAATGGAGATGGAGCTACAAGCTAACTAAAGATTGTGCAGTGGGATCCCTACATGTTTATACAACCATTACACAGTGACTTGGGACTGGCTAAATTGGCCGAGGAATGCTTAGCAATTGGATCATGAAAAATAAAAGGCATTTAATTAAATATGGAAGATGTCCGTGAGGTGGCATTGAAAAGTTGAAAACTATATTCTTCTCTTAAGAATTTTGGAGAAGCACATGAGATAATTAAGAAGTGGACATACTGACGGGAAAGAGGGGAGCTAGTTAATCATATTGGTTGATTATTTCCACTTTGTCTTGTTGTTGACTAAGAAAGATAGAGGTATTGAGCCACTTAAATTACATACCAATTAGTCAATTACCAAGTTCCAGTAGCACCACTAGGGAGAGCCGCTGCAAGAGAAAAAATAAAATCAAGAAAACCCCGTTAACAACTTAACATAATCTAAGATTGAACAAGAGTACAAGTCTACAAGAGTACCCAACCAATACCATCATAAAAACAATAAAAAACAATGAATCAAATTCCAAAAACAAAGCCACAATAAACACACCGGTAAAAGATGATTCACCACCGACACCGAGTACAAGCACTAAACCAAGTAACGAACCCAACTTACCTAAAAAAAAATCACTAATTAACAGACACACCATTAGAAACAGAAAGTTGAATCAACAACAACAAAAAAAAGAAGAAGATTTATTTAGAGAAATTAATCAAAAAAAAAAAACACCACTAAGAAGAGATTAAAAGGTGAAGAATAGTTACAGATCAATTTAGTTGTTGAGGGATGATGAAACTGACTTGAACTGATCGATCATCGAACCCCTTACCCCATTGTAGTTACAGATCTAGTTTAGTTGAGGAAAGTGGAAGGAAAGGAAACAAAAGTTTTGTTTCCTTACTTGGGAAATTGGGACTGAAGAGATAAGGTTCTCTAAATCTGTGAGGATATAAGGAAAAGCCATGACCTTTGACCGGTCACCCAGGTAATACGTTAAA
Organism: Papaver armeniacum; assembly: GCA_023531295.1. NCBI lineage: Eukaryota > Viridiplantae > Streptophyta > Magnoliopsida > Ranunculales > Papaveraceae > Papaver > Papaver armeniacum. The sequence continues at coordinate 206,702 of JAJJWW010018473.1, read as the reverse complement.
AATCACCTTCAACTCGGGTTACAGGTTAACAAATATCTTAGTTTACTGTATAATCAGTTAATTAGACGGGTTCGCGGGTTTACCCGCGGGTTAGACGGGTCAACCCTACTTACCCACGGGTCCTAAAACCTTAACTCTAGCCCGGCCCTATTAACTAACAAGCTAGGTTAGGTCCGGGTTAGGTCCAACCCGCGGGTTTTGACCCTAATTGCCAGCTCTAGTACATATAGACCGATTATCTGATACTTTCATAAAGAAAATATTCATTCATAGGCACATTACATAGTTTAGGAAATTAGCGTATTACATAGGACAACTAAGTATGCTAATTCTTGAATCTCGCACATCAATACATCATCAATGAACCTCCGAGCATGATATTGCAACACCATATATTCCTTGTGGTGAATAAACTTTCTTTCCCAATTACGAATTCTCTATAGGCCATTGAATTGTTCCAGCTGAAATTCAATGAATTATTACATGTTAGTATGCAAACATTAAGCGGTGACATAGGTATAAAAATATCGGATTACGTACTTATTGACAGGTGCGCTCTCTTTGACTTACTCTTGGATGAGACCAAGAGTAAGTCTCTTGATAATTCCGAGGAGAAGCAAGATCATGTTTTTTTCTTTTTCTTTTCCGCTTTCTTTTCGGCTTGCTTTTGCTTTCCCTTGTTTTCCCTAGAGAGTATGGGGATAAACGACAATCAGATTAAAGTATATTTATGAATTACAAGTAGAGAATTGGTTTGCACGATACACACACAAACACCGATTCCTAACATTGTACAAAAAGAATCAGTTCATATAAGTGCTCATGTAGTTCGATTCTAGGCTAAAAAACATACAGAAAAATTAGGCATTTTTTCCACAAAGAACCGGTTTATGTCGAAACTTACATAAACCGATTATGGGTAATGATTTCAACACCCCAGTCTTACTAAGACAGAAGATAGCTTATGTTATTTCTATTTTCTCCGGTCACAAAAAGTATATATATATCTTTTTACTTTCATGCGAGACCGAAAGAATAATATGCATGCATCATGGAAACAAGCCAATTCAAAATTATTTACATATTATTAATATAGAGACCTTTCTTTCTTTTTTTCTTTTTTTTTTTTTTATAAAAGAGGATAAACCTCATCTGGTTACATTAATAATACTGATTCAAGATCAGGAATTGTTACACAGTTTTTCTGATCATTACAAAGGTTTTTTTTTTATAACACTGATCATGAGTGTTATAACAACACTATCATAAACACTGATCATGACTAGCCAATTCTTCAATTTCAACCACACCCATACTATTACCAATAAACCAAGAATATGGTAACAAGATTTGTTTGAATGACCCTATTAGTTTTGATAACAAAACCAAACAAAGTAACAGTCATACACAAAGCAAATGTGTTGGGATTTTCAAGAGATTCAACCATTTTTCAAGGTTTTGACTGATGACTAAGCTATCCAATCTAAATTATTCACTAAAGTAAAATACCATCAAATTTATGTAACAGTATGAATCGGTCGGAATCTGGAAAGATGTCTTTTGTGCATGATGTTGCCATTGTTGATGTAGTGTCTTTATATGACCGGTCGGTCAAGTGGCCTAGAAATAATGTGCAACAGTTGTGCATTATTGGCAACATGGCATAAGCCAGAAATGCGGTGGTGCATTCAGAGTTGCAACTAGGCAATGGCATGTGCTAAACAGGGTTTGGACATGGCCAATGATGCGAGATTAGCATCAAGAGACTCCAAATGAGTTTGGCATATAATCTGTATGCATGTGGCATACAGGCATGCAAGTAAGACTTGCATTAGCACACTTGCATCATTAAGGGAATGATGCTCAACAATGATTGCGGGACTTTGGCTGGTGAATGCAATCATTGTGCAACAAGGCTAGCCGATCACATGGCCTTGATGGTTATGAGTTGGTTACACGAAAGGAATGTTTGCTTTATGCATTTCTAAGGCTAGGAACTGTTTGTTTGGATTTAGGAGAGTAGTTGGGCAAGTTAGCACAGTTGGTTAACTGCCTTGTGTAAAGTAAATCTGTAACTGCCTGACAGTTACTTGTATATAGTTTTGTAAGGCTATATAAGCCTGATCTTGTGAAGGGATTGGGTGTCCGGAACAAGAAGAGATGTGTAACCCTAAGTGTGCAGTAATAATAAGGCATCGGCCAAGATTAAAGCTAAGTTATGTTGGTGCATTTGTCCCTTGTTTTGGCTTACTTTTTTATGCATCAAGCGGAGTGTTTGTATTGATTTGAAGGCTTGAAAGATTTGTGAGCAGAACCTCTGTTGAGTATGGGTTGAATAGAGTTTTGGCCAAGAATTGAAGAAATTGGCTAAGTGCGAGTTGGATGAACTGTGCTATGAAGCATATTGTCATTGTCAAGGTTGGTTGTTGCATTTGGGTTGTGCGAACCTACAAGTTCGAGCATAAGCCAGGAGGCTTAATTCTGTGTCAGATGCGTTGAGCAGAAAGTTGGTGCCAGAATATGTTGCGGCACTGACCACAATTGAGGCAGAGTTGTTGCCCCGAATCAAAGAAGAGACGAAAAATGATCAGGCATGTGTGCGCCTGACTAAACAGATATGTGATGTGATCGTTCGTCGACATTGGATAGATGATGGAGTCATTTATGCCAAAGGAAGAAGAATTTATGTACCCAATTCAGGTGGATTGAGAAGGGAACTCTTGCGAGAGACACATGATTTCATTTGGGATGGTCATCCAGGCATGGAACGAATGTATGCTTTGATAGCTCGTTCCTATTACTGGCCTAAGATGGAAGAAGATGTTAAGTTGTATGTGAAGACATGCTTAGTGTGTCAACTAGACAAGACGGAAAGGAGGAACGTAGTTGGATTGCTACAACCTTTGTCGATTCCAGACAAGCCATGACAATGCTTGTCGTCGGACTTTATTAACCGGATGCCGAAGGTGCAAGGATTTAGCTCGATAATAGTCGTCGTTGATCGCTTTTCGAAGTATGATACATTCATTCTCTGCCCCCATTCTTGTTATGCAGATGTTGCAGCGTATCTGTTCTTCAAGAATGTAGTGAAGTATTGGGGACTTCCTCAAGATATTGTGAGTGATAGAGACTCGCAGTTTACAGGCAGATTTTGGATTGCCTTGTTCGGATTGCTTGGATCTGAACTAAAGTTTTCTAATAGCAATCTCCCCAAACCGATGGTCAGACGGAGAGGATAAATGCATTGCTAGAAGAGTACTTGCGTCATTATGTGACGGCAAGCCAGGGAAATTGGATGGCGTTGGTGGAGACGACCCAATTTTGTTACAATTTGCACAAGAGTTCATCAACGGAGTTGAGTCCTTTTGAGTTAGCAACAAGACAACAACCATTTACTCCTCATGAGGTTCCAAAGGCTAAGAAGCAAGGCTCTTGTCCAGTAGCATATCGTTATTCAAGGTCTAAAATGGAGATGACTGATCAAGCGCCGACAGTTTGTCCAAGGCAGTGAGACGAATGAAGAAGTATGCTGATTTACGTCGCAGAGATGTGGAATTCGAGGTGGGAGATATGGTGTTGTTGAAGCTAACGCCCCAAATTTGGAAGAATATTTCTAGCAAGACAGTGTGTAGAGGCTTAATTCCAAGATATGATGGTCCTTTTGAAGTGATGAAAAGAGTTGGTAAGGTGGCTTACATACTCGTTTTGCCGGAAAGATTGAAAGTGCATCCCACTTTTCATGCCAGCTTCTTGAAAAAGTACCATCCTGATTTGCTGGACACTTCGAGACAACAAGCGAACCGCGCACCACCAGTAATCAGATCACAATTCGACAAGCAAGTTGAGGCTATACTTGATGATCGAGTTGAGGGGCAAAACAAGAAGAATAGGAGAACTTATTATTTGCTAAAGTGACATGGTGTACCAGATTCCGAAGCTTCTTGGGAGAAGGATGCTACATTGTGACAATTTGAAGAACAAATTCAGGCTTACCTACAACGAAAAGAATCGACGAGGGCGTCGAGTTCAGCTGGTGTGGGAGGTCTATGACCGGTCGGTCAAGTGGCTTAGAAATAATGCATAACCGTTGTGCATTATTGGCAACATGGCGTAGGCCAGACATGCGGTGGCGCATTCAGAGTTGCAACTAGGCAATGGCATGTGCCAAACAGGGTTTGGACATGGCCAATGATGCGAGATTAGCAACAAGAGATGCCATATGAGTTTGGCATATAATTTGTATGCATATGGCGTACAGGCATGCAAGTAAGACTTGCATTAACACACTTGCATCATTGAGGGAATGATGCTTAACAATGATTGCGGGACTTTGGCTGGTGAATCCAATCATTGTGCAACAAGGCTAGATGACATGTGTCGGTCACATGGCCTTGACGGTTATGAGTTGGTTACACAGAAGGAATGTTTGCTTTATGCATTTCTAAGGCTAGGAACTGTTTGTTTGGCTCTAGGAGAGTAGTTGGGCAAGTTGGCACGGTTGGCCAACTACCTTGTGTAAACTAAACCTGTAACTGCCTAGTATATAGTTTTATAAGGCTATATAAGCTATATAAGCCTGATCTTGTAAAGGGATTGAGTGTCCGGAACAAGAAGAGTTGTGTAAGTGTGTAGTAATAATAAGGCTTGAAAGATTTGTGAGTAGAACCTCTGTTTAGTATGCGCTGAATAGAGTTTTGGCCAAGAATTGAAGAAATTGGCTAAGTGCGAGTTGGCTGAACTCTGCTGTGGAGCATAGTACCATTGTCAAGGTTGGCTGTTGCATTTGGGTTGTGCGAACCTGTGACATTTTAGCAGTTGTTGTTGAAATAGTATCTATTGTTCTCGAAGTGGTTGTTGCTGTTGATGTTACTGCAGAGATTGAATAGAAAAATTCTTTTGAAAAAACCCAACTTCCCGCTCTTGAACACCATCACTGCACAACTCAACGAACTAGAACAAATCCATGAAAAATACCCAAACTTAAACTGAGATTTAAAACTTAAAATACAGAAAATAAAAATTATTCAAAGAAGAAACTTCAAACATCTAATAGAGGATTGAAGAAAAAGTATATAAAAATTTGGATCAAGAAGTTGTTGAACTACCAAGATCCGCTCCTATGGGGCCGTTTTGGGCAGATCGGTTCTAGCGGTTTTAGGATTTTGAATCGCAAGAAAAAGAAGAGAGAGGAAGGAGAATTCTCCTATCGTTAGAAAGATCAAGAAGGCAAATGATGTGGGTGGTTCTGTTTTTCAAAGACCTCGTGACAACCAACTCTAATATGTCGGAGGTGATACTCAAATAATGGTGGTTTATCGTGGTACAACCTTATTTGACCCACTTGATAAAGTCTCGTAATATTATGATATATGAATTCATAATTTTCTTACGGACGATACTAAATGAGATTCCAACTAAGGACGAAAATATATAATATCATTGAATTTTCTACCACACCAGATTTTTTGATACCTGGTTAAAATGCAAAAAGAAAATTCAGGATCTTAAAATTTTAATAGTTTTTGACTAATTAACTGTTTGACTCAGGGGTTCAAATACGATATGAACATTTTCAGAATTTTACATTATAATGAGACCCAAAAATATAAAAATGAAAATCCTTGTTTCTTTAAACTCTAGTCAAGTGTATTGATTAGTTATCAATTAGGATGCGCTGCCATTTTGATTGATTTTATGCCTATGTTTCTTGTGTCGTAACAAATAAACTTTCCACATCGCAATGGTTAGAAGAGCAATGTTGAAAGGGCACGTATAGATTAATTGGCCCTAGTCCAATTCATAAGTTATCTAGGTGTGAGGCAGATTGATTAGTTTGTCGGGCCTCATCATCATACACCGTAGTCAAATAGAATACTGTTTAAGGCAACATAAAATGCGTTCCGTTGAAGCATGTCCGTCCTTGATTCACTTCAGTCATGACTCATGCTGTAAAATCTCATCAAAGCCATTCAGGTGTTTCCTCATGTAATTAATCATCATTGAAGAAAGAAATCATAAAACAAAGCGATCTAGATTCACACTTATAAAATTCACCTTTTTAAGTAACATAATTAATCCTTTTACCGTCAAATATTTGTGTCTACTGAAAAGAAATTTGTTATGGAGAAATGTTTGTGATTTAGGGGTGCAACTCACTCACTGGACATGATTAATTAATTTAACCTAGTTGGACAAAATTACCTTTACTAGCACACGCTTTATATTCTTGATAAAAAGCGTTGATAAATTCATTAACTATTTTCTTTCGAGCAAGGATCCACTAACATTTCTATATTCACATTATCTCACATTTGGGCGTCTTTTTTCCTAAAAAGTCCTTAACGAAAGCGGATCTGAAACTAATATTTTGGTGACATGTTCTTCCTATATACCTCTATGTTCCTATTAAAAATGAGCATATTCTGAGATATATAACACCAACATCTGCTACTTTGGAAATTAGCCGTTGAAAATTAACGGATTTTCAACCATTAAAATTAAGATCGATAGATTGTGAGGTTTGGTATTTCAGAATGTACTCATTTTTGATTTGTATGTAGAGCTTTGCAAGAGTAACATATCCCGAAAATATTAACATCAAATCCGCTATCGTTTAGGATTTTTTAGGAAAAGAGACACACGGAATGTGAGATAGTGTGAAAACAAAAATGTGAGTGGATCCTCCCTCTTTTCTTTATGCTTAAAAAAAAGTATCTTTTTCATTTGATTTTTTGTGCCAATGGTCTTCAGCAAAATGAAATAAATTCTTATTAGTTTATCTTCCAATAAATATCCATCCAATTGCATAGTGGGAACTTAGTGTTTGGCTCTTTTGTCATTCTTTCTTACTCTTTTGACCGGGGCTTGAGAACGCTTCAAAATTTTAAAGCCCATCTGAGAGAGATTGAAAATGCGGGGTACGAAAATACACCACAAACTTTTTCTTAGGCAACTTGTATGGACTAAACTCAAATACAATTCTGAGAGTTCAACTTAATGAATATCAATCAAGAATAATATAAAGAGCTTATAAGTTATATCTTTTTCTCTCACAATCAGAATGTAAACAAAGACAAGCCTGTGAACCTGATTATTCCGTGAGAGTACTTGGACGATTCCAAAGATCAATGTCCAAGATCAATCAAGTCGTACCCAACAAACAAGGATGGATATAACTATTTTGATTGATTTACGTACACCATGTGATATTTCAATTATAAAGATAAACAGTATAATGCGGAAAAGAAATAACACAAATACCAGAAATTTTGTTAACGAGGAAACCGCAATTGCAAAAAAAACCGGGACCTTGTCCAGATTTGAACACCAAACTGCATTAAGCCGCTACATACACTAGCCTACTATCAAAACTTCGGACTGAAATGTAATTGAGACCGAATCTGCCATCACGGCGATTCAGTTACAGTCGCGCTCCTTAAGCCCCTTGAATCCCGCAAGAGTCTGCCCAATTGATTCCCTTAGCTGACGTCCTTTACAGCCTAAGAGTTGCTTCAACTCAATTGAAGACTTTAAACCAATCTGCCTCCCACAGACAAGCCTATATGTGATTTCCATTCTGATCAAAGATCAAGGTGAGGTAGGAAATCGATTGCAAAAGACAAAGTCTAGCTAACCTCAAAATCCGGTCTTATGACTCCCGAAGAGCATCCTAGATTATTATTCACCTCACAAGTAATTCCTACTCCGATTTCAACAAAGAATCGTTATAAAGGAATATACCTGTGAAATCACAAAGTCTGAGACGAAGAAAATTTACGATTTCTATCTATCTCACCTGTTGGAGCTAAACGCTCAACAATCATTAGCAAGATCGGGATACACGAACTATCAAGATAAAGATAGTTGGACCTGGCTTCACGGGACCCTAAGCGAAGTCTTTTTAGTCACTAAACCTATAAAGGTTTAAAGGAGAGGACGACTCTAGTTTACAACTAGGACACACAAGAATAGTGTCAGGGATTCAAAGATCCCAGTTGCTTGAGGTTCTCCTTATATAGACTTTCAAGATCAAGGTTGCTTTATATATAAGCTAAGGTAGCTTTGGAATCAAGCAATCAATATCCACCTTTAGATGAATAACTTGACTTGAGATTAACATAACTGAATATACACTCTGGTTAGGATGAACCGTAACCGAACCGTGTACAATGACTTGTTCATGAAAGGTTAGCCGAAACTAGTTAGACGAACTATAAGCTTAATCATTTTCATATAACACTTTAAGACTTTAATCTTGAGTCACAACCATAGGTTATAATGTGATCAAATATGTCTTAAATGTGTTTTTAAAAAGTTGTTCAAATGCTGATTATCTCATAGAAATAATTTTGATGCATCTGAAAATATTCGCCAAGGTAAGTACGTTATTATTACCTAAAAATTACTTCTAGGTAAAACAAATGCACCACTGTGGTACTTTCTTTTTAGGTTCGAAAATCAAAATCAAACAGGACAAGTCTAAACTACGATAGTAGCCGTTCCGTCCTGCTTCTGTCACGAGACAATATGGGAAAACTTTCGAGAAAATGGCAATGGTATTGAATCGTGTGTTTTGGGTATTGAAAACTATGAAGAATAACAAAACTTTTTTTTGGGTATTGAAGCTTGTTCTGTTTTCTGAATAGGCGAAGGGGCCAATTTATAATAGTTTGGAATACACACTGCATTTCTCGTAAGTAGTGGAGGTCGTGAGATTGTGGAGAGATGGAGAACATGTAGATGATGGAGGTGAGGTGAGATAAATTAGGGAAATTTATGGAAAACCCTTTTTACCATATCCATTACCTCTCCAACTTCTATAACCGTCACCACTACTTTAACTTTTCACATGGGGTGTTTCCAAGTTGCATGTTGATGTAGACCACCAGACCAATACCCCGTGAAGAATCCCCTCATGTGACGTATTTTGATGTTTCTTGTTGTTTTAGATGAGCTATGGACTTCATCTAGTTTAGGCTAAATTGTAGCCATTGATATGCCATATGTCTTATAGGCATGTTGAATCGTATTTTGTGGAGATGCTGTGAGAAGCAACTTGGCCACGGCCAGATAAGGTGTCATGGCATGCTCATAGCCTATTGAGGCGCCAGAAGATGGCTTGGCACGTTAAAAGTTAGTTATGATGCTATAAATTAGCATGGCATGCTAGTGGCGTAAAAGTGGCACAGCATGTCCGCACTTTCTACTACAGCTAAGATGGAGAGAAATATTCTAGGACATAATCTTCACATGAGATATGGGAATGCTAAATAATCGTATAGCCTTTGGCATGATATGTTCATGGCTTATTATGGCGATAAAATAGCAAGTGGCATAATGGCCTATAATGGCGCTGTCATTGCCCGCAGTGGTGTTATAATTGGCCTAATGAGTCGAGACCTAAAAGATGGCTCAATGACCTTGGCCTTTTCCACCACAACTGAAATTAGATTCTAGTTGGAGCTATCGGCGTGATATGGCATGGCGTCTTAGAGCCATATTAGGGTATGGCACGCTATGGCCTTTAATGGCGCTAACGCTGGCTAGGTAAGCTGCAGTTTTGTAGCAGCTTAGCGTGATTTGCCTTGGCCACGGAAAATAAGAGAGGAATGATGGGGCCATAACGTGACCATGAGCTAGATAAGCCAAGACACGATCTATGGGAGCAGTGATAGCATATTTTGGATCCAAAAGTGGCGTGTGGCATGTTATGGGCCCAAGGTATCGCTAGGAAGTATCTTAGCAAGTTGCGGCACATCATGGCCAAGGCTCATATGCCAAAATAATTGGATCTCATCCTAGCCATAAACTTTTATAGCACATGTGCGACATTGTAGCATGTCCATAGCCATTCATATCGGTTGGGACAATGCACGTTTAGCCATGGCTCGATATTGGCCGATTATGGCATAGGAATGATACGAATAGGCCATGGCCTAGAATTAGGGTTTGGACTCAATTCGGCCAAGGCTATTAGAATGGGATTCCCATTTCAATGAGGATATCCAAGTTGGATTTGGAATGGAGCTAAGCTAACATGAGCGGAGCATGAGCGAAGATTAGATCCCTTTTTTAGGTCTTTGATTTGCTGTAGCCTCTAATAGCGTATTAAGGTTTCACAAACTTGGTCACGACATGTTTATGACCTGTAGGGGTAGAATGGTCCACATTATGGCCTTGTCCATAGCTGGATAAGGTCCCATAAAATCGCAGCTCATGTTATGGCCTTGGCCGTGGCTGGCCAAGGTCCTATAATGTCGCAACTTACATGTTATGGCCTTGGATGTGTCTGTTCAAGGTCCTATAATGTCGCAACTCACTTATAGACTTGGCCGCGTCTGGCCAAGGTCTCACTAGTCACAACGACGATGCTACGGACTTGGTTGTGGCTGGCCAAGGGCCCATGGAGCGATAACTCCCTTGGCCAAGGTCCAAAAATTCGTGGGAAGTCTTCCAGTGGATCTGGCGTTAGCTGTCTTAGGAGGATTTGGGCGTAGCATGTGAGCTACGGACTTGGACAAGATCTGGCCAAGTTATACGCGCGTGGCAGGCTATGCCGTAGCTGGCCAAGATGAGATTCAACATAGCAAGAAATGCTATGGACTTGGATAGGGTTTGACCAAGCTACCTTGATCGTGGCAAGTTGTGCCACGGATCTGGCCAATTTAGGGTTTATAGCTTGGCCATGGCTTATAGGCGCGACAGTGGCTATGCCAAAATTTCGACCATAGCTTTCCAAGCTATGGTTGGATATGCTATGGAATTGGACGATAGCTTTAAGATGATTCCAACCATGCCATTAGTCCATTATTATCTTAACTAGAGAATTATGAGATGCATCAGTTGTATTATGGCCTTAGCCATAGATAGCTAAGGTATTATGTGATATGCATTATGCGCTATGGGCTTGGCTATGCCTATCCAATGTGCCTCAATCCTTATATTGTTAATCATGATTTGATTATCATATGGCTATAATCTAGGGTTTAAGTTTATGGCAATGTGCCAGGTCTAGATTTAAAGCATAATGTTATTCTAGTACAAATTTAAATACGATAATGCCGCTATAGTATGTTCAAGGAACTCGACCGTGGGACTTTGCGACTTGAGAAGATACTCGATATGAATATGTATTAAATCTAATACTTTCAGTAGCATATGAATTCAGGAATGGTGTCAAATCCTATTCTGAATATGTATAAATAATGCATTCTATGTAGCATAACAGACACATATATCGGCGCACATGAAATAACGAGGTTTCTGCTGGGGAAAGCCATGAAATTTGTCATGGATATACACATTTAGAATGGCTAAAGGAATACTGGTTCCGTTAATTGAATACACTTTATTGATTCTCTTGCGCAATACAAATTGTTTAATACATATTTTCTAATCCTGATGACGGGTTGATAAGCATGTAAATGCTACATTTTATACCCATATTTATATTAACTAGGACTCGATATTTCGCTAATACTATTGTTTTAGACCTTTTGCAGAAAATACAAGCAAATCCAATCACCGAAGGATAAACGGCTAAAACTGAAGCAAAAATAGAGTTTGCATCAAAATTGTGCTCGTCACTCGTGGTACAAAAATGGAGACAGGCTTAATGAATGAGATGGTTGGATGTCAATCCATAAGTTAATATTATTGCGTCATCACACAGCCGAAGATGATGGTTATCAAACAAAACAATTCCTTATGCCTTTCTTCAGACACGTCAGGTCCACTAGGAGCAACGAATAAAAATGTTGAGATGAAAGAATACACACGGAGGTACTCTGCCGGTGTTTTAATTTCACGTGACTCAGATGATGGCCAGAGTTGAAAGAATGGAGTCGGGCTGTACTTCAGAGTGATGTTGTTATAAGCAGCAAGGAGAAATTTCTCGAGTCCATGGTGCAGGCAGTAGTGACCAGATGGAAAGAAGACTGTTTAAGCTGTGAGCCGGTGGATGCCAAGACTTGGTCGAAACAGGAAGAGGATGGTTGTGGCTGAGTTGAACATGTTAACAGCTGATGGTAGTTGTAGGATCAGAATATCGCAACCTCAATACTTCGCGAGAGTAATAAACGACAGCATCACGAAGGAGTCGCAGGAAGTAAAATAAATGACGCAATGAATGACGACAACCAGAACACGAGGAAGATGTGAAAATCAGCGAAGGTTAAGAGTGTCGCGAGGATGAACACTTATACACTTGCGACACTTCGCGAGTTATTCCCGAAAATAAAGGACAGCTTAGCTGTCATCCACTGTGTACTACCCTATATAAAGGGGTGAGTAAGTCTGTTGTAGGAGAGTTCTTTTTGAATTGTTAAGCAAGTCATTAGGAGAGAGAAAATTTAGTGTGATTGTAATTTCTTTGGCTCTGTTCTATCTTCCTTTGTAAACATTCCAAGAAAATAATCAATAAAATTTATAGTTATTCATCTTCAAATGGATTAGTTAAGTAAATTCTAGTGAGGGGTGTATTGTGGGATTTCCTGCAACTACATATGCGCTAGAAACAGGGACTGAGTAGAAGATCAACCTTGTGAATTGAAAGAATCAGGAGTAACGAGAAAGAAATTTCGAATAATTTTCAACAATTTACTAAAATTGAGAAATGGCTAGAAGAAGGAATGCGTCAGAACAACCAACAATTGTGAGGAGAAGCGGGAGATTAGCTGGAGAAAGGAGAAATGAAGTAGGTGCACCATCAAGAATAAACGCAAGAGATAGAGAAGAAGGTCAAATTCAACCACCAATTCAACCACCAATTCAACCAAAGACCGAATAGAGTAATAGATTATGATAGGGTGAGCGTGCATACATGGAGATCGGATTCTGTGGAAGAAAGAGAAGAAGTGCAACAATTGATAAATAATGGACAAGAGGAGAGAAATCGAGAAGAAATGGGAGAAACAACTCATAGAAATGTAGAAATCGTAGCATTAGAAACGTTGAGACAAACAATACATGAAGAAAGACGATTAGAAGCGGAAGAACGCGCAAATTTAACAAGGCAAAACCATGAGTTAAGAATGGAAAATATGAGGTTGCAGAATAGGAGGTCGAGAAGTAATACCAGATCAAGACCAGGATCGGTTAGAGATGATAGGAGGAGAATGTTACCTGTAGAAAATGTTAATGAAGAAAATTTAGAAAGAGAGCTAAATCTCGGTGAAGGATACTGCGAAAGAAGGGAAGTGGTGTGTATTCCACGTCCAGAGATTTTACAGAATGACCAAAATAATGGAAATCAAGGAAATAGGCAACAGAATAATCCAATTGATGAAGAAAATCAGGAAGAAGGAAGAAGAATACTGCATGGGAGAGAAACACAGAGGAAACAAAAGGAGATTGAAGATGACATCGAAAAGCATTATATTGAACAAGCGCGTCTAGCTTGCGAAAGGGAAAGATTAAGAGTAGAAATGGAAGAACGGGAATTGGAGGAAGCAATTCGGCAGAATAATCATGACAATCGAGAAAGAATGCGCGAGCAAAATCGCAACAATGGAAATATCAATGAAGAGTATGAAAGAATACAAAGGAGAACTGATAGACAACCAAGAAGAGAAAATGATAGATACAATGGTGTGCGAATCCATGAACGAGATGGAGGAGAAAGTCGCAGAGAAAGAAGAGAAGAAAATGCTGAATAAGAAAATCAAGATAGACATGAACGCAGAAGGAGAGAGGCAGAGCTAAAAAGACCAATAAATTCGAATCCTGATGTAAATGAACAAATCTTAAAAGAGTTGGCAGAGATGAGAGGAATGTTGAACAATAGAAGAGGAGGAGGAAGAAGACAATTGGATGAGGCAATTGAAGAAGCTGCGAAAAATCCCTTTACACTAGAGGTGCAGTTAGGAGGAATACCCCCAAAGTGCAATTTACCCGCATTAACCAAAGATTTTTGATGGAACAACTTGCGCAATACAACACATCAAAGCGTATGTAAGATGTATGTTACAAAAGTGGGAAAATCATGACGCTATATTGTGCAAATATTTCGCATCAAGTTTAACAGAGAAGCACCAAATGGTTTGAGGGTTTACCAAGAAACACCATCACGTCATTCAACCATTTACAAGCTATATTTTTAGGGGCATACATAAGTAAAAACTCCTCGCGACCAGGAATTGAAGATGTATTTGGGCTGAAACAAAGAGTTGGCGAAAGTTTAAGACACTTAACTGTGAGATGGAAGACGATGTGTAGCGAGATGGCTGGAAGAGTGGATGAAAGATATCTCATTTTATCATTTATAAACGCTATGTTCGCAACTAATTTGCTATATATTCAAATTTTTAGAGTCAAGAATACAATCACGATGACGGAGTCATGAGAACTTCAAGAGGAGTATATTGCTTTAGAGGAAAGTCAAAATGAGATGGAATCATATCCAATTGCGAATACAAGTTCAAATGCTGCGAATGCAAGTTTATTACCCAAACTGATAAACACGGTGGCGAGTACTTCGCAAGGTCAACAAGAAAGGATAACAAATGATGGACATCCAAAGATAGTATCCATGGGAAGCCGTGATCAAGAAGAATATGAGAGAGAAAGGAACTACTACAACCGTGGTGGCAATAACAAAATTCAAAGACTTGATCATCCGCAAGAAACTTATGGAAGTCAAAGGCAGAATTATCATGGAGGGCAGCGACGTCACAGAGTAGTATGGGAAGAAATAAAAATGCCAGCATTAAATACTAGCGTGGAAAAAATATGGGAAGCTATACTCTTGATGGAAAACATACCTGCCCCTTGGAATATGGGGAATGAGCCGCCACCAAGTGATAGAAGTCACGAGTTCTGTTCTTACCACCGCTTTCATGGACATTTAACAAATGACTGCAGAAATATAAAAAGAATTATCCTCAGAATGATTGATCAAGGAAAGCTGAATCATTTTCTAAAAAGTGAAGAGAAAGTTCAGCCATTACCACCACCACCAGAAATGCACAGAACAAATTCAGCAAAGGGGAAAGAAACATTCGTAATAGAAGTTGGATCGAAAGCTAAAAATTTGTTTTGCAACTCCATTGTACACTCTTACCGAACAATTGAAGATTTTCATGATAATGTTCTCAGTAGGGTTTTCGCGAGGGATGCTAATGATAAAGAAGTGATGAACATTGCGAAGACGTCGCAGTTAAAAGAATGGCAAATGCAGATTATTTCTTTCACCGCAAAAGAGATTCCTGAAGGCAAAGAGACACATGACAACCCATTGGTTGTAAAATTGGAAATTAATCCAAAACCTGTAGATGGCGAAGACGACGAAGCAGAGAATTGCTGGGCGATCAATAGAATCTTAATTGATACGGGGAGCTCAGTAAATATTCTTTTCTACCATACTTACAAGACTATGGGGGGGAAAGATGAAGAACTGATACCTTCGACATATAAGATATATGGTTTCAATGGAACAGCGAATAAGCCTAAAGGAGAAGTTCATATGAGAATACCCTTGCAAGGACTATCAACGGGGATTTTGTTCTGTGTAGTTGATGTGGAGTACCCTTATAATGCATTGATCGGAAGGCCATGGTTGCACGAAATTCTGGGCGTAGCATCAACTTATCATCAATGCATAAAATTTCCTCATCCTAGTGGTGTCGGAATTATAAAGGGAGATTGGACGGAAGGACAAAAATGCTATGAGATCGACGTGGAGAATTGCGAAGAGAGAGCTACGAAAAGAAAGGGTTGGAAACAACATGCAAAAGATGAACAAAGAAGAGAAAGATTGATGGTGGATGCCATTGATGTAAGAGGAGAAGATACATTGCGAAACAAGTGCATGAAAACAGTTGAAAATTATGATGGAAAGGAATCATTAAGAGATTTGAATGGTGCAGAGGCAAAGAGCAGCAGGAGCAAAAAGTGTAAGAAGTGAGTAATCATCAAAAGGCAGTAACAAAAGCTTGTTAAGGGTAAGAGGAAGAAAAAATAATTGAAGAAGAAATATGCGAGGATCTCGCCATCAAGAATGTATGACAATTTGATTGAAGAATTGAAAAACAAAAATGATTAAACAATGTAAGATTGTGCGATAGCTTCGCAAACAAAATGAATGATTGAATGAATTAACAAAAATGAATGAGTGAGTGAATGGGACGAACCTTTATGGCGTACACCCTAGTTCGCGAATGATATTTCGCAAGAGGCAAATGTAAGACCTAAAGTGCGTCATATAAGGGGTATCTCTTGACATGGCTCAGGGGAAAGGTTACACCGCTCTTGGAACCTGAGTCATGGAGATTTGGGGCCCATGAAAGCCTATCCGGGAGAGATACCTTGGATTTCCAACTATATATATAAGGTTATGCCCTGGTTGGACGCCCGAGGGTCTCTTCCAAGGAGTCGTGTATGCTCAAGGCGCCGGGTACACGGTTGAGCCAAGAGTGCCTGGGCATTTGAAGTGTCTCGGCCATTCTTGGCAAGTCTTGGTATATGCTTTTCGGCCCGAAGAAAACTCCACTTAGGGTGCGGTCTCGTAACCATAAACCATATAGGTATAAGGGATAAGAGGTCATGAAAACAACTCGGTTGTTGTTAAGACCGGATGGGAGGAGCTAGTCTTGTATGGCCGATGTACGCCTCCTTGAAGGGGCAACCAGGGAGAAGATAAGGGCGGCACCCTCCATTAGGGAGCTGATAAGTGTCAAAAGACGCAAATGTCATGAGGCTTTATTTTCGCAAGGAAATTTAGGCTTGTCATATTTGTGCGATGATCCTGAAGAGGCAATAATACTAACGCAAGGATAAGATGAGATCAATGGGTTTTTGCATGAAAATGTAAAGACGTCCTGCGATTTCGTCGCGAAGACGTCAATGTCATGGGATTTTACATTCGCAAGAGTATTTAAGCCTGTCATATTGTCGCAAATAAAATATCCTGCAGAGGCAAAAATACTTAAGAAATGATAAGACAAGGTCAATGGGTCAATACATGAAAATGTAAAGACGTCCTGCGATTTTGTCGCAACGAGGGGTGGCGAAATAAGACCTTTAATTAGGAAGGCAAAATAAGACCACACAATCAATGATAAGACAAGATCAATAGATTTCTTCATTTGTGAAGATATCTTGCGATCTTGTCGCAATGATAAATTTCAACATAAATAAAAGTAAGCATCTCATGCAAAAAGAGAAGGTACGGGATTATTCATCAAGGGACTTGGTCTTTTCAATCAAAAAGAGTACTTCAACAGAAATTGAAAAGCATCTCATGCAAACAGTCATACAGAAAAAGAGACTGGAAAATATAAAATTACAGGAGTAGCTTAATTTTGTACATTTACATCGGCATTCTCGGCAACAGGAGATGATAAATGTTCTTCAACAATTTTATCAGCTTCACCTTCGCTAGGTGAAGGATTTCCATTAGAAATTTTTTCATTTGGATTTTCAGCTTCATCTTCGCCAACAGGAGGATTTTCATCAGAAGATTTTTCATGAAGATTCTTATCGACAATTTCATTGTTCGCGATGTCTTCGCAGCTTTCATAATCGTAATCACTATCAGGAGAATTAGGAACTTCATCATCTTCAACTTCCAAAGGTTCAATAGAGACAGGTTCAAGGGATTTAGAGAGTAAGATCTCATTCACAAAAACTTCAGCTTTGGGATGAAATTGACGAAGAAGTGCCTTCTGTTGATTCCTACTTTGGATATCTTTAAGATGGCTAAGATAATTAAGCCTTCTTGCGGCACGATCACGAGAATGGGCAAGAGTAGCGACAAGTGTTGTATTTTCCTTGCGAATCTTGACATGGGAGGATTCCAAAGTAGACAAATGAAGTGCGAAGATCTTTCTCGATTCTCGCGAAAATATAGAAGAACAGAGAGTCAAAAATAAAAAGTAATGTAAGAAATTAGAAAAGGAAAACGGCGGATGAGGCAGTCAAATTTTATGACTACCTTCCTTTTGCGAGATAAGATGTTGGGTCAGGGCCAAGCAACTATTCTCCAAATGATCCATGGCATTATCAAAATCCATTTTAACCGAGAACGCAAGCTTTTTCATTAGAAATCGCAAATTATTTTCCTTCGCAATGGAGGAATGAGATTCTTTAACTTGGTATATTCATCCTTGAGCGGTTTGTTTTCACACTTAGAGTTATTCTACCCCGAATAAGCTTATCTCTTTCGGTAGTGGTTTCTTTGAGTTTATTTTTCAATGAGCAGATAGATTGTTCTTGCTCATTCAAGCTTTTCGCTCGCTTTTCTTGACCGACAGCTTTGTTACGATGTCTACTCCTCCATTCTATTCCCGACACGTCTCTTTCAATCGTTTATTCTTGACCATTCACGTCCCCTCTCGCATTAAATGCTCTCGTTTCTCCCGAGGATGTTTCTCTTTATATATAATTTTCATATCTTTCTTTTCCTCTTTCGTTTTCCCTCTGTGCAACTTTTCTTTAATCTTCTTCTTCCGCAAGTTGCGCTTCTATTACCGCAAATCTTCAATCTTTATTATATCTTAATCTTCGATTCTTTATCCATTCCCATATTGATAATGGCTTCACTTAGTCGACTTTTTTGAAAATTATGAAGTAATAGGCATGAGAAATAAGAAATCTCGCTGGGGCGCTCGGTTGAAGAGAAAAGATAACATCCCTGAGGATAAATTACTCATGCAAGATATCGACTGGCATTCTGGTAAGAACACTACTCCTCGCCACTCCAAAGATGAGAGGTGGTGGGTTGTACCTTTGCTCTTAAGTGGACCTTACATAGCAGGTTCGCATGTACTCCCTGCAAATCTCGTAGCTATCATCCTTGGGAATTTAAGTGGCCCAAGAAGGCGTAAGAGGTATGTCCCCACAGTTTGCTTTTGCAATCCCTCTTTCCTCTTGTACTTATTGAGTTTGTAAATTTTCCGATCATCAAACCGAGGAAAAGTTACAAGGCAAATCCACTTTGGCAAGTACCTTGGCAATACTTCGATCGCTTACGAAGTAAGAAATATATTTTTGTGTTATTTAACAATATTGTTGCCTCTATTTCTTATCTTCATTTGTATGCGAAGGTTGACGCCGAGGAAGTGATAGAAAGGCAAAACTAAAGCCAATGCACGCAAGGATAAGTCTTCCGCTCCACCATCTAAGAAGCGAAAACTCAACCTTCCTCTCATCTTAGCTCAAGTTCAATCTTCCGATGAGGATGATAATGATAATGTTTTGGATTCAACTTTCCAAAATGAAGCTCAATCGGCCAATTCTCCTATGGATCGGTTGTTCAAGATCTTCTCGATTCTCTTCAAGGAATTGGAGATACTCACTTGACTTCTATATGCGAGAGCCTCGCCACCATATGTAATGCTACACCGCCGGATGGCAATGACTCTTTCAAAGGGGTTTCTAGATCTGTATCCCCTAGCTTCTTAAATGCACTTAATTCGTTGGTATGTTCGAATTCATATTTCTCCTCCAACTTCGATTTTAATTTATATCTTAATAACCTTTTTATCTTTCTTCGCAGTGGAAAAACTTCTTTTGTGGTTGCCTCGGATCTTGAGAGGAGGTATAACATTCAATTGAAAAAGAATACCCAATTTTGCACAAGGATCAAAGAATTAGAAGTTGAATATGCGAGATCTCGAAAAGATCCAACAATTGGAAACCGAGTTTTCTGCCCGCAGGAAGGACAAAGTTACCACTCTTCGTAACGCTAATCAAAGCAACTTTATGGTAAAATTTTTTTCTCTCTTATTACTTTTATTTTATCAATTGCCTCGTTGCTACCTGACTTATCACTTTCGCAGATATATATAACCTCTCCGAAGAAGCTATTCTTCTCCATTCATTTCCTGAGCCTATGGATAATGACATTCTTCTCGCTCATCTCAACAACTCTTTAAGTAGTTCATCGAACAGAATTAATTCTCTTTCATTAAATGAACTCCAAACCAAATACCGCCTCTTAGAAATTGAGCACAGATCTAGTTTAAGTACAGCCAACCAGTTTAAGCAAATGTACCTCGAATCTCATGAGGAAACCAAAATTTTAAGGAAGAAAATTAGTGACCATATAGATGACAAAGATCGCATTGCTAATAATGGTGCCTGTGGCGTTAGCAACATTTCAAAAGTCCCTTCTCGAAGTGCAAATGGAGCGAGATGAATTGCTTCGATCAAATTCGTTCACTTCTTATTATAAATAATGATGATGAATTCGCTTGGGCTGCGAAAATCTTAGATAATGCCAGGAATAACTTAGGTGTTGATGTTAGTCTTCATACCGAGCATACTTCCTTGGTTAAAGATATAATATCCGACAGAAGGTTATTTATTATACCTTCTTGTTTTCTTACCTCGTAATATTGTTGTTGAGTTGTTAACTTTTTTTTTTTTTTTTTTTTACTTGCAGAATCTGAAAAAAGATTTCAAGCAAGGATTGAAGAACTTGAATCTGAGAAAGCACAGCTCGCAAAGAATTTCACCCTTCGAGAATAGATATTCCAAGTTGAAGAAACAATTTCAAACTACCGTGGCGAATTTTAATAATGATGCCGTTCGTTTTCAAATGAAGCCATGGAGTACGTTTGTAATGATCTTTTAACCGAGAACGCTTTTTTTCATTAGAAATCATTACGATCTCTTCCCATACTACTCTGCGAAATTATTTTCCTTCGCAATGGAGGAATGAGATTCTTTTAACTTGGTATATTCATCCTTGAGCTGGTTTGTTTTCACACTTAGAGTTATTCTACCCCTCTTAAGCTTATCTCTTTCGGTAGTGGTTTCTTTGAGTTTATTTTTCAATGAGCATGAGATAGATTGTTCTTGCTCATTCAGTCGATCTTGTGCTTTCGACAAACATCAAGTTGTTGCGAGGATATCGCCACCTTGTCCAACAAAGCTCGCTTTTCTTGAGATAAAGTTCCATTTTCATCTGATAAGGTTTCCAACTCCAAATTAGATTTAGTCAAAGAATATGAGAGATGTAGTTGCAGGAAATCCCACAATACACCCCTCACTATATTTTGTATAACTAATCCATTCAAAAGATAATAGATGAACCAAATTAGATAAGTTTAGATTATTTATATTCGATCCTACAAGAGATGCGACAATTCGGTCAAAGAATATGTATGGAGGTTATCTAATCGATTATATTGCTCCATCCAAGCATCTCTTTCCGTTCGAGTTTCTTCCACGATAGATTCCACTTGATATATCTCCATTTTACGTTTCTGATTCAAAGATTGAAAGGCGAACAAAGTCTTCAAAAAAATAAAAAAAAAATAAAGAATAAAAAAAAATGGGGAGGAATTGATACCTTTTAGTTCTTCATTCTTCCTGCGAAGATTATCGCGATCCAAATGAAGTATTATGAAGGCTATTCTTCAAGGTCTTAATTTCTTGTTCCAAGGATGCTCACGACATGGTATCGGAACCAAAATACTTGCTCAAGGATTCATAAACACTAGATCTGATAGGATCAGTGGAAATTTTCTTAACATCATTCATGGTATCTGATAAAATTTTAAAAGCTACATCTATCCCTTCCAAGTTTTCTTTAGTAAGAGAGATAGATCTAGAGGAAGAGGAAATGATGGAGAAAGAGGGAAAGGTTGAATCATCTTTAGTCATAAGAATATCAGTTAAAGGAACCTGGTTAACAAGCAGGGGCGAAGTGGAGGTATTAAGGGTAAAAGTGGAGAGAGGTTCATTTTGAAGAATTTTATTAACGGAAAATTCAGGGATTGATTCGTCATGCGAGATTCTCGCATGAGAAGGTGAGTCATCATGAGAAGAAAGAGTTGGTTTATCTTGCGAAGAAATCGCCAGAGAAGATGAATTATCTTGCGAAGGTATTGTAGGAGAAGCAGCAAGCTTAAACCCAGGAAAAGAAATCGAAGGCGCAACAGGTTTAGAAGGGCGAGGCTTCTTGGGGGATTTATCAGCATCCTGCGAATTACAAGCTAAATAAGAAACATAGGCAACAATATTGTAATTAAAAGAGTAAATGTTTCTTAAATACCTTATTATTCGCAGGCTTTCTTTTAGAGGAAAATGATTTCGGTTGCTTTGGTTGCGAACCCATGGAAGCACGAGGATTTGTAACAGTGACTTTGGTGCTAGATTTATCCTTGCTGAAACAAAAATGGCAAGAGAAATATTAAAAGAAGAGTAGTATCCAAATAAAAGACTTCAATAAGAGAAATCAGTCATGAAATAATCAAAATTAGCAAAATCAACAGACTTTGATGCCATAGAAACAAAGATGAGAAGAGTTGTAGAAAAGACGATGAAGAAGACGATGAAGGAAAACGGCAGAGAAAAGTTGCAGACAAATAAAGAAGATGAAGTAAAAGAAAAGAAAAATTTTCATAGGGAATTCTCCTTTAAATAGATGGGAAAAGTGTAACCGGATAACATTAAATGTGCCGGTAAAAAGTAAAATTTTAGATACGTGTAAACAGTTATTCCTAAATTTATGGAATCTTGTCGGTAAAAGAATGGATAGAAAACAAATGGTTGCGACATTTCAAAATGTTAGTTCTCATGACATTCTCTTCTTCGCAGAGAAGACATGAGAAGAGGCAAGATGTAGGATCAGAATATCGCAACCTCAATACTTCGCGAGAGTAATAAACGACAGCATCACGAAGGAGTCGCAGGGAAGTAAAATAAATGACGCAATGAATGACGACAACCAGAACACGAGGAAGATGTGAAAATCTGGCGAAGGTTAAGAGTGTCGCGAGGATGAACACTTATACACTTGCGACACTTCGCGAGTTATTCCCGAAAATAAAGGACAGCTTAGTCATCATCCACTCTATGTACTACCCTATATAAAGGGGTGAGTAAGTCTGTTGTAGGAGAGTTCTTTTTGAATTGTTAAGCAAGTCATTAGGAGAGAGAAAATTTAGTGTGATTGTAATTTCTTTGGCTCTGTTCTATCTTCCTTTGTAAACATTCCAAGAAAATAATCAATAAAATTTATAGTTATTCATCTTCAAATGGATTAGTTAAGTAAATTCTAATGAGGGGTGTATTGTGGGATTTCCTGCAACTACAGTAGTCGTATGCTAAGCAGAAGATTACTGCTGGTTCTCGGTCCCTACAGCAGTTAAGAGTTCACATGGGGCTCAAGCTACTCGTCCAAAAGTTCATGAAGATGGTACTGGTATTTGGTGGCGACGAGATTTGGCAGGTCAAGGAATCTGGACAGAGAACAAGGAGATAACTTGTGTTGGCTGGTTGGGTTCTACATGGGGTTTCTGTGTACATGTGTTGCCAGAGTTGGTGCTATGCTCAAGTTTGAGAACGAGATAATTGCAGGTGGTGGTTGAGTTGGATGTATACATGAAAGAAGATGGATAGAAATCTGGAGATGGCATCGATCTCCTACTCGAACTGAAATCGATGGAGATGTTGGTGCAGTCGGACTTTGAAAAGACCCTGGATTTGGAAGACGAAGTTGTACTGTTAGTGAGAAGTGTTGAGGGGTGAATTTCAGTTTAGGTTCTACCCGTCCTAGCTATTACACATGACCTCACAATTCCAATAATAGTAAGAGAGAGAATCCTCTTTCCATTGTACCTTGTCCTTTCTTTTATAGGCTTTCCTAAAACCCCCTCTTTTTACTACTTCATGACACATGTCCTAATACCTCTTAATTACCCTTAATGCCATTCTTTAACATAACCCCTTCCTTCTTCATTAATTCCTCCTTTATCCTCCTATCTTTTATGTGTATCTTCTATTTGGGCTTGGGTTTAGTCCCCAAGACCTACATCTTAACCCAAGTTCACCTCTATTCTTAAGGGCATCTCCAACTCGTTAAGGGGATATTTTTTCATGTATCAACATTAGTCCCGTGACTATTGGGTCAATTATCAGATGATCCAATAGTCAAAAGGATCTCCTTTAGGCGCCTTCCTGCCATCGCAAAGAAATTTCGTTATTTTATCAAATCTGCGCGATCGTGGGCGACGCTTTGATTTCCCATTGTGCAAAACCTTTCTCCCTTTTTAGTTTCTGACGGTTACCACTTCCCCTTAGTAACTGCCACGTTTGACCTCAAAGCCCCCTATATATAGAGCTGTCAATCCATTGTTCCCTTAATGCTTTTCCTTCTTTACTTCTTCTGAACATACCCATATACTCGCCATGTCTAGTAGTTCATCTAGCGGTCCATCATTCGACGAGAGTAATGAGTCCGAATAACCTAATAGCGATGGTTCTGAAGAAACGGAGCATCTTAACCAGGAAGAGATCATCTTGCCCACTCCAGCAGACGGAAGATTATATAAATCGCCGAGTTCACGAGTGGTCCCGCTTTAAAGTGCGCGCTGAGGTTAAGGGAGTTCCGCGGAGGTAAACGCGCTTTTCCTTTAGAAGATATCTTTGTTTCTCGCCTTTTAAGCCCTCATGTGTTGCCTTACCCTGCTGCTCCTGGATGGCTTATGCAACCCAAATCGGAGAGCATGGATACTTTTGCGTTTAAAAATGTCCCACGGATGGCTATTCATCGTGGCGATTACAATCTCCCCCTTATCGATATTCGGTCCAAGTCGAAAACTCATCTGGTGTGGCCACATTGGGTAGCTCGTATACGCTCCAACCCCGACCATGTCGCTGCGCTCCAGCCGGCCAGCATCGAGGAAGCTATACTTTAAAATGCATTAGCGGAAATAAACAGGTGCATTCGTGGTATAACGCGGCTCTTTTGTCGTTGGACTCCTCCGGTTCATACCCTTCTCACAACATAGGGAGAAGCGACCATCGTTTTAGAGAATGTAGTCGCCCTTACAGGGCTGCCGATCCATGGTAGTCATTCATATGAGGAGGCGGCTGTTTTCGGAGCGCTAAATGATGAAGACAAGCAATTGTGTACTTATCTGCGAAGTTTAAAGATGATTCTCGCCGTGAACTGGTTCAGAAGACCCAAGCGCCTCCGGAGCAGGCTAAGGGTGAAAAGGCTTCTCCCGAAAAGGAGACGCCATCGTTAGCCAAGAAACTGAAAGCCAAGTGGGTAGAGGAGAAGAAGGTGCTTCCTAAATGCTCGTCCGACGATCGACTGGTGTCCAACTCTTTTCGCGCTCATGAGGAAATCCATGGTCCATCCGATCCACCGGAAACTGATCCCGAGTGGGTCGTCAAGGTCAACCGTCGTGCCTCTTTCCTTCTCTGGTTGAAGTATTGGGCTCCCCAGATAGTTGATAAGAAAGCGTTCCCCTGCAAG
The DNA here is from genome assembly GCA_023531295.1 of Papaver armeniacum. Classification (NCBI taxonomy): domain Eukaryota; kingdom Viridiplantae; phylum Streptophyta; class Magnoliopsida; order Ranunculales; family Papaveraceae; genus Papaver; species Papaver armeniacum. The sequence continues at coordinate 181,492 of JAJJWW010018473.1, read as the reverse complement.
CGTAGGGAGGAGAATCCCTGTGCGGAGTTAGCCGCTTTTATCATTTTCTGGCTTTGCCATGATGTGTTTGAGTACAGTCCCCAAGATACCATTAAAGGTGAGCTCGTGCCGATGGCGGTGTTGTTATCCCGCGGTGTTTCTTTTCCACTCACGCCGATGTTTTTAGGCGTCTTATATCGTCATCTTGACTTGTTTTGCCGGGATCTCCAGACGGTGGGCTCATCCCACAAGATCGAGACCTACATCCCTGCTTCCTTTATGCAGGCTTGGTACTGGGAACACGTCCCCCAATGTGCGCCGGAACCAAATGACCTCGCCATCCATCGTGAAGAAGATGTTAAACAGGATGATGGTTCAGTGAAGAAGCTTCCCGTTGTCTATAGCTACTCGCGGATGGCTTTGTAGAACATGAAGGGGAAAATTCCGAAGGGCGATTTGGGCAAGCATCTGGATATAGCCAAGGATTTCGAACCATTTCCTTACCAAGATGGTCGTTCAGGTCCGGAGCATTATGACTTTCTCGATCCTTTTGATGTTGAGTTGGATTCCTCAAAGCCTTTATCTACAGCGGACTTTGATTCGGTGATGGCTGTGTTACCTGGTTATCTCCCTGGTTTTTATGCCGGTAAATTCATTGATATGTCGTATAATCCTGATCGCGCAGCTCTACAAGTTGGGTTTGATCAGGGGGTTCCTCCTAGGTTTTCTCCTCCAAATAGTTCTAACGTTGAAGACATCCTCGCCAGCTTTAATCGCTATGTCTTCTAAGGGGCGACTTGTTTGTCTGATCGGGGGATCAATTTTTCGTTCAGGCAACCTATCTCCGCGCGGCCCCTGGAGGTTACCGGGGGAGCCCACGAGTATCATGATTTTTTAAGGCGTCGAGCTTTGAACTTTCTTTTGCGCGAGACTTCTCCCCCTCATGATCTGACTGTCCAAGATCTTCGAGAAATTCATGCGTCTGGTCGGGTCAAGCTTGATGATGCCGTGGCTGCTGAGCATCGTCTTGTTCCCGCCAACAAAGGTCTCTCTGATCCTGTGGTGACCTCTTGGGCCCCGCCCGATGGTCATGAACCTGCGAAGCCAAAGAAAGGGGCGTTTTCTGACCGAAAACCTCCGTGATTAAATGTGAAGACGTCTACTAGTCCTTCGGCGCCCCAGGTACTTGCTATATATTTTTGTGTTTTTTTCTTTATGTCATTATGTTTCCACGCTTTATTTTGATTGAGATGGATGGCGAAAATCACTTCCCCAGGGAGCTCCTCCTTCCAATCGCTTAGGGTGGAAATCCCCTTCTTACGTGATGGAGGAATACTTAAACATGCCCGAATGTGATTGGACTGAGAGTAGTTTAAAGAAGAAAGATAGGCGGGAGGCGAATCAGTCTTCTGCTCCGCGCCCTTGTTCCTCTGCTAATACTGCGCCTTTTCAGTCATGTCAAAGTCATAGGAGGAGCGCATCGCAACCCCCGAGGGACGTGAGTGGCAGCCCAACTCCCTCGTTTGTGGACCAGTTGAGAGATTTGGGGGTTACCCTCCCTTCAGGGGCTGGCTGGGTATCGCCGCGCCTTCACGTATCATCAATTCACCCTCTCAGAGCTGAAACTGTTCGTGGCAGGGGTGAACTTCCGGTGTCTCCCAGTGCCGTTTTGCAATCAATGAGCCCTTCTGGGTCTAGTCGGTCAGTTTTTGGTGGGTCCTCATCCCACATGGCATTAGACGTTAATGGTCCTGCAAGTAGCTTCCTATTTAATATGTGTCTTTGTTTTTGTCATTCCTTTATCTTTACCTTCCTCTTCTCACCTCTCTTTCCCCCCCTTTTTTTATATATAAATCTAAGTTGGTTTTGCAATGGTGCTCATTTCTCATTTGTCAGGTTCCACTAGTGACTCTGAATCTTCCTCTAGTTCCTCCGTGTCTCGTCCTAAAGTTGCTGATTCTCCGCTAGGCTCGTCGATTCCCGAGGTTGGTTTTCCTCCTTTCTCCTTCCCTTGTTATTTATTACATTTTTGTTGTTCATTTTCCCTTCCTTTCGTTGACATGTTGCTGTTGGTGTTAGGACATGGGTAAGAAAAGAAAAGAGGCCGCGAGACCCGACATGGACATCGCCAAGCGCGTGGCCCCTGATAGGTGTCTAAAACACCTAATTTACTATATAGTAGTTACGCTTTCTTTGTTATTTTTCTTGTGAATTATGTACTTTACGCGTGTTTTTGAGTTATTAGGTACTCCGGAGTCGCACGGAGGAAAAGAAGAAGAAATCACCCAAATTGAGCCAAAGGGCAAAATTGTCATTTCAGGGGCGAACACTATCTGGAGCCCAGTCAAGGTTAAGGGGCAACTCTTTTGGGAGGAGTATTAAAAGACAACCACCAATGGTTAGGGGGTTGCCAGTTGAGTAGCCCTTATCAGGGGTGACCGGGTGTCATTATCCAGCCTTACCCTAAAAACTAAATCGAGAGAAGACTTTTCTCTCATTCATCTCAATCATTTTCCCCTGAGATTGAGAGTTAAAGACAAATGTGGCCGCTACTAAACCGAGAGAGAGAAGCATGAAATCGAGGGATGATGCTGAGACGAATGTGGTCTGTTTCTGATGGTAACAAAATTGAGAAATTGAAGCAATAGAGAGAAGAGGAGGAGCTGCTGTTGTTGAAGTCTGAACTGAGATGAAATGGGATTTATTGCTGCTGTTGATTAGGGGATATGAAGTCATGAATCGGAGAAGGAAATTACATATGGTGGTTACTTGCCATTGAGTTCTAATGGGGTCAGTGGAGTTTTGGAGAATTTAGGGTTTGAGATGGAGCTAGATGGAAGGGATGCTCTATAATTGGTCACTGCTGATTGAACCCAGAAATGGTTTGAGATTACCGCCGAGTTTAGCTAGTGAGGCTGTACACAACAGAACTGGTGGTGCTGCTATTGGTTATGGAGTTTTGGGTTCAGGTTTAGTTGATGGAGGTAGCAGGATGGTGAAATCGATATGGGTTTGTTCGAAATTGAGACTAGAAGAAGCTGGTGGTATATTTATGAAGTGTACAACAAATTTGCATAGATGGGTCTGTGGACTGAAAGGTATTGTGGGAGTGATAGCACAGCAAAGGCTGTGTCATGGTGGTTATGGAGCTGAAATGGGTTTGTTGGTTGTGTATGTGAGACTCCAGATGTGAATGATTGTTGTGCTATAGGTATTGCAGGTGATGCAGAGTTACATGACAATGTTGTGAAATGGTTGTTGCTGTGTTGAGATTTTGAGCTGATATTGCAGGTTTGTAGAGAGAATTGAGGATCTGTGGCTGTTCAGATGGGTCATGGTGATGAGTTTTTGCAATAGATGTATGCTTAGGACAGGTGAAAGAATGTGATGTTATAGCAGTGAGTTCTAGTGAAGAAATGGAAAATTTGGTGGTGTTTGAGACCAGAAACAGGGAGGAAATTGAGCTGTTGAAGTTGCGGATTTTGTTGGGAATATGGATTAATCAATGGCCCAGTTTTATGAGGAGATCATAGCTCAGGCATTACAGGCAGAGTGTGGGTCAAATTCTGGGCATAATCAGTCGAGATTGCAGTCGATTCAGCCATGGGTTTGATGGGTTTCATGGAGGTCAGATCGATTCTGTCATCAACTTAACTAGCTGCTGTGAACAATAGGTGACAACCACAGATTAGGATCGGTCTGAAGCTGAGAATTATTACAGCTGCAATTTGGTATGAGATATATGCACTAATATGTTGCCGTTGTGAGATTGATTGCAGGTGCTGGTGCCATAGAGACTAACTCAGGAAGAGATTGTGAGTGATGAAGAGAATGAGTTTGTGGTTGCCATTGTGGCTTGAGCTGTGTAGATGATGCATATGAGACAGAGATAGAGCAGAATTGGAGACATAAATGGGTTCCTATGGTGGTGGCATTGAGATGCTGATGATAAGAGAATGCAAGCAGAGAATGGATGACAGAATTGGCATTGCAGGTGGAATGGAGGATGTCGCAGTGCCATTTTGGCCGTGACTCAGCTAGTGAAGCACAAGGATTGTGCATCACCAGATCTGACCTGTGCAATGGTTCATGCTAAGCCCAGTCAGGCTAGTTAGAACCTGACTCGTCTGATTAGTCATCTGACTCAGTGACTCGGATGACTCACCTGATGACCCAGTTTGACTAAGTGACTTGACTGAGTTGACCAGACCGAGTTGACTCGTTGACCGGTGACCGGGCGGACTTTGCCGGTCACCGGAACAGTTTTCCGGCAACCTCTCCGACCGATTTCCGTCCATAATACCAGTTTTCCGGCGACGTATTTTTGGCCATATTTTCTACATGGGTTTCTCTCTCTTATGGGCTTGGTGGATTTTCATCTAATGGACTTTGAAGACTAGACCTAATTTTGGAACAAGAGGAGCTATAAAAGAGAAATCCTACAACTTTTGGAGGGACGTTTTTATTCTTGGGAACTTTGGAGAGCCGCTTTTGTTTACGCAACTAGGGTTTGCTTTTGTTCATCTTCTTCTTTTACTTAATTCAATATTTTGTGATGAACTCCATAGCTATGAGTAGCTAATTTATTCATTATTGGTTAAGGATGTAGTCCTATTTCTAAAACTTGTGTTTGCTTTATGTATTAGTTTTCTCTCTTGATTATCGTTCACATCTCTACTGCTTTTAGAATCACATGATTGATGTATTGTGATAGGATTATGATGTTTGATTAGTTAAGTGACCAATTAATTGAACTTGCATCCTAGTCCATAGCTATTTTAGGGTTTTTCATCGAGCGATAACCCTGAATACAAGTAGCATGATATGTTTACATGTTTGTAGTGATACACTCTCGTAATCATATGTAGAGTTTGACCATTGTCCGAATTGTTATGTGCAACGCATGACAATTGCATTGATTAGCCGATTTCTGAAACTTAATGCTCATAGGAATTGAACTTAATTAGCGCAAGGCGTTAGGTTATTCTTTAGGTAGAATTCACATACGCAGCTCTAATGTGTGTGTTGATGAACTTAGGAAATTATTAGATTATCTTGCTCTCTTGATTCTCTAGGCTTTTGATAATATAAGAGATTAAATCACAATTCTAATCATATATGCAAGCACATGTCTAAGATTGAAGATGAATTCCTTGACCAATATCTCTCTCTATTGATTACTTTCTACAATTTACTTTGCTTTTGATTTACTTTTATTGCTTACATAAAATTCAGAAATTCCCCCAATTGGTTACTTTAAGAAATTGAATACGTAATAACTACAATCGCCTCTCTGTGGAAACGAACTCTTTCTTATCATATGCTTTAGGAAAGTGAAATTATTTTTGACGCATATGACAGCGATCAAATTTTGGCGCCGTTGCCGGGGAGGCATACGGCTAGTTATTAAGTTTTTAGTTTCTTATTTTTATTTTTGCTTTTATCTTTGCTTCTTGTTTTCTTGTCTTGTTTCTCACTTGTTTGCGAGAATTGTTTTCAGGTACCTAATCTCTGGCTTCTAAAGATTGGAATTATCCACGGTGCGGGATAGCTACTCGAAGAGGCACAATACTCCAACCAAGTAAAGATACAACGGAAGAACAAGAGTTGGAAACGGAAGAAGAGACTTTCCAACAAGGAGAAGCAGTTTTAGAACAAGAGGTTCCGGGTGAACAAGGACTACCTTTTGAAGAAAAAGAAGAAGCAATGGGTGATGCAAATCGTTCACTCAAGGAGTTAGCTTCTCATAGGCTTGATACACAACAGGGGTGTATTCAAACGAACTCTACTTTTGAGATAAAACCGGGGTTGCTTAGAGAGTTACCAAAGTTCCATGGCATGGTGAATGAAAACCCAAACAAACATCTTATGGACTTCCACACCATTGTCACGGCTATGCTTCCAGCGGATGTTGCGGCGGATGGTGCAATGTTGAAAGTTTTCCGTTTCTCTTTGATGGATAGTGCTAAGGATTGGTTGTACTATTTACCTCCCGGAAGTGTCACAACATGGAATGGGCTGAAGAAACTCTTTTTAGAGAGATATTTTCCTTCATCAAAGGCTACTCAAATTCGCAAGGAGATTTGTGGGATGAAGCAAAATGTGGGAGAATCCCTATATGAATGTTCGGAACGCTACAAGAGATTGGTGGCAAGCTGTCCTCACCACCAATTCAGTGACGCTATGATCATCCAATACTTCTATGAAGGACTCCAATCAAGTGATAGGAATCTTCTTGACGCTGCGGGTGGTGGTGCATTAGTGAACAAGACGGTGGCACAAGCTAGAGAGTTGATAGAAAACATGGCAACGAACTCACAACAATTCTTGAGTCGTGGTTCGGATGTGATTCTAAGAAGGATGAATAAGGTGAGCGAGGTTGAGGAACTTCGTCAACAAATGGGTAACATGAACGCAATGCTTCAACAAGTTGCAGCCGCGGTGATACCAAGTTACTCTCAAGCTTATGAAGACGAGCAAGCTAATGCGATCTTTCCAAATCAACAAAGACGGTATGATCCCTACTCCAACACTTACAATCCTGGATGGAGGGATCACCCCAATTTTAGCTATGCCAATAAGCAAGGAGCGATTCAACAATCTAGTTTCAACAACCCGAGTGGATTTCAACCTCAACAACAACAATTCCAGTCGAGACAACAATTTCAACAAAAACAACAACCTCAAAATATGGGGTCCAATATGGAAGAGTTGCTGAAATCTTTTATGCAAAGAACTGAGAGTACGGTTAAGGATTTGCAAACTCAAGTTGGTTCTATGGCTATTGAGTTGAATCAATTGAAGGCACAAAATGGTGGGAAACTCCCTTCTCAACCTATCAACCCAAAAGAGGGTGTTAATGCAATTACGTTGAGAAGTGGTACACAACTTGTGCAACCCGAAGTTGCTGATTCGGGCACGGTGGAAGCACCAAAGGAACCTGTTTTGGAGGAGAAGAATGAGGATTCTCCCCAAACTTCTGAGGTACCTATTTCTAACTCTAAAACTCCGGTTTCTACTTATGTTCCTCCTTTACCTTTCCCTCGCAGATTTACAAATTCCAAGAAGGCGGAACTAGAAAAGGAGATTTTAGACATTCTCAAGAAGATCCATGTGAACATACCACTCATAGATGCTATCAAGCAAGTTCCAAAGTATGCAAAGGTGTTGAAGGACTTGTGTACCAATAATCAAAGGCTCAAAGGTAATGAAGTGCTTAGTGTGGGGGAGAATGCTTCGGCAATCTTACAACATAAACTCCCACTTAAGTGCAAGGATCCCGGTAGCTTTGACATTCCCGTCACAATTGGTAACACCACATTTAATAAAGCTATGTTGGACTTAGGTGCATCCGTTAATGTTATGCCTGCGTCTATGTATAATTCACTTGATCTTGGTCATCTTAAAAAGTCTGGAATTGTGTTGCAATTAGCCGATCGTTCTAATGTCTACCCAATGGGTATTGTTGAGGATGTTCTTGTGCAGGTTAATCAACTTGTATTTCCAGCTGACTTTTGTGTGTTAGAGATGGATGAAGGTTCACCGGACTCGTCTCTTCCATTGCTACTTGGGCGTCCCTTCATGAAAACGGCGAAAACCATTATTGATGTTTACAAGGGAACGCTAACTATAGAGTTTGATGGAGAAATAATACGTTTCAACATTTTCGAGACGATGAGATATCCTAGTGATGTCCATTCTTGTTTCTCCATTGATGTGATGGACACATTGGGGCAACAAATGTTTGAGTTGAATGGTGTTGATACTTTGGAAACCGTGCCAACTACACCCATTGATAATGGTTGGAGTATAGTGATGAGATTAAAGAAACCATTGGTTCTCTTGACTCATTACCGGAAAAATCAGCAATTAAGAATATTTCATATGCTTCTTTACCTTGCAATAATGAAAAACTTGTGCCATCTATTGTTAAATCTCCAAGTTTAGAATTGAAACCTCTTCCAAGTCACTTAAAGTACTTGTACTTGGGTGACAATGAAGATTTACCCGTGATTGTTTCTAACGAGCTTAATGAATTACAGGAGCAAAAACTTCTAAGGGTGCTAAGGACATACAAGACGGCCATAGGATGGACAATCGCCGATATCAAGGGTATAAGCCCTGCCGTTTGTATGCACAAGATCCGTGTGGAGGATGATACAAAGCCTATAAGGGAAGCGCAACGTCGTTTGAATCCTCCCATGATGGAAGTTGTGAAAAAGGAGATACTCAAGCTTTTGGACGTGGGTGTTATCTACCCCATATCCGATAGCAAGTGGGTAAGCCCGGTGCAAGTGGTACCAAAGAAATCAGGTGTGACGGTGGTGGAGAATGATAAGAACGAACTTGTCCCAACTCGTGTGCAAACCGGTTGGAGGGTTTGTATTGATTATAGAAAATTGAATGCCACTACTAGAAAAGATCACTTTCCTTTATCTTTTATTGATCAAATGCTTGAACGTTTAGCTGGACACTCTTATTATTGCTTTCTTGATGGCTATTCAGGTTATAATCGATTGTGATAGCGCCTGGAGGACCAAGAGAAAACTACTTTCACTTGTCCTTTCGGTACTTTTGCTTATAGAAGGATGCCTTTTGGCTTGCTTAAGGTACAAGAGTTACAAATTGTTAAGGATTTACGAAATTCGAGAGTTTATCACCAATAGTTGAAAACCGAAGACGAAGACCAAGAAGATAAAGACGAGGAGCGGAAGACGTTTCTATTGGATGCCGTGAGAGTGGTGTTATCTTAATTGGCGATCGGATGTGAAGGTGAGTAAGTAATCTCATCCTCAATAATAGTGGTTGATTTCCTTTCTTAGAGATCGTTAGAAAAATGGTTTTTCAAAATATTAAAAGATGTGGGTTTTTAAAATATCTCGGAAGTTGTCCTTCCCACCATTCAACGTGTCGCAGAATTTTCTCTTCATTCCTACCGCACACATGTGAGAACCATAAAAAAACCGTCTTTTGAGTGCAATTATCATAAAATCCTTTTTGGTGAGGCGAAGTCGAGGCGAAATGCTTATTGATCGTTTCTCAAACACGCGTTCTCTCATTATGGTGTGGTTATTTCTCACTCAACATTTAAGAATGAGAATATGTTCTTTAGTATTTCTAACTTCTTATTACTAGCATGCGAAACTCTATGTCCTCATAGCTCCTTGGATGCTTGGGACGCTTGAACGCTTTGAAGTTGTGAGTTTTTAGTCTGATTTGCTCGAGGACTAGCAAAGTCTAAGTGTGGGGGAATTTGATAGGTGTAGAATACACCGTATTTACTATACAGAGTTTATGCTTTCTTTGCTATTTTTCTTGTAAATTATGTATTTTACGCTTGTTTTGAGTTTTGTAGCTACTTTGGAGTCGCACGGAGGAAAAGAAGAAGAAATCACCCAATTTGAGCCAAAAGGGCAAAAAGGTCATTTTACAGGCAACTGATATATGGAGCTCAGTTAATGTTAAGGGGTAACCCTTTTGGGAAGTTTTAAAGACAGACTAATCAAGGTTAAGGGGCAACTCTTTTGGGAGAAGTACTAGTAGCAGTCCATCCAAGGTTAAGGGGCTATAACTTGGTTACCCCTTATCAGAAGAACCTGGGTACTAATATCCTACCCTACTTTACCTTCACCCTAAATCGAGAAAGGGTTTTCTTTCTCTTCAATCATTTTCATTTATTCATTCTCACCGAAATTGAGAAGAAGGCGGAGACAACTTTCTTTGTCAAATCGAGATGACAAGTTGATTAGGGTTGAAGTTGTTTCTCGCAAATAAGAACCCGAGAGGTTTCAAGTTCATAGACGGATCTAAAGGGTTTGTGGTAATTGTTTTGGAGATTCATTGACGCAGAAAGATCGTTTCGATCGAGAAGAACACAGAGATGAAGGAGTTGATGGGTCCTGTGGGATCGATTGAAATCGAGGGTTCTTATTCTTTGCTTCGTTGATCAATTGGAAGTTGAAATCAAGCCGAAGTTTGATCAGGAAGGATGGCAAGATGATGATGAATAAAGGGTTAAACTCAGATTCGATCGAGAGAGATTATACAGAGATTGAATGGGTTAGAGTGTTAGCACGGTGAGAGGAGATCGAGAATTGAATCGAGAAGGAACTTAGGTTTGTTGGTTGAGCAGATCGATTCGAGTCTGTGGTGAAGGTTTGAAGATGTCGAGAAGATTGAGCTGATGAATTGAAAGTAGAGATCGATTAGAGAGTTGTTGTTGGTGGCGATGCTGAAGAACTTATGAAGGAGGTACTGTGGGTGTTGATGTTGCATCGATTGGAAGGAGGAGATGAAGTCGACTCAGAGTTGAGTCTGTGATGAAGGAATTGAAGAATAAACAGATGCTCCTACTACTTGACCGAGAGGAATGAAGAACGATTAATGTTGTTTGTTGAACTCGGAGGAAGTGAATAGAGATGGGTCTCAGAACTCTAATGGGGAGTGAAAATGAGTTGGAGTCATTATTGCAAATTTGGTGTTTTTGGGGTTCGATCTGGAGGCAATGTTGCTGTTGAAGGAATTGAGCCTGAGAAGAACCGATTTATGGAACTAAGGAATCTGGTGGCTATAATCGAATTGGAGAATGGGTTTGATGAATTAGGCGAAGAACAGTATATGAGGTCACAGATCAAATATGAGATGGGTTTTTGTTGGTGGTTCAATTCGGGAAGAACAAAGCAAGCATGAGTTGATATCAAGGAAACTATGTATGAATGATTGCAAGGAATTAGATGTATGCTAGGTTCTTAACGGTATGAAGACTAGAATGGCACGAACTCGGCCGAGTAATGCCGAGAAAACAAACGAGACTCTGCACAAATCATTTCTCGGCGAATCAACTCGTAACCGATCCAAATCGATTATCCGAGACGATCCACTCACCGAGTAAGACTATTCACTAACTAGCGGTGACTCGTTCTTTCGACTCATTCCTTTCCCTTGACCGTTGACCCGACGATTGACCGTTAGTTTGACCCGTTTGACCGTTAATCTTTGACGGTTGACCAACGGCATATTCCCTCGACGGACAGAATTTTCAGGTGGCCGGCGGCGACTATTCCGGCCGGATTCCGGCCACAATCCCAGTTTTCCGGCGAGCAAAAAATCCAAAATTTTCTATGGACTTCTCTCATGGGTGTGAAGACTTGGACTAGGAATTGGATGGAGAATGGGCTAAAATTTGGAAAGAGAAGATGGAAGAGTTGAGAAAAGCTTGGATTTGGAAATTGAATTGCTAAAGGAAAATGATTCTAATCCTTGGAAGATTTGGAGAATATTGAAGCCTATAAATAGAGAAGTTTTCTACATCTTTTACACACATCTCTACACACACAACACTTTTCTTTTCTTATTCTTTGTGTGAACTCTTTAGCATGAGTAGCTAATTTTATTGATTGAGGATGAATTCCTAGTTCTTAATATATGTTTTGAGTATTGTTTCAATTCTATCTTGAGGTTTTCACATGATTATCGATTGTTTTTACTAATAGGAATGATCTTAAAGACATTCATGATTGATTGATAGATTGTTTGGGTGGCCAACTAAATTGATTTGTTGATTTAATCTAAAGCTAGTGAAAGTTAGGGGATAAGTAATCGTTTCTTGACTCTTTACATAAGTAGAAAACACGAGACCTTGCGGAGGGATTCCGTGGAGCAATTGTGTGTAGAAACAACGCTAGAAAGTGAACCAAGCAAACCGAGTTTAACTACTAGTACTAAACCTAAATTCATAAATCTTAATGCATTCAGGAATTACATCTTGTAAGCGAACCTCGGGGTGGTTCTTTTGAATATAATCGATAACTAAGCGGACCTGTTACTCAGGTGAAATTAGGGATTTTGGGGGCTAGCTAAGCGGACACCTTATCCTACGGTTGGTGATAATCTGTGACTAATAACAAGTAGAAAAGAACATAACTTTAATCATTGTTTTGCAACGAAGAATGATTCCTTGATCTTATCTCTCTTATATGATCTTCATCACTTCCGAATAAAAAAAATTGGTTTCCAAAGTGAAGAGAAGAGAATTTGATATAGAGTGGGGAGAGTTTAGAATTTGAAAGGGAATGGGAAATATTTGGGTTTCAAAGCTCCACCCCTAAATAAGATTAATAAGAAGTGGAGATGGAAATGGGGGATATGATTTTGTTTTTTGATTTTAAGTTTTTGATTTTTATTTTGTGGGAAGGGTATTTTAGTATTTTCATAACCAATGGTCACCCTTTAGCCGAAATCATGGGTTGGGGGAAGTAATTCATATCCCCCAATTAATTCCCATATCCCCCAATTACTTATTCTTTTATTGTTTTATATTGTTTTTATTTTGTATTTGTTTTATTTCTTATTAAATAAATAAAAAAAAGAAAAAAAGAAAAATTTTAAATTTTGGGTTTGTATAGTTTGTTTTTAGTTTTGTATTCTTTCAATAAAGCCAATGGAAAGAAGGAATATATATAATGAAGTTTCAAGCGACAAGGAATTAGAGGAAAGAATCATATTGTCAAGATTCTACGAAGTTCAAGAGTTATCATCAAGAGTTAAAGACCGAAGACGAAGATGAAGACACCGATAGAAGACCGAAGACGTTTCTATGGATGCTGTGAGAGTGGTGCTAGCTGCACGTCGAACGGATAACGAGGTAAGTAAGCATATTCCCACCTTCGTTAAATGGTTGATTTCCTTTCGAAGAGATCGTCAGAAAAATGGGTTTTCAAAAATGATAAAAGATGTGGGTTTTTAAAACATTTCGGAGGGTTTGCCTTCCTACCATTCAAAGTGTCGCAGGATTCTCTCTTCATTCCAACCTGGACATATGTGTGACCCATAAAAAGTTGTTTATTATTGAGAGCAATATCATAAAACCCTTTTCTTGTGAGGCAGAGTCAAGACTTTCGATCACTCCGAACCCGAATTTCTTTCGAGAAGGGATGGTTATTTCTCTCTCAACTTTTAAGAATGAGATTGTGTTCATTTATGTGTCTAACTTCTTATGACTAGTGTGCAGAATCTCTATGTCTTCTTAGCGCGATGGATGCTATCATTACGGAAAACTAGTAAGTTGGAAAAATAGGTTTTGTGGGTATATCTCTAGTAAACCCTCACGAGACTATAACTCGTCCATTAGGGACACCTAGGGGTTCAAAGGCTTGTTATTTATGCTAAAAGTGACCGTAGCCTCGACGACACAGAGTTGTATGTATCTTTTTGAATTGTTTTGTTTGTTTTGCTCGAGGACTAGCAAAGTCTAAGTGTGGGGGAATCTGATAGGTGTCTAAAACACCTAATTTACTATATAGTAGTTACGCTTTCTTTGTTATTTTTCTTGTGAATTATGTACTTTACGCGTGTTTTTGAGTTATTAGGTACTCCGGAGTCGCACGGAGGAAAAGAAGAAGAAATAACCCAAATTGAGCCAAAGGGCAAAATTGTCATTTCAGGGGCGAACACTATCTGGAGCCCAGTCAAGGTTAAGGGGCAACTCTTTTGGGAGGAGTATTAAAAGACAACCAGCAATGGTTAGGGGGTTGCCAGTTGAGTAGCCCTTATCAGGGGTGACCGGGTGTCATTATCCAACCTTACCCTAAAAACTAAATCGAGAGAAGACTTTTCTCTCATTCATCTCAATCATTTTTCCCCTGAAATTGAGAGTTAAAGACAGCGGCTGCTGCTACTAAACCGAGAGAGAGAAGCATGAAATCGAGGGATGATGCTGAGACGAATGTGGTCTGTTTCTGATGGTAACAAAATTGAGAAATTGAAGCAATAGAGAGAAGAGGAGGAGCTGCTGCTGTTGAAGTCTGAACTGAGATGAAATGGGATTTGTTGCTGCTGTTGATTAGGGGATATGAAGTCATGAATCGGAGAAGGAAATTACATATGGTGGTTACTGCCATTGAGTTCGGAATGGGGTCTGTGGAGTTTTGGAGAATTTAGGGTTTGAGATGGAGCTAGATGGAAGGGATGCTCTATAATTGGTCACTGCTGATTGAACCCAGAAATGGTTTGAGATTACCGCCGAGTTTAGCTAGTGAGGCTGTACACAACAGAACTGGTGGTGCTGCTATTGGTTATGGAGTTTTGGGTTCAGGTTTAGTTGATGGAGGTAGCAGGATGGTGAAATCGATATGGGTTTGTTCGAAATTGAGACTAGAAGAAGCTGGTGGTATATTTATGAAGTGTACAGCAAATTTGCAGAGATGGGTCTGTGGACTGAAGGGTATTGTGGGAGTGATAGCACAGCAAAGGCTGTGTCATGGTGGTTTTGGAGCTGAAATGGGTTTGTTGGTTGTGTATGTGAGACTCCAGATGTGAATGATTGTTGTGCTATAGGTATTGCGGGTGATGCGAGTTACAGGACAATCTTTGTGAAATGGTTGTTCTTTGTGTTGAGATTTTGAGCCGATATTGCGGTTTGTAGAGAGAATTGAGGATCCGTGGGCTGTTCGGATGGGTCCTGGTGATGAGTTTTTGCAATAGATGTATGCTTAGGACAGTGAAAGAATGTGATGTTATAGCAAAGTGAGTTCTAGTGAAGAAATGGAAAATTTGGTGGTGTTTGAGACCGAAATAGGGAGGAAATTGAGCTGTTGAAGTTGCGGATTTTGTTGGGAATATGGATTAATCAATGGCTCGGTTTTATGAGGAGATCATAGCTCGGGCATTACGGGCGAGTGTGGGTCAAATTCTGGGCATAATCAGTCGAGATTGCAGTCGATTCAGCCATGGGTTTGATGGGTTTCATGGAGGTCAGATCGATTCTGTCATCAGCTTAACTAGCTGCTGCGAACAATAGGTGACAACCACAGCCAAGGATCGGTCTGAAGCTGAGAATTATTACAGCTGCAATTTGGTATGAGATATATGCACTGATATGTTGCAGTTGTGAGATTGATTGTAGGTGCTGGTGCCATAGAGACTAACTCAGGAAGAGATTGTGAGTGATGAAGAGAATGAGTTTGTGGTTGCCATTGTGGCTTGAGCTGTGTAGATGATGCATATGAGACAGAGATAGAGCAGAATTGGAGACATAAATGGGTTCCTATGGTGGTGGCATTGAGATGCTGATGATAAGAGAATGGAAGCAGAGAAGGGATGACATAATTGGCATTGCAGGTGGAATGGAGGATGTCGCAGTGCCATTTTGGCCGTGACTCAGCTAGTGAAGCACAAGGATTGTGCATCACCAGATCTGACCTGTGCAATGGTTCATGCTAAGCCCAGTCAGGCTAGTTAGAACCTGACTCGTCTGATTAGTCATATGACTCAGTGACTCGGCTGACTCACCTGATGACCCAGTTTGAATCAGTGACTTGACTGAGTTGACCAGACCGAGTTGACTCGTTGACCGGTGACCGGGCGGACTTTGCCGGTCACCGGAACAGTTTTCCGACAACCTCTCCGACCGATTTCCGACCATAATACCAGTTTTCCGGCGATGTATTTTTGGACATATTTTCTACATGGGTTTCTCTCTCTTATGGGCTTGGTGGATTTTCATCTAATGGACTTTGAAGACTAGACCTAATTTTGGAACAAGAGGAGCTATAAAAGAGAAATCCTACAACTTTTGGAGGGACGTTTTTATTCTTGGGAACTTTGGAAAGCCGCTTTTGTTTACGCAACTAGGGTTTGCTTTTGTTCATCTTCTTCTTTTACTTAATTCAATATTTTGTGATGAACTCCATAGCTATGAGTAGCTAATTTATTCATTATTGGTTAAGGATGTAGTCCTATTTCTAAAACTTGTGTTTGCTTTATGTATTATAGTTTTCTCTCTTGATTATCGTTCACATCTCTACTGCTTTAAGAATCACATGATTGATGTATTGTGATAGGATTATGATGTTTGATTAGTTAAGTGGCCAATTAATTGAACTTGCATCCTAGTCCATAGCTATTTTAGGGTTTTTCATCGAGCGATAACCCTGAATACAAGTAGCATGATATGTTTACAGGTTTGTAGTGATACACTCTCGTAATCATATGTAGAGTTTGACCATTGTCCGAATTGTTATGTGCAACGCATGACAATTGCATTGATTAGCCGATTTCTGAAACTTAATGCTCCTAGGAATTGAACTTAATTAGCGCAAGGCGTTAGGTTATTCTTTAGGTAGAATTCACATACGCAGCTCTAATGTGTGTGTTTATGAACTTAGGAAATTATTAGATTATCTTGCTCTCTTGATTCTCTAGGCTTTTGATAATATAAGAGATTAAATCGCAATTCTAATCATATATGCAAGCACATGTCTAAGATTGAAGATGAATTCCTTGACCAATATCTCTCTCTATTGATTACTTTCTACAATTTACTTTGCTTTTGATTTACTTTTATTGCTTACATAAAATTCAGAAATTCCCCCAATTGGTTACTTTAAGAAATTGAATACGTAATAACTACAATCGCCTCTCTGTGGAAACGAACTCTTTCTTATCATATACTTTAGGAAAGTGAAATTATTTTTGACGCATACGACAGCGATCAGCCCCTAGTGGCGATGGGTCCTTTAAGCGCGCTAAAGTGGATGATGGCGGTTCGTCTGTTCTTACAGAGAAGCATGCTAACGTTCCTCCTACTGATGCTCCGACCAGACCTGTTGTAACGGCAAACCCATAGGACGCGCAGTTTCGCTTCCCTTGGTGGTGAGTGCTGCCGAGGCTGGGGTGGATCCTTCTACCCACACTCTTGTTCACGGCTTCTGCGTTCCAACTACTCTTGCTGCTACTTATAAAGACATTGTCGAGCGCGGCGACGGTCATATGGCGAAGGTGGGTCTATTGGGTATTCCTATCTTGTGCTACATGACTAGGAATCTCCTGGAGATTGCGAACCAGCTTGCACATGTAGGGGATGATCCTGTCGACGAGTCAAGGCTGCGTAGCTGGGAGGCCTCTGTACAATTTGCGCTTAGTGTTAATTTTCCCGTGGCATGGTTGAAGGAGTTGTTGGTAAAGGTGAAGAGCCGCAATGATCCTCGCGGTCGTCTTACCAGCCAAATTTCTCAACTGGAGGGGAAGCTTCAAAAGTGCTCGGAGACGACTTCTAGTAAGAGGGTGGTGTTGAACATGTTGCTTACAGATGTTGGCTTGGAAAATGACGAGGTATTGCGAGCCGAGGCTGCCGAAGCGGAGATCCTTGCTGAGCTCGAGGAGAAACGACGAGAGTTGGAGAAGCTTTGATTATTATTATTATTATTTTTTTGTTGGACTTGATCTTTGTTTAGACATGATGTTTATTGTGGGATGTTGGTGTTTGGATTATTTTCATTTGCTGGTATTTCATTATGGGATACTTCATTGGTGTTTATCTTAATTTCTCTTGCTGCTGGCATTTTGTTGGCTGTTTTATATTTATGAATATGCATGTGAGGGAATATTCAGAATTGCAGTTTTTGGCTTGAAGGTGTTATTATGTTTGTTTGTAGTAAAGGATTGCTATGTGGGGTGGACGCGCCTTTTTTTTGTTTTTTTTTTGCGAGGGTGGTAAGGTAAGCGGTAGTTAAACGCGCTTGCTCCCCCCCCCCTTTTTTTTTTGTTTATTGTTTTTAGAGGGTTTTCGGATGGGCGGGGCGTTATTAAAACGCGCTTATTCCCCCTTTAAGGGATGTTGGGCGGGGCTGGAGTTAGTTAAACCCGCCTACACCCCCTTTTTTGTTTCCTTCCATTCAGAGGGATGTTGGGTCGGCAGGCATTGAGAAAACACACCTTTTCCCATTTTTTTTTCATTGGTCGATTGGATGCCTTTGGCGTTACTGGAGCCTTTTGTCGGTCAACCGAGCGCCTTTAGCAGCCCCGGGACCTTTTGTAAATTTCGTCAGTCAATCAGGCGCCCTTGGCTATCCCGAGACCTTTTGTCAGTCGAACGGGCGCCTTTATCATCCCCGGGACCTTTTGTAAATTTCGTCAATCAGGCGCCCTTGGCTATCCTGAGACCTTTTGTCAGTCAACCGCGCGCCTTTGGCATCCCCGGGACCTTTTGTAAATTTCGTCAGTCAATCAGGTGCCCTTGGCTATCCTGAGACCTTTTGTCAGTCAACCGAGCGCCTTTGGCATCCCCGGGACCTTTTTTAAATTTCGTCAGTCAATCAGGTGCCCTTGGCTATGCTGAGACCTTTTGTCAGTCAACCGAGCGCCTTTGGCATCCCCGGGACCTTTTTTAAATTTCGTCAGTCAATCAGGCGCCTTTGGCTATCCTGAGACCTTTTGTCAGTCAACCGAGCGCCTTTGGCATCCCCGGGACCTTTTGTAAATTTCGTCAGTCAATCAGGTACCCTTAGCTATCCTGAGACCTTTTGTCAGTCAACCGAGCGCCTTTGGCATCCCCTGGACCTTTTGTAAATTTCGTCAGTCAATCAGGCGCCTTTGGCTATCCTAAGACTTTTTGTCAGTCAACCGAGCGCCTTTGGCATTCCCGGGACCTTTTGTAGATTTTGTCAGTCGGTCAGGCGCCTTTGGCCATCCTGAGACTTTTGTGATGCTTACTCATTGATTATGAAAGCGGTTTTATTCTCTTTTTTATTTTAAATAAAAAAAAATACAAAAGAATAGATAAAGCTTACAATTCGCTAGCTCATACTTTGGTTCTTCCCTTTCCCTTCTCCTTTGGGTTAGTGACGGGGAAACGGATCATGCACGATTGTTTGTTTCGTGTTTTCGAGCTCCACGGCCACCCGTTTTCGTTCAAATATGCTTCTAATGACAAAGCATTCTTCCATCGGGTGTCCCATCCTCCGATGATAATGACAGTAATTAGGCAAGCTTTTGTCCATCTTGTTGATATCCACTGTGGTTGAGGGCAGTTGGATTTCTCCTTCGGCGATCCATTGATTTAAAAGTTTAACTACGCGATCTTTGCTACAAGGGAGAGGGGGAGGTATTTTATGGTCGCGTCTTCCTCTTCCGCCCCTTCCTTGGTTCCTTCTGTCGCTTTGGGACCGACCCCTACTTTCCCTGATGACACTAGGCCTTGCATCAAATGAGGTTTATGCCACGGCGCCAATCGTAGTACTCCAGATAGAGTCTTTGGGTGCTTCTTCTATGCAGTCGGCGATCCTATCAGCTGCTTCTTCTAGTTCTGCAAAGGTCTAGAACTTGAAATTAATCAGACCCCCTTTGAAGGCTGGGATCATTCCTCGTACACAAATTTCGACGAGTGCCTCCTCGTTGATGTCTTTGTGGCAATCCAATGTCAATCGTCGGAACTACGAGATGTATTTTCCTACTTCTTCTCCTACCCACTATCCACTCTTGCTTAGGTCTATCGCTGTAATCTTTCTTTTTGCCGAATAAAACTTACCGAGGAAGAGTGTGGACAAGATTTTCCAGGAATCCACGCTTTCTTCCTTTAGATTGTCATACCAGGAGAACGCTGTGCCCGTGAGTGACTTGGGGAATTCTTTTAAGCATAGTTTTCCATCATTGGCTCTGTCGTTCATGGCTGATAGAAATTGGCTGAGATGTTCCCGCGCGTTTCCCTGGCCTTCGTATATTTTGAATTTTGGGGAGGTGTAATCTTCGGGGTATGAGTACCCTCAGATGTGTGCGGTATATGGGATACTCACGCGGCATTGGTCGTCTTGTTTTATTACATGGTAGTTCTGCTCTAGGTATTCGACGATCTCCTTTTGTGATGTTATTGTTATCTTATCCGCCTTGCGTCTATCATCTTTTCTTGTTTCTTCAGGGACACTTTGTCCTGCTTCAACTGCTTGCGTTATCCAGTTTTCCAACTCCTGTCTCCTGCGAGCACGTTTCTTCAGTTCTTCTTGCATGCCTTGTAGAGTTAGTGGCGTGGGTTTCGCTGGTCGAGCTTTATGGTTCACCGATCGCTTGATGACACCTAGGATCGGTGTTTCTTCCTCGCTGTCATCGTCCTCTAATGTTACCTGAACAAGGTTAATGGGATGGTCGGGCGCTTGATCTCCTGTAGTGCCCAAATCGGCGCCTCCTATGTGTGTCATTTGTAAGCTAGGCACGAGCCTCCGGGTGTGGTCGCCAAATGTTGAGGGGTGAATTTCAGTTTAGGTTCTACCCGTCCTAGCTATTACACATGACCTCACAATTCCAATAATAGTAAGAGAGAGAGTCCCCTTTACATTGTACCTTGTCCTTTCTTTTATATGCTTTCCTAAAATCCCTGTTTTTACTACTTCATGACACATGTCCTAATACCTCTTAATTACCCTTAATGCCATTCTTTAACATAACCCCTTCCTTCTTCATTAATTCCTCCTTTATCCTCCTAAGTTTTATGGGTATCTTCTATTTAGGCTTGGGTTTAGTCCCCAAGTCCTACATCTTAACCCAAGTTCACCTCTATTCTTATGGGCATCTCCAACTCGTTAAGGGGATATTTTTTCATGTATCGACAAGAAGCAGTTGCAGTCGTTGTTATATATATAGTACAAGTTTGGGTTAGACAAGGAGAACTCGAGTTAGAATTTCAGGGAATGGAGGAAGGTGATGTGGATGGAAATTAGGCTTGTTGGTGACGAAGATTGGCACAACAACATAAAGAAGTTGGATTTAGAAGTTAGCCCCCGGGAGTTGGTTCTGTGTTAGCTGAGACGTTGGTGCCTGACTATAGCCCGGCTTGTAATACCCATTATTTTTTATTCACCCTTTCGGGTCGGGTTTTACCCTAACTAAGTACATTTTTAATTTTGGTTATTGTTGAGTCACTTATTTTCCCTTATCAAAAGTTATGACACTTGAGTAAATATTTATAAATCCATAGAAAATCCTTTTCCTATCATTTAGTTAAAATTATGATGGAAATAGTCAACTAACTATGTTTTGACAAGTAAATAAATTGGAGGAAAATCAAAGGACATTTAAATTAAAATAAATATAATGTGTTATTATTATTATTATTATTATGGTAGTATTATTATTGTCATTAGTGTGTATAGTTATAAAAGGGAATAGAGTAAAAGAAAGGGAAGAGTTATAAAAAATGAGAAGGAGTTTGAGAACCAAAGGCTAGAAAGAATGAGAAGGAGATGAAGCTTGTGCTTGTTTTAGAAAAGAAAGCTATGGAGAACCAATAAGAGTTTGTAGCTAAAAAGGTAGAATGTGAAACCCTTTCTCTTTTGGTGTTTATCTTTGGCGTTTATTTCGTATGCTTTTGTATTGTTAGGTTTCTGCAATTTAATTGAATAAATATATATCTCTTATTGATGATCATATATCTCCTATTGATAGATAACATGATTAGGTATCTCTTGTTAAAATTTGAGAATTTTCCTACGCAAATTCACCGTTGAATTTCCTTGTAATTTGGATTATGATTTCTGAAATTCTGGACAGTTTCATTTTGCTATGGTTTTGATGTTCTTAGGCAGTCTTAATGATGTTAAAATGATTTGAGGTCTAACAAAAGTTGTAGATAAATGTATTATCTTTCATTATGCTTTGGTTTTGCTTAATTTGAGAGTAATATAAATTTATGGTAAATATTTTGGTAAAATGATGTTATCTACCTAGATTTTGTAATGCGTTTGTAAAATTAATATCTTTTGATTGAGCCGTTAGTTTCATGTGAAATTTGGATATGTTATACATTATGGTGTCAGGAATGTTCAGTAAAAGTTTGAGGTAGATCGGACAAAGTTATCATAAAGAAAAATATTAAATGAAATTCTGCAGTTAGTGTGTTTGATGAAATGCTTAAAAGAATTACATCGTTAATTGGGTTGTGAACTTATAACTTGTTGATGAAGTGGTGTGGAATATCAAAATATATATTGCATGATATGCTTGTTTTGATGGCGGTGCCCGTACCGAGGATATACGGATAGGTGGGGCACGACCCAAGGATACTCGTGCAGCGGTAGTGTGAATTAATAAATGAATGGATATGCTTGTTTGGATGGGGGTGCCCGTACCGAGGATATACGGATAGGTGGGGCACGACCCAAGGATACCCGTACCGAGGATATTCGAAACCTATCAATTTTTGGCACCGCTGCGGGGGAGCGGTTGTGGAATATTGTAATTGGTATTTTGTACATAGTTATTATTTATTTTTTATTATTATTTTATTTTCTGTACATAGCTTATTTTTGCTTTTATTTTTATATTTTCTTTTAGTTCTTTTTACGTAGCTTATTTGATTTTTCTTAGGTACCTTAGTCTGAAGAGCGGCGATTGGAATCAACAACTGGCCTAAAGTAAGTACTTGATATTCTCGCAAAGCTTTTGCAAGGTAAGTTATTGGGAAAATTTTACTATGTACTATGGTTTCCATTGAGTTGATTTCTTTCATAGCTTTTTTAAATCTTACCAAAAGAGCTGAAACAGAGGATTCATCTGATATTTCACCCGAGGAGTATGCATATGCACCTTCCCATTATCAGGAATCTGCTGAGTGTGTAAATAATGGTTGGAATTATTCTCATAGGTATGATCATTCCGGACCTTGTGAAGGTTATGATCATTACCAACCTTACCCTGATTATGAGCCACAACGTGTTGATTCCAATTATTATTCACACATTTCTCCATTACAGTACGAGAGAGATAATCAATCTTACTGTGACCCATCTGTATCATAACTATCTTTGCTAGAACGCCTTAATATTGACATGTTAAACAGACCAAAGCTAATGAGTTACTTTTTGCTGAACAGAGTAAAACCCAAGCTTATATTACTCAACTAGATGAACAAACTGATTTATCGATTGCTCAACTAACGTAGTCGGTAGAAGATCGTGGTCTTACTGAGGATACAAGTTATAATTTTTCTTATACTCTTGATATTTATGATGAAACCGCTTTAACTAATGAATCAATGTGTATGGAGAATGATGATGAACTTGATAGTTGTGATCATAGGAATAGAGACAATGTCATACCAAGTGAAGGTGGTGTATTTAGTCCAACTCCTGATCGTGTAAATGATCACTCGCCTATTCAAAAGGATGAGTTTAGGATTGAGGACACAATTCTTTTAGACAATGTGACATATCAGTGCTATAACAATGATGCTTATGAAGAATGTGTTAATTCCGAGGAAACCGTAGTTAAGTCTAACGACTTAGAGACATTACACTCTATCTATAAGGTTTCTTTTAATCATCTTTATTGTGATATTCCTATTGATTCCTTGGTTGATGATGATTATGATGCTGATTTAGTACAGGGTCACAAACCCAGTGGAGAAGTTAATATACCTAGAATTGTTAGCACAAATTTTCGGAAGATTCCTAATTTTGGATTAGAATTGCGTGCTTCTCCAGTATTACTAGATTATTTTGCATCTCGTGACTTCTCTTTGCCTGTCCATGTCTCTCAGATCATTTCAGTTCCAATCTCTAGCGAACCCTTTGACTCGGTTATTTTTGATCAAAATGATACATCCTTTGCAAAAACCAGGTTTGAGGGTAGCTCTTTCCTTTTGACAGTCTTTATATCTTTACGTTGCTTAAGCAAGGATTTGAGGTTGTCAATGGTTGTATATATTATGCTTTGGGTTGATCCCCAAATATTTAGGTTGTTGATATATGGAGAGTTTTGTTTGTATATTCCATTAGGTATATCTTTGTTGTTGTTTTATTTTTATTTGTTTACTTTTCGCATATTGTGAATCTCCCATCTTAATTTCTATGTTGGATGACTCAATTACATTGAGGACAATGTAAGGCTTAAGTGTGGGGGAGTAGCTCTTCCGTTAGGAATTTTTCATCAAAAAAAATATATTATATGATCATCTATTTAGCGGGTCTACATAAAAAAAAATTCAATTATTTTTAGAGTATTTTCTATGTCCAGCTGTTTAGCGGGTCATCTGTCTAGCTATTTAGCCGACATCTTTATCCATGGTTTAGTGGATCCGTCTCGCTGTTTAGCAGACATCTCTCGGTCTTGCTGTTTAGCGGATCCGTCTCGTTGTTTAGCAGACATCTTTATACCACTGTTTAGTGGTTTCGTCTTGCTGTTTAGTAGACATTACTCCATATCCAGCTGTTGAGCGGATATATACATTGTTTTGCTCGAGGACTAGCAAAATATAAGTGTTTGGGTATTGATAAGCATGTAAATACTGCATTTTATACCTATATTTATATTAACTAGGACTCGATATTTTGCTAATACTATTGTTTTAAACCTTTTGCAGAAAATACAAGCAAATCCAATCGCTGAAGGATAAACGGCTAAAACTGAAGCAAATATAGAGTTTGCCTCAAAAATTGTGCTCGTCACTCGTGGTACCAAAATGGAGACATACTTAATGAATGAGATGGTTGGATGTCAAGCCACAAGTTAATGTTGTTGCGTCATCACACAGCCGGAGATGGTGGTTATCAAACAAAACAATTCCTTTTGCCTTTCTGCAGACGCGTCAGGTCCACTAGGAGCAACAAATGAAAATGTTGAGATGAAAGAATACACACAGAGGTACACTTCCGGTGTTTTAATTTCACGTGACTCAGATGATGGCCAGAGTTGAAAGAATGGAGTCGGGCTGTAATTTAGAGTGATGTTGTTATAAGCAGCAAGGAGAAATTGCTCGAGTCCAAGGTGCAGGAAGTAGTGACCAGATGGAAAGAAGCATGTTTAAGCATTGAGTCGGTGGATGCCAAGACTTGGTCGAAACAGGAAGAGGATGGCTGTGGCTGAGTTGAACATGTTAATAGCGGAGGGTAGTCGTATGCCAAGCAAAATATTGTTGCTGGTTCTCGGTCTCTACAGCAGCTACGAGTTCACAAAAGTTCATGAAGATGGTACTGGTTTTTGGTGGCGACGAGATTTGGCAGGTCAAGGAATCTGGACAGAGAACAAGGAGATAACTTGTGTTGGCTGGTTGGGTTCTGCATGGGGTTTCTGTGTACATGTGTCGCCGGAGTTGGTGTTATGCTCGAGTTTGAGAACGAGATGATTGTAGGTGGTGGTTGTGTTGGATGTATACATGAAAGAAGATGGATAGAAATCTGGAGATGACATCGATCTCCTGCTCGAACTGAAATTGATGGAGATGTTGGTGCAGTCAGACTTTGAAAAGACCTTGGATTTGGAAGACGGAGTTGTACTGTTCGTGAGATGCAGTTGCAGTCGTTGTTATATATGGAGTTTGAGTTTGAGTTAGACAGAGAGAACTCGAGTTAGAAGTTCAGGGAATGGAGGAAAGTTATGTGGATGGGAATTAGGCTTGTTGGTAACGAAGATTGGCACAGCAACATAAAGAAGTTGGATTTAGAAGTTAGCCCCCGGGAGTTGGTTCTGTGTTAGCTGACACGTTGGTGCCTGACTATAGCCCGACTGGACAGAAGTACGTTGGCTGACTTGGGTTTGAATTTGGATATCGATGTTGGACTGGGCCTGCCAGATTGGCTAGGTCTCATTTTTAGACCTCAAAACATCTATAAAGAAAGAACAGAGAAGAACAAAAGGGGAGGCCGAACTGGGATTCTTTGGAGGAGGCGACATCTAAGAGCCGTCTACAACAATAACGAAAAAGGGTTTGAAGTTTGATTATTTTTGATTCCGATTTTGATTAGCCTGTCATTTTTATTTACATTTGTTTATGGCTTTTGAGAAATCCATGGCTAGCTAGATCTTGTATTTAGGGTTCTATGGAGGATACCATGATTTTGCAATAGGCTATATAATAAAATGAACATTTAGCAAGAGGCTTTAATGAATTGATATTTATTCCTTAAATCATTTCCATCGGTTTTGTGTTGAATATACGCTATCGCTTCACCGGTTTTGTGTATAACAAAAACCCAATTTTAAATTGTTTGATCAGTTTCACTTAATTATTTGTTTCTTGTTTGATAATTCATGCTTGTGATAGTTTTCTTTGATGAGTTATGCTTATGGGTACAAGTAATATTTGAGGAGCTATATATTTTTGTAGGTGTTGTCATATAGAGCATGTGATAGACATATTTAAGGTTTGTGATTTCATTTATGTTCTTTTAATAGATACATTGGTAGAATCCGTAAAACCTAATTACCGGCCATATTACTGGTTTATCAAGTTTGTTAGCAATATTTATTTTAATTCTTTCATATTTGATAACTAAAAATCCCCAAAACATCATTTCTGGTTAGTTCATATTAGAGATATTGATTAGAGTATTTCCACCGCTCCCTGTGGGTTCGACCCGTACCTGCCTCTGACTACGAGTTAGACACCGTGCGATTGCGGTTATTCCGAAAGCTATCAATTTTTGGCACCGCTGCAGGGGAGCGGTTGTGGAATATTGTAATTGGTATTTTGTACATAGTTATTATTTATTTTTTATTA
The DNA here is from genome assembly GCA_023531295.1 of Papaver armeniacum. NCBI lineage: Eukaryota > Viridiplantae > Streptophyta > Magnoliopsida > Ranunculales > Papaveraceae > Papaver > Papaver armeniacum. The sequence goes on along the minus strand of JAJJWW010018473.1, from coordinate 155,253 downwards.
TTATTTTAGTTTCTGTACATAGCTTATTTTTGCTTTTATTTTTATATTTTCTTTTAGTTCTTTCTACGTAGCTTATTTGATTTTTCTTAGGTACCTTAGTCTGAAGAGCGGCGATTGGAATCAACAACTGGCCTAAAGTAAGTACTTGATATTCTCGCAAAGCTTTTGCAAGGTGAGTTATTGGAAAATTTTACTTTGTACTATGATTTCCAGTGAGTTGATTTCTTTCATAGCTTTTTGGAATCTTACCAAAAGAACTGGAACAGAGGATTCATCTGATATTTCACCCGAGGAGTATGCATATGCACCTTCCCATTATCAGGAATCTGCTGAGTGTGTAAATAATGGTTGGAATTATTCTCATAGGTATGATCATTCCGGACCTTGTGAAGGTTATGATCATTACCAACCTTACCCTGATTATGAGCCACAATGTGTTGATTCCAATTATTATTCACACATTTCTCCATTACAGTATGAGAGAGATAATCAATCTTACTGTGACCCATCTGCATCACAACTATCTTTGCTAGAACGGCTTAATATTGACATTGTTAAACAGACCAAAGCTAACGAGTTATTTTTTACTGAGCTGAGTAAAACCCAAGCTTATATTACTCAACTTGCTGAACAAACTGATTTATCGATTGCTCAACTAACGTAGTCGGTAGAAGATCGTGGTCTTACTGAGGATACAAGTTATAATTTTTCTTATACTTTTGATATTTATGATGAAACCGCTTTAACTAATGAATCAATGTGTATGGAGAATGATGATAAACTTGATAGTTGTGATCATAGGAATAGAGACATTGTCATACCAAGTGAAGGTGGTATATTTATTTCAACTCCTGATCGTGTAAATGATCACTCGCCTATTCAAAAGGATGAGTTTAGGATTGAGGACACAATTCTTTTAGACGTTGTGACATATCAGTGCTATAACAATGATGCTTTTGAAGAATGTGTTAATTCCGAGGAAACCGTAGTTAAGTCTAACGACTTAGAGACATTACACTCTATCTATAAAGTTTCTTTTAATCATCTTTATTGTGATATTCCTATTGATTCCTTGGTTGATGATGATTTAGTACAGGGTCACAAACCCAGTGGAGAAGTTAATATACCTAGAATTGTTAGCACAACTTTTCGGAAGATTCTTAATTTTAGATTAGAACTGCGTGCTTCTCCAGTATTACTAGATTATTTTGCATCTCGTGACTTCTCTTTGCCTGTCCATGTCTCTCAGATCATTTCAGTTCCCATCTCTAGCGAACCCTTTGACTCGGTTATTTTTGATCAAAATGATACATCCTTTGCAAAAACCAGGTTTGAGGGTAGCTCTTTCCTTTTGACAGTCTTTATATCTTTACGTTGCTTAAGTAAGGATTTGAGGTTGTCAATGGTTGTATATATTGTGCTTTGGGTTGATCCCCAAATATTTAGGTTGTTGATATATGGAGAGTTTTGTTTGTATATTCCAGTAGGTATATCTTTGTTGTTGTTTTATTTTTATTTGTTTACTTTTCGCATATTGTGAATCTCCCATCTTAATTTCTATGTTGGATGACTCAATTACATTGAGGACAATGTAAGGTTTAAGTGTGGGGGAGTATCTCTTCCGTTAGGAATTTTTCATCAAAAAAAAAAAATATTATATGATCAGCTATTTAACGGGTCTACATAAAAAAAATTAATTATTTTTAGAGTATTTTCTATGACCAGCTGTTTAGCGGGTCATCTGTCTAGCTGTTTAGCAGACATCTTTATCTATGGTTTAGTGGATCCGTCTTGCTATTTAGCAGACATCTCTCGGTCTTGATGTTTAGCGGATCCGTCTCGCTGTTTAGCATACATATTTGTACCACTGTTTAGTGGTTTCGTCTTGCTGTTTAGCAGACATTACTCCATATCCAGCTGTTGAGCGGATATATTCATTGTTTTGCTCGAGGACTAGCAAAATATAAGTGTGGGGGTGTTGATAAGCATGTAAATACTACATTTTATACCCATATTTATATTAACTAGGACTCGATATTTCGCTAATATTATTTTTTTTAAACCTTTTGCAGAAAATACAAGCAAACCCAATCGCCGAAGGATAAATGGCTAAAACTGAAGCAAAAATAAAGTTTGCATCAAAAATTGTGCTCATCACTCGTGGTACCAAAATGGAGACAGACTTAATGAATGTGATGGTTGGATGTCAAGCCACAAGTTAATGGTGTTGCGTCATCACATAGCCGAAGATGGTGGTTATCAAACAAAACCATTCCTTTTGCCTTTCTGCAGACACGTCATGTCCACTAGGAGAAACAAATGAGAATGTTGAGATGAAAGAATACACACAGAGGTACTCTGTCGGTGTTTCAATTTCACGTGACTCAGATGATGGCCAGAGTTGAAAGAATGGAGTCGGGTTGTACTTCAGAGTGATGTTGTTATAAGCAGCAAGGAGAAATTGCTCGAGTCCATGGTGCAGGCAGTAGTGACTAGCTGGAAAGAAGCCTGATTAAGCTGTGAGCCGGTGGATGCCAAGACTTGGTCGAAACAGGAAGAGGATGGTTGTAGCTGAGTTGAACATGTTAACAGCTGAGGGTAGTCATATGCCAAGTAGAAGATTATTGCTGGTTCTCGGTCTCTACAACAGCTACGAGTTCACATGGATCTCAAGCTACTCGTCCAAAAGTTCATGAAGATGGTACTCGTTTTTGTTAGTGACGAGATTTGGCAGGTCAAGGAATCTGGATAGAGAACAAGGAGATAACTTGTTTTGGCTGGTTGGGTTCTGCATGGGGTTTCTGTGTACATGTGTCGCCGGAGTTGGTGTTATGCTCGAGTTTGAGAACGAGATGATTGCAGGTGGTGGTTGTGTTGGATGTATACATGAAAAAATATGGAGATAAATCTGGAGATGGCATCGATCTCCTACTCGAACTTAAATCGATGGAGCTGTTGGTGCAGTCAGACTTTGAAAAGACCTTGGATTTGGAAGACGGAGTTGTACTGTTAGTGAGAAGCAGTTGCAGTCATTGTTATATATGGAGTTTGAGTTTGAGTTAGACAGAGAGAACTCGAGTTAGAAGTTCAGGGAATGGAGGAAGGTGATTTGGATGGAAATTAGGCTTGTTGGTGACGAAGATTGGCACAACAACATCAAGAAGTTGGATTTAGAAGTTAGCCCCCGGGAGTTGGTTCTGTGTTAGCTGAGACGTTGGTGCCTGACTATAGCCCAACTGGACAGAAAAACGTTGGCTGACTTGGGTTTGAATTTGGATATCGAAGTTGGACTGGGACTGCCAAATTGGCTATGTCTCATTTTTAGACCTCGCAACATCTATAAAGAAAGAACAGAGAAGAACAAAAGGGGAGGCCGAACTGGGATTCTTTGGAGGAGGCGACAGCTAAGAGCCGTCTACAACAATAACGAAAAAGTGAAGTTTGATTATTTTCGATTCCGATTTTGATTAGCTTGTCATTTTTATTTACATTTGTTTATGGATTTTGAGAAAGCCATGGCTAGATAGATCTTGTATTTAGGGTTCTATGGAGGATACCATGATTTTGCAATAGGCTATATAATAAAATGAACATTTAGCAAGAGGCTTTAATGAATTGATATCTATTCCTTAAATCATTTCTATCGGTTTTGTGTTGAATATACGCTATCGCTTCACCAGTTTTGTTTATAACAAAAACCCAATTTTAAATTGTTTGATTATTTTCACTTAATTATTTGTTTCTTGTTTGATAATTCATGCTTGGGATAGTTTTCCTTGATGAGTTATGCTTATGGGTACAAGTAATATTTGAGGAGCTATATATTTTTGTAGGTGTTTTCATATAGAGCATCTGATAGACATATTTAAGGTTTATGATTTCATTTCTGTTCTTTAATAGATACAATGGTAGAATCCGTAGACCCTAATTACTGGCCATATTACTGGTTTATCAAGTTTGTTAGCAATATTTATTTTAATTCTTTCGTATTTGATAACTAAAAAACCCAAAAACATCATTTCTGGTTAGTTCATATTAGAGATATTGATTAGAGTATTTCCACCGCTTCCTGTGGGTTCGACCCGTAATTTCCTCTCTCTACTAGTTAGACACCGTGCGATTGCTGTTATCACATATAGGTATCTTCCGAAACCTATCACGGGTTAGGGATTTTCATTATGTTTCTGCAACTAGGGAAAGGCCATTATACCATGGATTCCCTTGTTAAAAACTCACCATCAACATTAATCACTTGGTTAGCGCGGAACAATAATTATTTCGTGGTAAACACTAGATGGTGACATTAATATCGTATAATTCGAAATTCACAAGAAGAGAGGGCGTTACTTATCTGTCGCGATATCTCATAGTGGCGTGCTCTTGGAGACATAGGTCGAACGGCTGTGCAGCATATTTGTACTCGTCACCAGCTTAGATGATGAAGTTAGATCTTTCACGCAGCTAAGGTAAGCTCCATTCGGTCCCACAGTCTTTGGTCGGCCACTCCCAGCCCAATAAGGAATCATTTCCTTTATATGCACGTCTGCGGCCATAGCTAGGAGAAAATACCTCCTTCTTTTGTTATCATCTCCCTTTTAACCGTGTGTGGAGTTTGGCAATCAACTGACGATTCTTTCTTTCTCACGACTCGATAATTAGCAGCATCCTTTGTTCCATCACTTGTACGGCTTTATTTGTGCGACTCATTAGGTGGATGAGGCTTCCTGCAAGGATGATTTAGCTGAATCCCGTAGGGAAACCCTAACTTGCGCATCATTCATTCCGGAAGATTAAGATCTTTCATACGATGTCGGCTTCTGACGCTTGACCACAAATATTGAAGCTAACAGATGAGGTTATGATATGCAAAAGGAATCACCTGATTTGGAGTTTGTATGACCGGTCATACATGCATGGATATTTTCCGTGTGATTTTTTTAGACTCCCTGGTCTTTAGTGATGGAGCCATATATCTTGGCCCTTGTATCCGTTTGATACACTCTTTTGGTATGTTTGTATCAGAGACATAGATAAATACTTATTACGAAGGATTCATCGTACCGTTCCTTATCGATGATTATCGATTTCTGAAATTCTGAGAGAATCTTGTAAGCCAATAATAGTCGAAACTAACACCATGACTACGGGTACTGTCTGCTTCGGGCTCGCATGTATATTTGGGGAGTTAATGGCGTCACCTTAAGAATTATTAATTCAGTATCTCCTTTATAATTGACTAGTGTGTTTGAAGTAAGCGGTAACGGAGGCGAAGTCTTCATGTCATGGATGTGATCAGTTAAAGGAAGCCAGGACGATTGAAGTCTCCTTCTGTTGTTGTTGTCTCTGCCGTTATTGATCCGCAACTGGGATATCCTTTAAACTCGTGAGCATTGACTGAATTGAATTTTTTTGTTCTGACCCTTTAGCTCATAAGCCTATTTTACCCTTCTGATTGTGATGATGATGTAGTTGCTGGAAATCCTACACTACACACCTCACTCGAATTCGCTTAATCAATCCATTTGAAGATGAATAATAATATGTTTTATTAATTGTTTTCTTGAAAGATTTACAAAGAAATGTAGAACAGAGCTAAAGAAATTACAATCACTCTTAATTCTCTCTCCTAATGACTTGCTTAACAATTCAAAAGACCTCTCTCTACAACAGACTTACTCAACCCTTTATATAGGGTATTACAAAGTGGATGACAAACTAAGTTGTCCTTTATTTTCGGAATCCTCCGCGAAGCGTCGCAAGTATGTAAGTGTTAGACTTCGCGACACTCCTAAATCTCGCCAAGTCTTCACACTTTCCTCATGTTCTGACTGTCGTCATCTATTACGTCATTTATTTACCTCCATGCGACTCCTTCGCGACGCAGTCATTTACTAATCTCGCGAAGTATTGGTGTTGCGATATTCTGATCCTACATCTTGCCTCTTTTTCCTTGAATATTGCTTTGAGAGCTATTTTTAAGGAAAAATTTACCACTGCGGTGATCTTTGTTGATGAAGGAACAAGCGAAAGAATACTGAACTTGAAAAGTACGTACTTGCCTCTATTCTTTTGCGAAGTTCCGAAGCTTTGCGAAGTGAGCAAGAAGTACTATCTCTTAAAGTATGCGAAGCATGAAGTATTTATGAAATAATATAAGAAATCTCTTCAATTTCCCACAAAAATCTTCTTAATTTGACTCCTTAAATGTAGGGATAACCGTTTACACGTGTCTAAAATTACTCTTTTTACCGGTATATTTAATGTTATCCGGTCATCCTTTTTTCTTCTATTTAAAGGGAAACTTCCTGTGAAAAACACTCTTTCTCTTCTTCTCTATCTTCCTCATCGTCTGCAACTATTTCCTGCTGTTCATCTTCATCATCTTCTTTTTATTATCTTTCTGTTATTGTTTTCATGGCATCCCAGGTTCGTTTATTTCATTGATTTTAACTATTCTCTTGATTAATCTTCTTCATTGAAATTACTTCATCTTGATTCTATTCTTCTTTTAATGTTTCTTTCGCCATTTTTGTTTCAGCAAGAATAAACCCAGTTCTAAGTTTACCGTGGTGAACCCTAACATCCCTACTGGTTCGCAACCAAAATCTTCTTCGCAATCAAGTCTCTCGCTTCCAAAAAACATACTGCGAGTAGTAAGGTATTTTAGAAATATTTACTCCTTTAATAGCAATTTTATTGCCTCTGTTTCTCAATTGATTTATTATTCGCAGGATGATAAGAATGATGATAGATCTCCCAAAAGGTTTCGCCATAATAAACCTGATGCTTCTGCTGCTGCTCCTACTGTTTCCTTTTCGGGATTCAAGCATTCTACTTTCCCTACAGTATCTTCACAAGGAAAATCTCCTAATGTAGCGACTTCTTCGCAAGATAAACCCATTTCTTCTTCTCAAGATAATGTACCATTCCCTACGATATCATCGCAGGATAAATCAATCCCTGAATTCTCTGTGAATGAAATTCTTCAGGACATGCCTCTTCCCACTCTTACTTTTACCTCACCCCCACCTATTGATCAGGTTTCTCCAATTGGCGGTCTTATAACCATGGGTGACTCAACTTTTCCTTCTTCCTCTACTATTTCTTCTTCCTCAAAATCTATCTCTCTTAGCAAAGAAAATTTGGAAGGGATGGATATAGCTTTTAGAATTTTATCAGATACCATGAATGATGTTAAAAAAGCCTCCACTGATCCCACCAGATCTAGCGTTTTCGAATCTTTGGGTAAATACTTTGGTTCCGATACGATATCGCGAGTATCCTTAGAACAAGAAATTAAGACTTTGAAGAATAATCTTCATAATACTTTGTTGGATCGCGATAACCTTCGCAAGAAAAATGAAGAATTAAAAGGTATCTCTCCTCCCCCCCTTTTTTTTTTTTTTTTTTTTTTTTAAAAAAAAAAAAAAAAACTTGGTTCGCCTCTCAAGTTTTGCACCAGAAACGTAAGATGGAGATATATCAACTGGAATCTATTGTAGAAGAAACTCGAATGGAAAGAGACGCCTGGATGGAGCAATATAATCGTTTAGATAATCTCCATACATTTTCTATGGATCAAATAAATAATCTTTCTCAAGAAAACATCTGCTTAGTTCAAAATCAAGAATTATTAAGTAATGAAGTGTCGCGTCTCTCATATGCTTTGAATAAATCTAATTTGGAGTTGGAAACCTTATCAGATGAAAATGGAACTTTATCTCAAGAGAAGCGAGCTTTATTGGATAAGGTGGCGATATCCTCGCAACAACTTGATGCTTGTAAAAAAGCATTGAATGAGCAAGAAACACAGTCTATCGCCTCTCTTTGAAAAATAAACTTGAAGATACTACCACTTTGAAAGAGATAAACTTATTCAAATAGAATAAATCTAAGTGTTAAAACAAACCAACTCAAGGATGATTATACCAAGTTAAAAGAATCCCATTCTTCCCTTTCGAAGCAAAATAAGTTATTGATTTCTAACGAAAAGAGCTTGCGTTCGCGGTTAAAAGGTCTTGTTGGTGATGGTTTCGATAATGCCATGGAAAACTTGGGGAATAATTGCTTGGCCCTTACTCAATATCTTATCTCGCAGAAGGAAGGTAGTCATAAGATTTGACTGCCTTTTCCATTATTTTTCTTTTCTAACTTTATATACCACTTTCCATCTTATAAATATAATGTCTTTCTTTACTTTTGCAGAATCTGAGAAAAATCTTCACTCTTCTCTATCTACTTTGGAAGCGGCGCATGCTAAAATTCGCAAGGAAAATGCAACTCTAGTTGCTTCCCTTGCCCAATCTCGCGACCGAGCCAAAAGGAGGTTTAACTACCTTAATCATTTTAAAGATATCCAGAGTAGAAATCAACAGAAAGCACTTCTTCGTCAATTTCCTCCCAAAGCAGAAGTTCTTGTGAATAATATTTTACTTTCTAAATCTCTTGATCCTGTCTATGTTGAACCATTGGAAGTTGAAGATGATGAAGTACCCAACTCTACCGACAGTGATTATGATTATGAAAGCTGCGAAGACCTCGCTAATAATGAAGTTATCAATAAGGATCCTTGCGAGAAAATCTCTGATGAAAACCCTTCAACTGGCGAGGGTGAAGCTGACAAGATTGTTGAAGAATCTTTACCATCTCCTTCAGCTGAGAATATTGATATAGAGAATTAAGTTTCTTTGTAATCTTGTTGAACTTTTCTTTTTGATTGTAATAGATTAAGTCCGGTGTTGGATGAATTAGTTTCTCTTTTTGTCTTATTATAAGAACTCATTTCGCCACCTTATCAAGCAATCCCTTTATTTTCCATTAAGTCTTTTGTTGTAATCTTTCTCGCGATGAAAAGATCTCGATTGCCTATATTCAAAATGTTTAAAGATCTTTCTTGAATGCTGTTATTGCGACAAGATCGCAGGACGTCTTTACATTTTCATGTAATGACCCATTGGTCTTGCCTTATCATTATTTGTGTGGTCTTATTTTGCCTTCCTAAGTAAAGGTCTTATTTTGCCACCCCTCATTGCGACAAGGTCGCAGGACGTCTTTACATTTTCATGTAATGACCCATTGACCTTGTCTTATCATTTCTTAAGTATTTTTGCCTCTGCAGGACATTATATTTGCGACAATATGACAGGTTTAAACGTTCTTGCGACCATAAAATCCCGTGACATTGCCGTCTTTGCGACGAAATCGCAGGACGTTCTTACACTTTCATGTAAAAACCCCTTGATCTCGTCTTACCCTTGCGTTAGTAATATTGCCTCTGCAGGATCATTGCACAAATATGACAAGCCTAAATTCTCTTGCGAAAATAAAGCCTCATGACATTTGCGTCTTTTGACACTTATCAGCTCCCTAATGGAGGGTGCCGCCCTTATCTTCTCCCTGGTTGCCCCTTCAAGGAGGCGTACATCGGCCATACAAGACTAGCTCCTCCCATCCGGTCTTAACAACAACCAGTTGTTTTCGCAGCCTCTTATCCCTTATACCTATATGGTTTATGGTTACGAGACTGCACCCTAAGTGGAGTTTTCTTCGGGCCGAGTGCAGCATGTGCCAAGACTTGTCAAGAGTGGTAAGGAAGTTCCATGCTCCCGCACTCTTGACTCAACCGTGTACCTCGGCGCCTTGGTCATACACTCGACTCCTTGGAAGAGACCCTCGGGCGTCCAACCGGGGTATAACCTTATATATATAGTTGGAAATCCAAGGTATCTCCCCGGATAGGCTTTCATGGGCCCCAAATCTCCATGACCCGTGGTTTCGGGAGCGGTGTAACCTTCCACCTGAGCCATGTTAAGAGATACCCCTTATATGACGTACTTTAGGTCTTACATTTGCCTCTTGCGAAATATCATTCGCGAACTAGGGTGTACGCCATAAAGGTTCGTCCCATTCACTCACTCATTCATATTTGTTAATTCATTCAAGCATTCATTACTGTTTGCGAAGCTATCGCACAATCTTGCTTTATTTCCTTTGATCTCGCAATCTATCTATTTCAAAAACATTATATCACGATTCCTTCCATTTCTCCCATCTCCTATGGGTAATATTTCTTAAGATATAATCTATTCCATGGCCTATCTAGTTTTTGCCCTACATCTTTGCCTTCAGGATCCATTAATCTATATGCCCCTGTTCCAACTATCTCCTTGATAATATAAGGTCCATCCCATTTTCTTGCCAACTTGCCACCATTTTCTCGCTGATATATAGGTGTTTCTCGCAGCACCAAGTCACCTGGCTGAAATTCACGTATCTTGACACGCTTGTTATATTCTCTGGCCAATCTTCGATAATTCTCCATATGTTGTAGTGCTTTCTCTCTTTTTTCTTCTAGTTCATCTAACTTGATTAAAATGTTACCCGCACTGAGATTTTTCTCCCAAGCTTCTTTCTTTGTAGTTGGAATCTTAACCTCTGTCGGGAGTACAACTTCAACTCCATATGTTAAACAAAAAGGGGACATGCTGTAGCTTCTCTTCTAGTTGTATTATAAGCCCATACCGCATTGGGTACTTGTTCGCACCATCCTTTATTGTATCCTTCTAACTTTTTCTTCAATATGTCTGCGATTGTTTTATTTGTCGCTCGCATGACCATTAGCCTGCGGGTATAGAGGAGTTGATTTCCCACATCGTATCCGAAATGCATTAAGCGGCAATTCTATATTTTGTCCTTCGAACTGCTTCCCATTGTCGGATACCAACTGTCTTTGGAATCCCAAATCTGCATATAATGTTCTCAAATATGAAAGTAAAAACATCCTTATCGCGAATATGTTGTACCGCTTTCACCTCTGCCCATTTTGTGAAATAATCATGGCGACGATTAAATATCTTCTCTGTCCCGTTCCTGGTAAAAATGGTCCTACAATGTCTAAACCCCATTTTCCAAATGGCCAGACACTTGTTGAAGAATTTAACGGAGCTCCTGGTGCATGTATTTTCTTCCCATGCCTTTGGCAATCCTCGCAATGCCTTGACACTTGTTTTGCGTCCTCATGCATATATGGCCAATAATAACCCTGCATTTTTGCTTTATATGCTAAAGATCTTCCACCGTGTGATTACCAACATCCCCACTATGCAACATCTTTAATATGATTTCCCTTCCTTTCTTGTTAAACATCTAAGTGAAGGCCCGTTAAAAGATCGTCGGTATAACACTCCATCTCTTAATTCATAATTTGTTGCACGGCTTTTTAATTTGTGTGTTTCCAATCTATTTCTTGGTGTTTCTCCTGTCAGCAAATATGCATGAAGCTCTGCTCTCCAATCTTCTTCGCAAAGTGTTTGTGTTCCGTCTTCTACTACCATTACATCGGCTTCTTGTTCTTCTTCTTTATCAATTGACGGCATCAAAAGTGTTTGTATTTTAATATTTCTCTTAAATCGGATCTGTCATCATACTTGATATAAAGGCAAAAGCATCTCATGAGCCTATTATTTCTCCTTGATATATGTCTCCACTTTATTCTTGGTATCTCACGTCGACAACTCGTCAACAAGTTTCTTATATTTTTGCAAAGACAATTCGTTTATGGCATATTCTTCTTTTATCTCGCGAATTGCCAATTGTGAATCACTAGTAATCCTTACATTCTCCATCTTCATTTCTATTGCAAATCGCAAAGCATGTATTATAGCTTCATATTCTCGTTTCATTATTTGTTGATGCAAACTCCAATCTGAAAGAAAGAGCTATTTTATTACCCTCTGGCGATATCACCACAATTCCTATTCCATTTCATTCTCCATTCGATGACCCATCTACTAATATTTCCCATCTATCTGGCTCCGTTAACAAATCTTTCGGATCTCCATGTTCTTCCTCTACATCCATCATTTCTTCTATCGATTCATCCTCTTCCAAAGGAAATTCGGCTAGAAAGTATGCGACAACCTGTGATTTTGGCGAAGATAGTATTTCATATTTGAGTTTGCAATGACTTATTTGAGCATTCCATCTTTCAACTCTTCCCGACCTCTTTGAATTCTTCATCACTGATTCTATTGGTACTTTTGTCACCACCTTGACAACATGCGCTTGAAAATATATACGAAGCTTAAATGTTGCATAAACTAATGCCAAGATTAGTTTTTCAATTTTTGAGTAATTCCTTTCTGCAGCGTTGAAAGTTTTGCTGATGTAATAAATTGGTTTCTCTACTCCTCACGTCACTCGCAGTAACACCGCACTTAATGCATGCGAGGTTGTCGCAAGATAAATCAACAATTCTTCTCCTTCTTCTCGCTTTTTGCAAAATTGATATATCCATTAAATGTTCCTTTATTCCTTGCAAGGCTTTCTCGCACTCATCTGTCCATTTAAACTTCGATCCCTTTCTAAGGATATTGAAAAAGTGCTTGCATTTGTCAGATGATCGCGAGATGAACCTCCCTAGCGAAGCTAACAACCCATTTAACTTTTGAACATCTTTTATTGTCGCTGGTGTTGGCATATCGCGAACTGTTTGTACCTTTTCTGGGTCGACTTGAATTCCTTCTTTGGATACAATATACCCTAAAAATTTTCCAGAGGCGACTCCAAAGGTGCATTTTTCTGGGTTTACTTTGATATTAAATTGCCTCATTTGTTCAAAAATTTCTTTCAAATCCTGTACGTGGTCTTTTGCTTTTCTACTTTTTATTAACATATCATCTACATATACCTCCAATGTTTTGTGTATCCATCTCGCGAACACCTTCTCCACCATCCTTTGGTATGTCGCACCGGCATTTCGCAGACCAAACGGCATTTTTGTATAACAAGATAAATCCTCTTGGAGCAAAGAAAGCAAGATGTTCTTGGTCTTCTTCAAGCGAGAGGAATTTGATTGTAACCCTTATATCCATCAAGAGATGATATCCTTTCGTTTCTCCGCCGCCGCTTCAACCAATTGCGGGATATCCGGTAATGGAAAACTATCTTTAGGACAAGCTTTATTTAGATCAAGAAAGTCTATACAAATTCTTATTCCTTTTTTCTTCTTTGGGACTATAACCATATTTGCTATCCATTCGGGATATTTTGCTTGTCTAATAATTCCCGCGTCCAACATTTTCTCGCAATTCTTCTTCTATTTGAGGGTGATATGTCTTGTCGCGATCTTTCTAATTCTTTGTTTAAATGGTTTTACATTCTTGTCAATTTCCAATTTATGGCAAGCCACCGATGGATCTATACTGGGCATTTCATCCATATCCCATGCGAAAATATCTTTGTAATCTCGCAAAGAACTCAACAGCTTCTTCTTTCTTCATCCGCTTCCATTTTAGTCCCAATTTTTAAGATTTTAGGTTCCTCCTCGGTTCCAACATTCACTTCTTTTGTTTGTTCTACTCATGACATAACTAGACTTCGGTTCTCCCATAGGAGTTGGTCCTCTCATTTCCTTCGCGAACTCACTCCCTTTTTCCATGATTTCGCTGTGTATTCCTTTTCCTCTTTTTGCTCTTATCATGTAAATTCTAAATTCTTCTTCTTTCTTAGTCGCTTTTATCATCTTCCCCGCGATATTTTCGCTTCTTCACTTGCCCTTCATAATGCTTTACCTCGATTTGATGATATATTCTTCCTTTATCAATATCTCCTCCGATCTCACCAATTCCACTCGGCATAGGAAATTTGATGCACCGATGGAGTGTTGACGCTACCGCCTTAATTGCATGTACCCAAGGTCTCCCTAACAATATGTGGTACGGCGATTCCATATCCACTACACTTAATGTTACTTGTGTTTCAATTTCTCCGAGTAAAATTCGTAATTTTATCTTCCCTTTAGGTATCAAGTTATAGATTTTCCAAAACCATGAATATAATATCTTGGAGAACTCATTTCTTCATCTTTATATCCTAATTTTTTGTAGGTATGGTAAAACATGATACTCACCAAACTCCATGTATCCACCAAAGTTCTATTTATTTCCCATTCTTCCGCTGCTTTTGCCGATTCTTCTCTTTTTCTACTTGCATTTATCGTGATCACTAGTGGAGATATATGATTCAAATTTTCTCTAGGTACTTCTGCGGCTGTGAATGTTATTTTTTGCTTTTCCCATTCCTTCAAAGACGATGTCTTCTCCTCATCTATAATCTTCTTTCCTTCAAAATCTCGTTTATGTATCCTTCCTCTAATATTTTCGTGGAATTCATTAACCATTGCTTTTGTAATTGAATTGTATTCCATATCTTCATTATGTTCCTTGCTTCTTAATTCTTCTATCTCATCTGATTTAACTTTTTCCTTTCTCATTTTTTTTTTTGATTTAAGCGATTTTAATTGTACTCTTCGATCTTCAATCTTATATCCATCCCTGTTTCTAGCGCATATGTAGTTGCAGGAAATCCTACACTACACACCTCACTCGAATTTGCTTAATCAATCCATTTGAAGATGAATAATAATATGTTTTATTAATTGTTTTCTTGAAAGATTTACAAAGAAATGTAGAACAGAGCTAAAGAAATTACAATCACTCTTAATTCTCTCTCCTAATGACTTGCTTAACAATTCAAAAAGACCTCTCTCTACAACAGACTTACTCAACCCTTTATATAGGGTATTACAAAGTGGATGACAGCTAAGTTGTCCTTTATTTTCGGGAATCCTCCGCGAAGCGTCGCAAGTATGTAAGTGTTAGACTTCGCGACACTCCTAAATCTCGCCAAGTCTTCACACTTTCCTCATGTTCTGACTGTCGTCATCTATTACGTCATTTATTTACCTCCATGCGACTCCTTCGCGACGCAGTCATTTACTAATCTCGCGAAGTATTGGTGTTGCGATATTCTGATCCTACAGATGATATGCTTGGAATGCTCATATGGGCAAAGCCCTCTAGAGGCGTTGGGAGAAGTAGATGAACTGAGAGGCGTTCCGTTTCCGACGTGCTTCTATCATGTCTTCAAAGGCTACGTTCCAAGAGGCAAGGCTACGTTCCAAGCGGTATTTTTCGAGCTATCTTTTGAATCTTTGCTTGTTATAGGGAATGGGATACGATGAGCAGTCCCCAGTCACACTTTTGTTGTATTTTATGGAGTCAGATTGTGATGCGTTCTAGCATTGTCAGGGATCGGAGGCGCCTACTGGATATGGCGACGTGGTTCGTTTATGTGAAAATATCTCTATTTGTCTATCGCCCTTAAGCTGGAGAGATTTTCGATAGTGAGGGAATCTTCTGTAAATCTTCAATCCCCAAGTGTAATTCGTGCAATTCTTCGATTCTTCGTATGTGTTTATTGAAGATGATGCTCCATGTGGTGTCGTTGGGTAGGACACTAATGTGATGAAAACTACACCCGTTGACTATTCCAAGAGTTAAGACTTACAATTTGAAACTCTCACATGGGCGAAAAAGAGTATGATAATAGCCCCAAACCAGTCTTCAAATATTTCTTTCCTTAGTATTCTAATGAAGTTTATGTGCCTCGGAGATACTTGCAGTTGCGTTCCAAGTGTGCATAGCCTCATCCTTTATTTAAGCATTGATTCTTCACATGGGTCAGCTTCTTTTGGAGATGAGTGGCTGGTGGGGCCCTTTGTCTCATCGACATTTTCAAGTGGGTCCTCAATAGCGATTTCTGCAGCGGGGGTGCGTCGAACTTGGGTTTTCTGGCATGAATCCATGGGCGACCAAGAACCATATCGTAGCCTACATCCTCTCTGATGATCTGGAGCACAATATTTGTTGGAATATCGCCGACATTTACTTCAAGGGTGACCTGTCCATAGGCTTTTCTGTACCTTCCTTCGGGATCTCTAATCACGACGGGTGCATGTACGACATCGTGTCTGGAGATTCCCGTGGATCGCAAAGCTTTGATAGTGATGATATTGGCATCTGATCCAATGCGGTTCATGTGATTATTCGGACGCGGCTGTCGAAGATTATAAGAAGTCCCCAGTCGGGCTTCAGAGATGACTTGGTTAAGGGCTATGAAAATATCCTTACGTTGGCCTTCAGTCCCCAAGTGCGGTTCATGTGATTCTTCGGACGCGGCTGTCGAAGATTATATTCCAGGTGGTGTCGTTGAATAAAACACCAATACGATGGGAACTGCACCGATTGGCTACTTGAATGATGGAGTTGACTTTTTCACCATACATCCGACTCTTGAAGGAAGCTAAGACAGCTAAACTTGGTGTTGGATGGCTTCGTCGTTGCATGAGATCGATTACCGAGGTTGGAGATGATACTGAAAGATTATCTCCATAATTGGGGTTTATAACTAAAAAATTTGTGCCAGCGGATGATAATTTTTCTAATGGCGCCAAACCAGTCTTCAAGGATATCTATCCTGAGTGATTTTATTTGAAGGTTTTATGTGTCTCTGAGATACCTGAATATTTGTGGTTTTATTTCGGGATTTTGAATAGGAAGGTTTGTAAGGGATTTTCTAGAAAAAGGGAAGTAATAATTTGGTTGATATATTGAAATATGAATGCAAGGTGTTGTAATTATTTTTGGAAAACTATAAATGTTACGTAAAAACAGGGAAAGATTGTTAGAGGTAGTGAAGTGTTTACGCATTGACGACTTTAAGCCACTAGCTAGGCGCAACTACCCATGTTGGCTTATTGAAAAGTTTATAGTATCCGCCTAATGTGGTTTCAACAACCGGATATGGTTTCTCTCCAGGAGAGGTGGTAACTTTCTCAACTATGTCGCCATCTTCGAAAGGATTGGGTTTTGGTATCTCAGACATGCGACACATTTCTAGAATAATTGGGTCACTGGTTTTATTGCTTCCATCCGTGGCTACTCCTATCCACTTAGTAAAATATTAGAAGGACCGGCTTCCCTTTGTTGATGGTAGTTTTTAGCTTAGGGAGAAAACTGTAAAAGTCTGTCTACCTGACCCGGCATCAGAAGTAGTAGACCTTGATATATCTATATTTCACAAGGAATTTGGAGAATATATCAGAATCTGATGAGTGCCTATGTGTCTCTTCACATTATATTGAAACTCAAGCTCCTAGATGAATTGTTCACTAGTATAGAGCCTAATGAGTATTTAAGCTCCTAGTTGCATTACTTACTAATGTCGGAGCCTGCCTAGTGTTTTCCTATGCTATGTTCTCAGCTGAACTCTCAATATTGACATGACATGACGATTAATGTTCACTCGCAACGGAGTAGCACAAATCTCCCGAAGTGTCAATATTGAGACCTTCATGAAAACACTCACACAGGCTACATCACCCTCTGACAAATAGATCAGCGTGTTCACACACCTTTTAATTGAAAGTTAGCGCGATCGAACGCGTTTAAATTCCTTAAGGGAATCCTAGACTGTCCATATCAGTCTTAAAAAACGATCAAGGCCGCACGATTTAGCCACACAATTCAATATGCCTAGTCTACTCCTAACGGAACTAGCCGATCACCAGGATGACCACAGGCGGGCCCACTAATACCCCAACTGGTCGGAATCCACCTAGCACAGTCTAACGTCATTGAACGCTAACCCCAATCATGGTGATCGCGCTGTTGAAGAAAAGATCTCAAACGAGCTAAGACCGGCCAAAACGGTCTCAGAAATATCACGACCGTCCAACTTAGCTAGCCTAGTTGGACGGCTTAGATCTTCCTTCGAATGATTAAATAAGTACTAACGTGTTCACCGTCAACCCAACTCCACACTTGGTCGATCGACTTGCTCATAGCAAGACCAGAGCGCATCAAATCGCTGGCCCAAAGTAGGTTGAACGCGCGGTTTGAAAACCCTAAAAATGCTTTGCGGCAACACACTACTATTGCAAATCGATCGGTAAAGGCTCTTAAGTCCCGAAACTTTTCGAGTAGACTCTATTTTCTCGGAGGTCCTGCCACCGCAGGGATGCCTCATGACCACCCATCTTCGCCAGCCGAATCGAGTGGCTTAGATCTAATTTTAGATGGCCCAGGAGATGTCAGCGTGCTCACGAGTGGACCGTCTTTGCACATGGCCGAACGACCTGTTCAAATCAGCGCCCAGCGATTTGATTCGATTATCCAAAAGAGGGTTGGCCGCACGGCTTCTAAACCCTAAATCGAACAAACGACGTTATGCAACTGCCGCAAATCAATCGCGTTCGTCCATATTTGCCAGCTTAGTCGAATGACTTAGATCGGATTCTAGATGGCCAATAGGGTGATGCTTTGTGATTACCGGCCACCCCTCTTCCGGGAGGAGCGATCGGCCAAGCCACGGCTTGCTCATGTGGCCTCCGAGCGATCACCAAAAAGTGGCCATTCGCGCTACTTCAACAGCAGTCATTAACAGTCGCAAATCATCTCAACCACTCAACTTGGCTATCCGATTTAAGCGGTCCAGATATAAACTGGATCGACTGATAGGATTTTAGAATGGCTACCAGTCGCCACTTTCCTATAGGGCCAGACCGGCCACTCCCTGGGTTGCGTGTTTAACACCTACCAACTCCCTGAAAGAGGATGGTCACGCTCCTTTTAAGACGCTCAATTCGTGACTGATTCAATCGAGCTCTAAAACTACGATGCATCTAGCACATCGATTATTTTTCAGCTGCTGGTTTGAAAGCGATGCTATGCAAATATTGATTTCGTAAATAACTTATTATTTAACCTAAAAGCACTATGTGCTGATTTTAGCGGCAAGTCTCATGACTTGACCCATTCACTCGAGACATCAAACATGTCATAAACTGGGGGATACTCACTGGGGTATTGGTCTGGCGGTTTACAGCGTGCGGCGTGTAATGCGCCCATTATGAGAAAGTGTCAGGAAGGACAGATGATCGGTTGTCAGCCGAGCAAAAATAATTTCACTTTCTTACTCAACCAGATATAAATATAGTATGTGATAAGAAAGAGTTCGTTCCCACAGAGAGGCTTTTGTTGTTATAGAATTGCAGTTTCTTAGTAACCAAGGGGGGATTTTTGTTTAAGCAAAGCAATAAAAATAATTGAAAGCAATAAAATAAATGGAATAATCAATAAGGAGAAGATATTGGTCACGGGATAGTATCATTCACAAACATGTATTTTCATCAATGACTAGAATTGGTATTTTAATCTCTCATTTACTAAAAGTCCTAGGATACCTTGATCGCAAGTATATCCCGCTAATTCCCCGATTTCATCACAACCACATTAAAATATGTATATGTGAATTCTTCCTAGAAAGCAACCTAACGTGTAAAAGCACAATCAAGTTTAACTCCCTAAAAGCAATAAGTTCTATGGAATAAGACTAATCAATGCAAACGAACGTGTAAAAGCACTAATCGGTTTTAACAAAAGTTATGACTCACTTGTGACTAGTAGGATATATCACTACAAGTACTACCCACAATTATGCTACTTAGAATCAGGAATAAACAACTTTTTCGTATTGAAAACCCTAATCTAGTAATAAGGATGAAGGCAAACTCAATCGATTCCGGAATCGACTAAACAAGCATTCAAACTATATAATACTATTAATTTTGAATCACAAACAATAAATTATTGAGACAAAACTAATTCATTGAATCACATATCATGTTGAGAAATCAACTTTATCCCATAACCAATAATATATTTTTAGCTACTCATAGCTTTTTCGTTCATCATAATCATAATCAATAATAAAATAATAAAGAAGATGAAAACTAAATGAAAGCAAACCCTAGTCGCCGCTCTCCAAAACTCAAAGTAGAAAAATACTTGATCTCCCAAGTTGTAGAAAACTTTTTCCTTTTGTAGCTTTTCATCTTTCCAAAACTAGGTCTTCAAAGCCCAAAGTCCAATAACAAAATGTCCACCAAGCCCATATGTGAGGAATACCCATGTGAAAATATGTCCCAAAAATAGTCGCCGAAAAACTGGTATTATGGCCGGAAATTGGCCGGAATCCGGCACCAGAAAAATATCTCAGGTGACCGGCAAAGTCCACCCGGTCACCCTGGTCATACCGAGTCAGATATGAATCAGGAAGCTAAATCAGATCTGAGTCACTGCTAGTCAGCTGACTTGCTCTAGGCCAAAGCCATTTCGCGAAAGCCAAACTCAGATCGAACCATCATTACGCTTCACACCTCATCTCCATCCAGGATGGTGCAACATCACTTCCACAAACTCGCAAACTTCCTGTGCCTTCACCGTACATTCCAATGCCACAACTTTATCATACCTTCCTTACCAGCTCCATTTCCACCAGATTACAGCTGCTATATCTTTTCTTGTGCATCAACTCAAGCAGCTTCAGTAACATCTCTTGTACCACCAGCACTACATCCTTCTGCCATCAGCCTTACCAACTGCAATAGCCCTATCTCAACTTTCCATGGTCACCACCATCTTAAAATCATTACAGCAACCACCAGTATCCGTATGCTCGTTTAATATCAGCTGCGTAAAACCACCAGCTCATCCCTTGTACAGCTCAAACATCATTGCTTCCATTTCTGCACTGCAACTCTCATTAGAAACAATACAACATTTCAGCTCAACTGCAATACAACCCACCAGAAACCACCAAGCATACAACACCTGCAATTTCAAAAGTAACAGCATCACAAACCATTACATCCATCACTGCAATTTCAGTCCATTCGACTTTGTAATCCTTGTTCACTGCAGCACCACATACCCATTAGCTCAATCAATCACACCATCCCTTGTTCTGCAACCTCAACTTCCATTACTCAGCTCGTGACTCCACCAGAATCAACAATTTGTAACAGGACTTCAGTTTAACCTTCCCTGATCTCCACCAATGCCTTACTGCCACTAGAAAAACATAAACCCCATCTTCTCGGCTGAACCGCGTATCACAGCCAACACAAATCATCACCGGCTTTGCTTCGGTTCTCTTCTGTCTTAAACCATATACGAGTTTCTCCAGGCAGCAACACAACTCAATCTCCATCCTGAATTGTCACAATTGCCACAACCTAACCACCAGCTTCGCATTTCAGTTCATGCCACGCTGCATTGTATCATACACAACACCAAAGCGCAATTCAGCTTCGCGGCTCGACCGCACTGTCACAACAAACTTAAGCTCCCTGCGACAGCTGCAACTCAGCCCTACATAGCAGCTGCTTCACTCCCATTCTCAGATAACAACCACCACTGCATGCATTCATCCCTGCAACAATCTCCGTCTTTAAGCACCAAAACAATCACCATCTCAGGCCACGGTTATCTCCTTGTTCTTCAGTGCATCTCCAAACAACACCAGCCTCAGCTGCAACAACTCAGCTCGCCTGAATTCCTACAATGCTCAGCTACAACTGTAAATAACCCAACTGCCACATACACATCCTACACATACATCTACTTGTTCTGTCCAAACTCCACCAGAGACACAACATCCCAACCACCAGCACCTGCTCTTCTGTAACATTCCTTGTTCTTCATCTGAGTTACATTTAAACATTCATACGTTGCAGACTCAGTTGTAATTTACCTTCTCATTTCACATATTCCATTCATCCCTTCTCAGTCCACCACAATCTCAACACATTCAGTCACCTGCGGCTGCAACTGCCATAGATTCACCAAAACCTTGCCATCTGCATCTCAACAACCTGCCAGGCCAAATCAGCCTCCACAAGCACAAGCACCAGCATCTATTCATTCTTTTCTAATTGCACCTACAACTTCATATTCTTCTCAGCTACAGACCCATGGCAACAATCTGTAAATTGCAGTACCATCAATATCACCCACAACAACATCTTCTTAATCTCATGACTGCAACCCTAGCCATCATCAGCTCATCTTCTCAAGAACATCAACCATTCCCAATCTTGAATCCATTACCTAACCCTTGAAACACAACCACAGAAACAGCTCCAATTCGAATAATCTTTCTGCCAAAAACAAATTCAGCTCAAACCCATCTTTCCTTATCGAATCTAGACCCTTCAATCGATCTTCCTTCTCTGATTTCTCACAATTTCAGTTCTTAAAGAGACCAACACAAACCCTCAATTTCCGTTTCCATTTCTTTCTCAAATCTCGGCTAGAATTCGAATCCAGAATAATCTATTCATTCTCGATACCACAGATCAACAACAAACCCTTTATCTTCACAATTTCTATCAAACCCTTCTTGAAATCAGTTGCCATCCTCAATATTTCTTCCATCTAAATGGATTCAAAAAAAACCCCTAAACTGAAATTTTGAATCATCACCTGTGTAAGCTTTCACCAGCAGATAAGTCGAACTTAAAACCCCCATCCCCATCGATCTTGACTCATTCGAACCCTAACTTTGAATCACCATCGCATCATCATCTCTGTTCTTGGCAGCATCAGAATCTCTTGAAAACAAACAACCATCTCTCGCTTCTGCTTTTACCAGTCATCAGTTCAATTAATAGTGCAGCCATCACTCGTTTCTCGATCTCCTTTCTCTGCGTATTAACGGATCTGCCATCTTTCTCTCAAGTTCAGGCAGAGAGGAAGCAAATGGAAATAATTAGAGAAACTCTTCTCTAGTTTTTAGGTCTTGGTAATGATACCAATTCATATTGGCACCCATGAATCTGATAAAGGCTGCCTTGTACTATTTGGCCTGTCAGTTTCGCACAACCGACAATTCATCCTTCACTCCTTCATGCGCACGTCAGCCCGCTCCAAATATAGCTCCCACGTGAATTGGCCTCTTTGCCTTTTACGCTCCAAATAGACGTTTTCTCCTTCTTTTGCTCCCTAGGACTCCATTGCACCTAATAACTCAAAACTAAACATAAGAGATGCAATTCCCAAGGATAATAGCAAAGAAAGCAAAAATACTAGATATAAAATTAGGTGTTTTACAACACCTATCAAATTCCCTCACACTTAGACTTTGCTAGTCCTCGAGCAAATGAAACAAAACTTATTCTAAAATATACAAACAACTCTCGTGAGGGTTTACTAGAGATATACCCACAAAACCTACTTTTCCAACTTACTAGTTCTCCGTAATGATAGCATCCAACGCGCTAAGAAGACATAGAGATTCTGCACACTAGTCATAAGAAGTTAGACACATATATGAACACGATCTCATCCTTAAAAGTTGAGAGATAAATAACCATCCCTTATCGAAAGAAATTCGGGTTCGGAGTGATCGAAAGTCTCGACTCTGCCTCACAAGAAAGGGTTTTATGAAATTGCTCTCAATAATAAACAACTTTTTATGGGTCACACATGTGTCCAGGTAGGAGTGAAGAGAGAATCCTGTGACACCTTGAATGGTAGGAAGGCAAAAGCCTTCCGAATAGTTTTGAAAACCCACATCTTTTATTCATTTTAAAAACCCTTTTTTTCTGACGATCTCTAAGAAAAGAAATCAACCACTTAACGAAGGTGGGAATATGCTTACTTACCTCGTTATCCGTTCGACGTGCAGTTAGCACCACTCTCACAGCATCCATAGAAACGTCTTCGGTCTTCAATCCTTGTCTTCATCTTCGTCTTCGGTCTTCAACTCTCGATGATAACTCTTGAACTTCATAGAATCTTGACAATGTGATTCTTTCCTCTAATTCCTTGTTGCTTGAATTTCATTATGAATTTTCCTTCTTTCCATTGGCTTTATTGAAAGAACAAAACTAAAAATGAACTAAACAAACGAAAATATGATACAATGGATTTTTCTTGTCTCTTTTTTTTTTTAGAGACAAGAAAAATAAAACAAATACAAAATGAAAACAAAACAAAATAATAAAACTAATAATGAACCTAACAAAATTTTCTCTTTTCTCTTTTTTTTTTTTGTGTTTTTTTTTCAATTTTTTTTTTCATTTTTCATTTTTTTTTTTCATTTTTCATTTTTTTTGAGACAAGAGAAAATGAAATACAAATAAACAAATATAAATAAAGATAAAATAAAAATGCAAGTACAAAGGCCATGGTGTAAGTACTTTACCGCTCAATTCTTCACAACTTGTATGTCTTGATATTATAAACTTCTCGAATTCTCATCTTGATAATCTTCACTCTTGCACAATAGTCTTCAACTTATAAAAATTCTGCTCCTTGTCTTGTTGCTTTACTTGAATCAAAATCTGCTCAATTCTGTACCGTTGCTTGTAAACCTTGAACGTCTTCAACTTTCCTTCGAATTTGTGATGCTCCTCTTGTTGATGATGATGGTGTTTCTATGGACCTGTTGGTGTAGAGAGATAAAGTTGATGGTGCTAATCATGAACAAGATTACAAGTGGTATGTAAGTTAGCAATTCGATGTCACCATCATGATTGATAAAATACCACTCAAGAGATCAAAATAGTGCTTCTATTGGTGGGAGGTTGGGTAGCTCACCATTCTACCCGGAGTTTACGTACGGTGACATACACTCTAAAAGCACAAATTTAGACAGGTACAAAGAAGTGAAGGTCGGTGCCTCTCATGATGTAACATGGGTAGTCTCCACTATAGGGGACCACTACTCTAATACCGAATTCAGTCTGCACCTTATTTTCCACTGGCATGGTTAAATCCAACTTTAACTCTCATACAATTAAGAAACCCGATCATGTTCTCTCGTCATCTCTAAGTTCACCACTCTTATCGAGAATCTCGATGTAATCTTAGCGACATGTATACTATGTGACTCTAAACTAACCACAAGTTAGAGTTTTTTATTCACTATTTTACACAAAAGTTGAAAATTTCATGAAAATTTTACAATACAAATGCTTAACCACTCCCCCACACTTAAACTTTACATTGTCCTCAATGTAAATTGAGTCATCCAAAGTAAGTCAAGGTAGGAAATTCTAACATGATATGTGACAAGAAATCAGAAAAAATAAAAACAAGACAAGAAAAACTAAAGACAAGACAAGAAATACTCATCCTTTGGGTTGCCACCCATTTAGCGCTTGGTTTAAAGTCGTCAGCCCGACTATATCCTTGCTTTCTATGACTCCTCCATAGGGAGTACTTCCACAAAGTTAACTCCTTCCACCACTTCGGAAGTGAAATTCTCATAATATGGTTTCAACCGGTGCCTATTAACTTTAAGTTCTTTTCCTGTAGCTATGCTACGAATTTCCACTGCACCATGAGAAAACACATTAGTAACAATAAAAGGTCCGATCCATCGTGACCTTAATTTACCCGGAAATAAATGCAAGCGAGAATTAAACAAAAACACTTTTTGCCCAATGCAAAATTGTTTCCTAGAAATCATGTTATCATGAAATGCTTTCGTCTTTTCCTTATAAATGCGTGAGCTTTCAAATGCATCATTGCGAAGCTCCTGTAGCTCTTGGAGTTGTAACTTCCTTTGCTTTCCAGACCCATCCATCTCCATATTACATTGCTTAAAATCCCAAAACGCCTTATGCTCAATTTCAACGGGTAAGTGACAAGGTTTACCATACACAAGCCTAAAGGGAGACATCCCTATAGGCGTCTTGTATGCGGTTCTATACGCCCACAAAGCATCATTAAGTCGCATACTCCAATACTTCCTTGTTGGATTCACCGTCTTCTCTAGAATAGATTTCCCCTCTCTGTTAGAAACCTCGGCTTGTCCATTTGTTTGGGGATGATAAGGTGTTGCAATCTTGTGCGACACATTGTATTTCTTCAACAAGCTTTGTAAAATCCTGTTTTTGAAGTGAGAACCCCCATCGCTAATTATGGCTCTTGGAATTACAAACCTTGCAAAGATATTAGCTTGCACAAAATCTGAAACCACTTTAGAATCATTAGTTGGGGTGGCCTTAACTTCCACCCATTTATAGACATAATCAACAACAAGTAAGATATAAAAATTCCCATGGGAGTTGACAAAAGGACCCATAAAATCAATACCCCATACATCAAAAACTTCAATAAATTGAATAAAAGTTTGTGGCATTTGATTTCGGGCACCTAGATTTCCTGTTCTTTGGAACCTATCACAAGTTGTACAAAATATATGTGCATCCTTAAACAAGGTTGGCCAATAAAAACCACTTTCAAGTACCTTGTGAGCGGTTCTCTTACTCCCAAAATGTCCTCCGCAAGCATAGGAGTGACAAAAAGACAAGATAAAATTAAATTCAGATTCGGGAACGCACCTTCTTATTACTTGGTCACTATAATGTTTCCATAAGTATGGATCATCCCATATTTATTGGTTTCCTAACTTCTTAAGTTTGTCCCTCTCAGCACGAGACAAGTTCTTTGGGATTTTTTTAGACACCAATTAATTCACAATGTCAGTATACAATGGTTCTCCAAAGGCAATTGAAAATAGTTGCTCATTC
This sequence comes from Papaver armeniacum, assembly GCA_023531295.1. Lineage (NCBI taxonomy): Eukaryota > Viridiplantae > Streptophyta > Magnoliopsida > Ranunculales > Papaveraceae > Papaver > Papaver armeniacum. The sequence continues at coordinate 129,029 of JAJJWW010018473.1, read as the reverse complement.
GGGAAACTTTCACGTAATGGGATAGCATCCTTGTCCACAGCAAGACGGCTCAAGTGATCCGCAACGGTGTTTTCAATTCCTTTCTTGTCCTTGATTTCAATATCAAACTCTTGCAAGAGTAAAATCCATCGTATGAGCCTCGGTTTCGCTTATTTCTTCATTAGCAAGTACCTAAGTGCTGCATGATCAGAAAAGACAACAACTTTTGTACCAATTAGATAAGAGCGAAACTTTTCCAAAGCAAAAACAATGGCTAACAACTCTTTTTCAGTGGTTGCGTAGTTTTTTTGGGCCTCATTTAACGTTCTAGAAGCATAATAAATAGCATGAGGAATCTTCCCCACACGTTGCCCAAGCACCGCACCAACCGCATAGTCACTTGCATCACACATGAGCTCAAAATTCTTGCTCCAATCCGGTGGTTTAATGATAGGGGCTGAAATCAAAAGTTCTTTCAAACGATTGAATGCCGCCATACACTTTTCATCAAAGTTCAAAACCACATCTTTTTGCAATAAGTTGCAAAGTGGTGATGCTATCTTGGAAAAATCCTTGATAAATCTACGATAAAAACCTGCATGACCAAGAAAAGAGCGTATCTCCCTCACCGTAGTGGGAGGGGTTAAAGCACGAATAAGGTCTATCTTATATTTATCAACTTCCAAGACTTTAGAAGATACTATATGGCCTCAAACTATGCCATGAGTTACCATGAAATGGCACTTCTCCCAATTCAGCAAAAGGTTTGTTTCAACACATCTTTCAAGGATTAGAGACAAATTGTTCAATCAAAGGTCAAATGAATCACCAAAGACACTAAAATCGTCCATGAACATTTCGATTATGTTTTCAAAATATTCTGAGAAGATACTTACCATACAACTTTGAAATGTAGCTGGAGCATTGCACAAGCCAAAAGGCATCCTTCTATAAGCAAAAGTACCGAAAGGACAAGTGACAGTGGTTTTCTCTTGATCTTCCGGCGCTATCACAATCTGATTATAACCTGAATAGCCATCAAGGAAGCAATAGTAAGAGTGTCCAGCTAAACGTTCAAGCATTTGATAAATAAAAGGCAATGGAAAGTGATCTTTCCTAGTGGTGGCATTCAATTTCCTATAATCAATACAAACCCTCCAACCGGTTTGCACACGAGTTGGGACAAGTTCGTTCTTATCATTCTCCACCAGTGTCACACCTGATTTCTTTGGTACTACTTGTACCGGGCTTACCCACTTGCTATCAGATATGGGGTAGATAACACCCACGTCCAAAAGCTTGAGTATCTCCTTTTTCACAACTTCCATCATAGGGGGATTCAAACGACGTTGCGCTTCCCTTGTAGGCTTTGCATCGTCCTCCAAACGTATCTTGTGCATACAAACGGCAGGGCTTATACCCTTGATATCGGCAATTGTCCATCCTATGGCCGTCTTGTACTTCCTTAGCACCCTTAGAAGTTTTTGCTCCTGTAATTCACTAAGCTCATTAGAAACAATCACAGGTAACTCTTCATTATCACCCAAGTACAAATACTTTAGGTGATCGGGAAGAGGTTTCAATTCTAACTTTGGAGATTTAACAATTGAAGGTACAAGCTTTTCATCACTGCATGGTAAAGAAATAAAAGATATATTATGAGTTTCCGGGCATCCTTGTAGTGAATTAAGATCACCAAGGGCTTCCTTGACTTCATTACCATACTCTACACCATTATCCATGGATGTAGTTATAACGGTTTCCAAAGCATCATCACCATTCAATTCAAACATTTATTGTGCCAATGTATCCATAACATCAATGGAGAAACAAGAGTGGACATCACTAGGATATCTCATCGTCTCGAAAATGTTGAAACGTATTGTTTCTCCATCAAACTCCATAGTTAGCGTTCCCTTGTCCATATCAATAATGGTTTTCGCCGTTTTCATGAAGGGACGCCCAAGTAGCAATGGAAGAGACGAGTCCAATGACCCTTCATTCATCTCTAACACACAAAAGTCAGCTGGAAATACTAATTGATTAACCTGCACAAGAACATCCTCAACAATACCCATTGGGTATACATTAGAGCGATCGGCTAATTGCAACACAATTCCAGCCTTTTTAAGAGGACCAAGATCAAGTGAATTATACATTGATGCAGGCGTAACATTAACGGATGCACCTAAATCCAACATAGCTTTGTTAAATGTTGTATTACCAATTATGACGGGAATGTCAAAACTACCGGGATCCTTGCACTTAAGTGGGAGTTTGTGTTGTAAGATTGCCGAAGCATTCTCCCCCACACTAAGCACTTCATTACCTTTGAGCCTTTGCTTATTGGTACACAAGTCCTTCAACACCTTTGCATACTTTGGAACTTGCTTAATAGCATCAATGAGTGGTATGTTCACATGGATCTTTTTAAGAACGTCTAAAATCTCCTTTTCTAGTTCCGCCTTCTTGGAACTTGCAAATCTGCGAGGTAAAGGTAAAGGAGGAACATAAAACCGGAGTTTTAGAGTTAGGAATAGGTAACTCAGAAGTTTGGGGAGAATCATCATTCTTCTCCTCCAAAACAGGTTCCATTGGTGTTTCCACCTTGCCCGAATCAGTAACCTCGGGTTGCACAAGTTGTGTACCACTTCTCAACGTAATAGCATTGACACCCTCTTTTGGGTTAAAAGGTTGAGAAGGGAGTTTCCCACTATTTTGTGCCTTCAATTGGTTCAACTCAATAGCTATGGAGCCCATTTGTGTCTGCAACTCCTTGATAGCACTCTTAGTTTCCTGCTGACTTTCTTTAAACATGGTGGAAATGCCTTGCATCATTGTTTGAAGCTTTGAATCGATATCGGAACCTTGATTTTGCATTGATTGTTGTGCTTGTGGTTGCTGAAATTGTTGTTGTTGCGGTTGAAATCCAATCGGACGGTTGAAAGTAGGTTGTTGGATTGCACCTTGCTTGTTGGCATAGCTAAAATTGGGATGATCTCTCCATCCTGGATTGTAAGTGTTGGAGTAGGGATCATACCGTCTTTGTTGATTTGGAAAGACCGCATTAGCTTGCTCATCTTCATAACATCGAGGAGAACTTGGTATAACCGCGGATGCAACTTGTTGCATCATTGCTGTCATGTTACCCATTTATTGACGAAGATCCTCAACCTCGCTCACTTCATTCACTCTTCTTAGAAGCACATCCGAACCACGACTCAAGAATTGTTGTGAGTTCGCTGCCATGTTTTCAATCAACTCTCTAGCTTGTGCCACCGTCTTGTTTACTAGTGCACCACCACATGCAACATCAAGGAGATTCCTATCACTTAATTGGAGTCCTTCATAAAAGTATTGGATAATCATAGCGTCACTAAATTGGTGGTGAGGGCAGCTTGCCACCAATCTCTTGTATCGTTCCCAACACTCGTACAAAGATTCTCCCACATTTTGCTTCATCCCACAAATTTCCTTGCGAATTTGAGTAGCCTTCGATGTAGGAAAATACCTCTCTAAGAAAATTTTCTTCAACCCGTTCCATGTAGTGACACTACCGGATGGCAAACAGTACAACCAATCCTTAGCGCTATCCACCATAGAAAACGGAAAAACTTTCAACATTGCACCATCGGCATCAGTCTCCGCTGGAAGCATGGCCTTGACAATGGTATGGAAGTCCATAAGATGCTTGTTTGGGTCTTCATTCACCATGCCATGGAACTTTGGTAACTCTCTAAGCAACCCCGGCTTGATCTCCAAGGTTGAGTTAGTTTGGATACACCATTGTTGTGCATCAAGCCTATGAGAAGCCAAGTCCTTGAGTGTACGATTTACATCACCCATTGTTTCTTCTTCTTCAACTTGTGGTTCGTCTACGAATGGAACCTCTTGTTCTCCTTCTAGTTGTAACTCTTCTTCCACTTCTAACTCTTGATCTTCTGTGTGTCTTGACTTGGTTGGAGTATTGTGCCTCTTCGAGTAGCTATCCCGCACCTTGGATAGTTCCAATCTTTAGAAGCCAGGGATTAGGTACCTGAAAACAATTCTCACAAACAAGTGAGAAACAAGACAAGAAAACAAAAAGCAAAGATAAAAGCAGAAATTATAAAAAGAAACTAAAAACTTAATAACAAGCCGTATGCCTCCCTGGCAGCGGCGCCAAAATTTGATCGGTTGTCAGCCGAGCAAAAATAATTTCACTTTCTTACTCAACTAGATATAAATATAGTATGTGATAAGAAAGAGTTCGTTCCCACAGAGAGACTTTTGTTGTTATAGAATTTCAGTTTCTTAGTAACAAAGGGGGGATTTTTGTTTAAGCAAAGCAATAAAAATAATTGAAAGCAATAAAATATATGGAATAATCAATAAGGAGAAGATATTGGTCACTGGATAGTATCATTCACAAACATGTATTTTCATCAATGACTAGAATTGGTATTTTAATCTCTCATTTACTAAAAGTCCTAGGATACCTTAATCGCAAGTATATCCCGCCAATTCCCTGATTTCATCACAACCACATTAAAAGATGTATATGTGAATTCTTCATAGAAAGCAACCTAACGTGTAAAAGCACAATCAAGTTTAACTCCCTAAAAGCAATAAGTTATGTGGAATAAGACTAATCAGTGCAAACGAACGTTTAAAAGCACTAATCCGTTTTAACAAAAGTTATGACTCACTTGTGACTAGTAGGATATATTACTACAAGCACTACCCACAATTATGCTACTTAGAATCAGGAATAAACAACTTTTTCGTATTGAAAACCCTAATCTAGCAATAAGGATGAAGGAAAACTCAATCGATTCCGGACTCGACTAAACAAGCATTCAAACTATATAATACTATTAATTATGAATCACAAACAATAAATTATTGAGACAAAACTAATTCATTGAATCACATATCATGTTGAGAAATCAACTTTATCCCATAACCAATAATATGTTTTTAGCTACTCATATCTTTTTCGTTCATCATAATCATAATCAATTATAAAATAATGAAGAAGATGAAAACTAAATGAAAGCAAACCCTAGTCGCCGCTCTCCAAAACTCCAAGTAGAAAAATACCTGATCTCCCAAGTTGTAGAAAACTTTTTCCTTTTGTAGCTTTTCATCTTTCCAAAACTAGGTCTTCAAAGCCCAAAGTCCAATAACAAAATGTCCACCAAGCCCATATGTGAGGAATACCCATGTGAAAATATGTCCCAAAATAGTCGCCGGAAAACTGGTATTATGGCCGGAAATTGGCCGGAATCCGGCACCAGAAAAATATCTCAGGTGACCGGCAAAGTCCACCCGGTCACCCTGGTCATACCGAGTCAGATATGAATCAGGAAGCTAAATCAGATCTGAGTCATCACCGCTAGTCACCGACTTGCTCTAGGCCAAAGCCATTTCGCGAAAGCCAAACCTGTATCGCACCATCATTGCGCTTCACAGCCTCATCTCCAGCCAGGATGGTGCAACATCACTTCCACAAACTGCAAACTTCCCAGGCCTTCACTGTACATTTCAATGCCACAACTTTATCATACCTTCCTTACCAGCTCCATTTCCACCAGATTACAGCTGCTATATCTTTTCTTGTGCATCAACTCAAGCAGCTTCAGTAACATCTCTTGTACCACCAGCACGACAGCCTTCTACCATCAGCCTTACCAACTGCAATAGCCCTATCTCAACTTGCCATGGTCCACCATCTTAAAATCATTACAACAACCCAGTATCCGTATGCTCATTTAATATCAGCTGCGTAAAACCACCAGCTCATCCCTTGTATAGCTCAAACATCATTGCTTCCATTTCTGCACTGCAACTCTCATTAGAAACAACACAACATTTCAGCTCAACTGCAATACAACCCACCAGAAACCACCAAACATACAACACCTGCAACTTCAAAAGCAACAGCATCACAAACCATTTCATCCATCACTGCAATTTCAGTTCATTCGACTTTGTAATCCATGTTCACTGCAGCACCACATACCCATTAGCTCAATCAATCATACCATCCCTTGTTCTGCAACCTCAACTTCCATTACTCAGCTCGTGACTCCACCGGAATCAACAATCAGAATGGACTTCGATTCAACCTTCCCTAATCTCCACCAATGCCTTACTGCCACCAGCAAAACATAAACCCCATCTTCTCGGCTGAACCGCGTATCACAACCAACACAAATCATCACCGGCTTTGCTTCGGTTCTCTTCTGTCTTAAACCATATACGAGTTTCTCCAGGCAGCAACACAGCTCAATCTCTATGCTGAATTATCACAATTGCCACAGCCTAACCACCAGCTTCGCATTTCAGTTCATGCCACGCTGCATTGTATCATACACAGCACCAAAGCGCAATTCAGCTTCGCGGCTCGACCGCACTGTCACAACAAACTTAAGCTCCCTGCGACAGCTGCAACTCAGCCCTACATAGAAGCTGCTTCACTCCCATTCTCAGATAACAACCACCACTGCCTGCATTCATCCCTACAACAATCTCCATCTTTAAGCACCAAAACAATCACCATCTCAGGCCACAGTTATCTCCTTGTTCTTCAGTGCATCTCCAAACAACACCAGCCTCAACAACAACTCAACTACTTTGAATTCCTACAATGCTCAGCTGCAACTGTAAATAACCCAACTGCCACATACACATCCTACACATACATCTACTTGTTCTGTCCAAACTCTACCAGAGACACAACATCGCAACCACCAACACCTGATCTTCTGTAACATTCCTTGTTCTTAATCTGAGTTACATTTAAACATTCATACGTTGCAGACTCAGTTGTAATTCACCTTCTCATTTCACAGCTTCCATTCATCCCTTCTCAGTCCACCACAATCTCAACACATTCAGTCACCTGCGGCTGCAACTGCCATAGATTCACCAAAACCTTGCCATCTGCATCTCAACAACCTGCCAGGCCAAATCAGCCTCCACAAGCACAAGCACCAGCATCTATTCATTCTTTTCTCATTGCACCTACAACTTCATATTCTTCTCAGCTACAAACCCATGGCAACAATCTGTAAATTGCAGTACCATCAACAGCACCCACAACAACATCTTCTTAATATCATGACTGCAACCCTAGCCATCATCAGCTCATCTTCTCAAGAACAACAACCATTCCCAATCTTGAATCCATGACCTAACCCTTGAAACACAACCACAGAAACAACTCCAATTCGAATAATCTTTCTGCCAAAAACAAATTCAGCTCAAACCCATCTTTCCTTATCGAATCTAGGCCCTTCAATCGATCTTCCTTCTCTGATTTCTCACAATTTTAGTTCTTAAAGAGACCAACACAAACCCTCAATTTCCGTTTCCATTTCTTTCTCAAATCTCGGCTAGAATTCGAATCCAGAACAATCCATTCATTCTCGATACCACAGATCAATAGCAAACCCTTTATCTTCACAATTTCTATTAAACCCTTCTTGAAATCAGTTGCCATCCTCAATATTTCTTTCATCTAAACGGATTCAAAAACAAACCCTAAACTGAAATCTTGAATCATCACTTGTGTAAGCTTTCACCAGCAGATGAATCGAACTTAAAACCCCCATCCCCATCGATCTCGACTCATTCGAACCCTAACTTTGAATCACCATCGCATGATTCGCATCATCATCTCTGTTCTTGGCAGCATCAGAATCTCTTGAAAACAAACAACCATCTCTCGCTTCTGCTTTTACCAGTCATCAGTTCAATTAATAGTGCAGCCATCACTCGTTTCTCGATCTCATTTCTCTGCGTATTAACGGAGCTGCCATCTTTCTCTCAATTTCAGGCAGAGAGGAAGCAAATGGAAATGATTAGAGAAACTCTTCTCTAGTTTTTAGGTCTTGGTAATGATGCAAATTCATATTGGCACCCATGAATCTGATAAAGGCTGCCTTGTACTATTTGGCATGTCAGTTTTGCACAACTGACAATTAATCCTTCACTCCTTCATGCGCACGTCAGCCCGCTCCAAATATAGCTCCCACATGAATTGGCCTCTTTGCCTTTTACGCTCCCAATAGACGTTTTCTCCTTCTTTTGCTCCCTAGGACTCCATTGCACCTAATAACTCAAAACTAAACATAAGAGATGCAATTCCCAAGGATAATAACAAAGAAAGCAAAAATACTAGATATAAAATTAGGTGTTTTACAACACCTATCAACAGACGGTTAACAGTAATGAGAGTAGTGGGTGAAGGTGTGACTGGTCTTCCCTTATAACGGAAACACGATGATCACCACCTTCCGCACAATTCCACTTCTCCACTACTTAACTTCCTCTATTTCATATGAGATCAGGCTGCGCTCAATGACTTATATAAATAGGTTTTCAACCTATTTCAAAAGGACAAGGGTTATCAACACAAGTAGCCAGAAACCATTTTCTGATACAAGTCATAAAACAGCCACACCTTCATCATTCAACATCCTGATCTCAAACACCTTCTTCGCTTCCCTCCCTAAGATCAACCGTTCTCCTTCACCTTGTGACCGAATTGAATCTGGAACGACCATTTCTTGGTTTAGACCAGAGTCTTACAGATTGATGTCTCGAATCTAAAAGTACTCCCGTGCGGTGCATTTGTTTAGGGTTTGAATTCGTTTCTCATCAATGCACCCAAATTTACCAAAAACAACAGAATCAGTTTTTACCCCAAAACAACTGGCGACCACAGTGGGAGATTGATCTCTCGGTTGCAAAAAAAAATCATTTCCCCTATCCCTGTAGGATCAGAATATCGCAACAACAACATACTTGCGATATTGTCATTAGCAACATTGTGAAACCGTCGCAGACTAACATTAAAAATGACGTAACAGACGACACCAGCAGAGATACGAGAAAGGTATGAAGAATCCGTGAGAAGGTGACAAGAGCTTGCGAGAATATGAGCTGTATGTGAGCTGTCATCCACTATGTAAACACTATATAAAGAGGAGAGCAGGAGAGAGGAAAGGGAGGATAATTTTGGTAAGAGAAAGAGAGAGATATTATTTCAGAGAGAGATATTTTTAGAGAGAGAAAGACTTTATTTTCTTTATCATCTTCTTCCCCAAAACTAGATCTAGAGTTCTACCAAATATCCATTAATGGAGATTGTAAATGAAATACTAATGTAACCTCAACAATTATAGTGAAGAACCATGGATGTAGATCACATTGATCGAACCATGTAAAAAATCCTTGTGTCAATTTATATTTCTAGTATTTATATTTGAAATTTAGGTGATTAATAAGATTTAGATCTACAAAATATTATAGGGGTGTGTTGTAGGAAATCCTGCAACTACATTTTTGGCGCTAGAAACAGGGAGACTGCTGCTTGTTGGATTGAAGGAAATTAAAAAAGTCAGCTACTGTTGGTGGCAGATCTCATTGAATTTTCAAGGTTAAGGAAGAAAATGGAAGCTCCAATGAAAGAATATAGGCTTCAGGCAGCAAACATCATCAAAATCCCAGGACAATAATTCGGAGAAGGATGAAATTAGTACAAAGCTACAGCAACAACTATTTTTTTTTTTTTTTTTTTTAAAAAAAAAAAAAAAAAAAGATGAATTTTGTTCCTATTATATATGATTTTAGTCTTTATATTCTAAGATCTAGTGATTTAAACCAAAACTTTGACCATATTTTTTCCAAAACCTTAAACTGCTTTTCACCAAAATGTTGATTTTATGATTAAAAAGCCCGATTCAAAGTGATTTTTGTTTACATATTTACAACTTACAAAACTTGATTTACAAACCCATTTAAATGAATTTCAGAAACATTGAGTATCAAAAATTTCCAGATGAGCTGGAGAATTTTCCCATGAACGAAGGCAGACGAATTTTGGATGATAATTTCATTCCCGACAAGACAAGGCTTAGCACAAACTTCTCTAGATTTTTCACTAAATTGATTTGTTATTCGCAGCAATGCATGATTGGAGATCTTCGCGGCATAAGAAGAAGGAAGATGCAAACAAAGCCGCACAGGTGAAAGGAAGGAAGAAAGATACAACAGAAAACGAAAGAAAAAGGCGTGAATCAGTAGCTAATAAGAAGAAAACATTCAACAAATCTCAGAACTCCTAACCAAGTGACGAAGACAAACAGCAGGACGGCTCTAAAGTTGAAGGAAATGGCAGGCGAAATAATGAACTAGGTGAAATAATAAAAACTTCTTATGCAGGAACAACCAAAGGCGGGAGTAAGGATTGGAACGTAACTGACCTTGAGAGATTAAACTTGTAAGCGAAGAGAACATCATCAATCAGCCGAGAGGAGATAGTGAATTGCGAATTAGCAGTCTATGGCGAAGATAGATAAGACAGTGGCGAAGAAGAACAAAAGTGAAGTTAAACAAAGATACGTCAAATATATCTTGCATCAACAGGCGATGAACCCACAACGTATCCAACGATAATTCTTGACGAATGTGTACAGCTAATCCCGGAAGCAACCAGCGAAGGGATAATACACAGTAGCAAAGATTTTGCGAAAGAAAAGACGTTATGGTTTCATTTATTTCGTCGACAACCTTCGCAGACCAATCAATCTACTTTGCAACAACAAATTTCGCCGGCATCCCAGCTCGATTCAATTAATAATCAAACTTGCATTAATCAATACCTGCGAAGTTTATAGTTCATGCGAAATTAATAGATCCTGCGAAGAGGAAAGGAGAACTTGAAGGAAAGGCGAAGTTCATATATATATGAGCAAAAGCAAAGATTAACCATAAGAACAGGCGAGGTTATGAATATATGAGCAAAGATTAACCATCACTTTTCATAAGAACAGGCGAAGTTAAAGAACCGAGCATCAACCAATGAAGACTCAGAGATGATCAGATTTTATAAACTCAAGCAACAGGAGAAGAAAAAAGAAAGTACGAAGAGAGTTTATGCAAATAGCGAGAACAAAATGATAACATGTGCGAATTAAACCACAACAACACAAACACAAGCCAGAACAGATGGTCAAGGGAGTAACCAAAGAGATTGGAGTTGCGAGATCGAATCTCACCTCACTCTTTATTTTTAACATATTTTTTACTAGGCTTCTAAGGGAGAAGATAACGTTGAACTTCGACACTGTGCGTTTATTTCGCAAACAGCAACTCGCATAGATGGTCAGGAGGCATGAATGCAAGCAGCAGGCCGCAGGATCAATTCTTGCTTCTCGCATATTTATTTTTGTTATGCGGAATTTCGCAAAGAAGAAAGTTGATGATTATCTCGCAAATTAATTTCGCAAGAGAGGGTTGAAACAGTTGGTATGGTGCGAGAATATGCAAGAGGCAGGTCAAGGGTTCAAATCTCATTTCTCACACTTCTTTTTGCTGCGAGATAATTATATTTTGTGCGACATTTATACATTTCAAGGACGCCAATTTTGCAAGCAAGTCATATACTTCGCAAGAGATGATAGCAACAGACAATCACATGAAAGCTAAGTACCACTTTCCTAGAACATTTTAATTACAGAAAATAAAAGATTTTTGATTTAAAAGAAAGTGATACATTCGCACTATACAAAGGTTCAAAAAAAAAAAAAAATCTATTTCCAAATTACAAAGATCTCAAAAAATTTATTTCAAAATTACAAAGATTTCAAAAATTTTATTTCAAAATGATAACGATTTCAAAGATCTTAAAGATTTCAAAGATTTGAGAAAAATCTCGCAGATCAATTTATATATTTCTCTTGAATATTTACTTTGCTTCAAATGATATGATATTTAACATGAAGATATGAGAATGAAAGAATGAATGAAAGAAATGACCGAAATGAAGGAATGAATGAAAGAAAAGAATGGAAGAATGAATGAAAGAATGAAGACATGTGAAAATTTCGCACAGAAAATGACAAGAGATTATCAAAGATCAGTGAAATTACAAAAGAGCTTATATGCAGAAGAATCAACAAAATAATAAGAGAATGGCGAACTTACTATGGCGTACACCCTAGTTCGCGAACACAATTTTGCAAGAGGCAAAGTACCTAAAGTGCGTCATAGTAGGGGGTACCTATTACAAAGAATTGACAGAAATGAAAGAATGATCGAATGGGACGAACCTTTATGGCGTACACCCTAGTTCGCGAATGATATTTCGCAAGAGGCAAATGTAAGACCTAAAGTGCGTCATATAAGGGGGTATCTCTTGACATGGCTCAGGGAAAAGGTTACACCGCTCCTGGAACCTGAGTCATGGAGATTTGGGGCCCATGAAAGCCTATCCGGGAGAGATACCTTGGATTTCCAACTATATATATAAGGTTATACCCTGGTTGGACGCCCGAGGGTCTCTTCCAAGGAGTCAGTGTATGAACAAGGCGCCGAGGTACACGGTTGAGCCAAGAGTGCCTGGGGCATTTGAAGTGTCTCGGCCATTCTTGGCAAGTCTTGGCACATGCTTTTTCGAAGAAAACTCCACTTAGGGTGCGGTCTTGTAACCATAAGCCATATAGGTATAAGGGATAAGAGACTGCGAAAACAACTGGTTGTTGTTAAGACCGGATGGGAGGAGCTATCCTTGTATGGCCGATGTACGCCTCCTCGAAGGGGCAACCAGGGAGATGATAAGGGCGGCACCCTCCATTAGGGAGCTGATAAGTGTCAAAAGACGCAAATGTCATGAGGCTCTATTTTCGCAAGAAAATTTAGGCTTGTCATATTTGTGCGATGATCCTGAAGAGGCAATAATACTAACGCGAGGGTAAGACGAGATCAATGGGTCTTTACATGCAAGTGTAAAGACGTCCTGCGATTTCGTCGCAAGACGGCAATGTCATGGGACTTTAAGTTCGCAAGAATTTTAGGCCTGTCATATTGTCGCAACAAAAACATCCTGTAGAGGCAATAATACTAAGAAAATGATAAGACAATATCAATGGGTCGTTACATGAAAGTGTAAGGACGTCCTGCGATTTTGTCGCAAGACGGCAATGTCAAGGGGCTTTATGTTCGCAAGAATATTTAGGCCTGTCATATTGACGCAAAATGAGGGGTGGCAAAATAAGACCTTTAACTAGGAAGGCAAAATAAGACCACACAAAACAAATGATAAGGCAAGATCAATGGGTCTTTACATGAAAGTGTAAAGACGTCCTGCGATTTTGTCGCAATGACGAGGAGAGGCAAAATAAGACCACACAAAAATGAGTAAGCAAATAAGCTTGCGAAAATTATTATATGTAAGCAAATAAGTTTGCGAATATATACATGAAAATGAGTCTGAGGCGGCGAAAATAACAAAGGAGTATTATTCAGAATCTCTCAGCAGCACTATTTAAAATCTCTCAGCTGAACTATTTAGAATCTCTCAGGAGTGTTATTTAAAATCTCTCAGCAGAACTATTTGGAATCTCTCAGGAGTGTTATTCAGAATCTTTCAGCAGTAATATTTATAATCTCTCAAGAGTGTTATTCAGAATCTCTCAGCAGTACTATTTATAATCTCTCAAGAGTGCTATTAAGAATCTCTCAGCAATATTATTCAGAATCTCTCAAGAGTGTTATTCAGAATCTCTCAGCGATATTATTCAGAATCTCTCAAGAGTGTTATTTAGAATCTCTCAGCAATATTATTCAGAATCTCTCAAGAGTGTTATTTAGAATCTCTCAACAATATTATTTAAAATCTCTCAAAGTATTATTCAGAATTTCGCAGAGGTATTCATAATTTCGCAGAAGTATTCATAATTTCGCAGAGGTATTCTTAATTTCGTAGAAGTGTTCATAATTTCGCAGAATAAGTCAGAATTTCTCAGAACGTGATTAATTTGCCAAATGTGGTTATTTCGCACAATTATTTCGCAAAATTATAAGCAACTTGAAGAGATAATACTATCGCATGAGCACAAAACATGAGACAGAGGCAAGATAAGAATATAGAAACAATTCTCTCATTCAACATTTTCTCAGGGATTTCACCTTCATAGATAAACAACAGAGGCAACTATGGATTACCAAGAAAATATTTTATGTTCTTTATCTTCTCGGCAAGAATCATTTCCAAAATGGACAAGAATTATCACCAAAAATGAAGTAGTAATTTCGCATGAATAGAGGCAATACTTACTACATCAAGGACGAGTACTTCTTATACTTCTTCAAGGATACTTCATACTTCTTATACTTCTTCAAGGGTTGATACTTCTTATTTATTTCGCAAAGCTTCGGAACTTCGCAAAAGAATAGAGGCAAGTACGTACTTTTCAAGTCCAGTATTCTTTCGCTCGTTCCTTCATCAACAAAGATCAAAGACTACTACAACAACGGATTTTTTCTTAAAGATCGCTCTTCAAGCAATATTCAAGAAAAAAGAGGCAAGATGTAGGATCAGAATATCGCAACAACAACATACTTGCGATATTGTCATTAGCAACATTGCGAAACCGTCGCAGACTAACATTAAAAATGACGTAACAAACGACACCAGCAGAAATACGAGAAAGGTATGAAGAATCCGTGAGAAGGTGACAAGAGCTTGCGAGAATATGAGCTGTATGTGAGCTGTCATCCACTATGTAAACACTATATAAAGAGGAGAGCATGAGAGAGAAAAGGGAGGATAATTTTGGTAAGAGAGAGAGAGAGATATTATTTCAGAGAGAGATATTTTTAGAGAGAGAAAGACTTTATTTTCTTTATCATCTTCTTCCCCAAAAACTAGATCTAGAGTTCTACCAAATATCCATTAATGGAGATTGTAAATGAAATACTAATGTAACCTCAACAATTATAGTGAAGAACCATGGATGTAGATCACATTGATCGAACCATGTAAAAAAATCCTTGTGTCAATTTATATTTCTAGTATTTATATTTGAAATTTAGGTGATTAATAAGATTTAGATCTACAAAATATTATAGGGGGTGTGTTGTAGGAAATCCTGCAACTACAATCCCGTTTTCAATTTCCTAAATTTCTCAATATGGTTGATCTTAGGAATGGTTCAGAAACCCTCAATCCCAATTTTACTTCTCCCAGCACTGACAATACTTCACATGTTATTCCTGAATCCGTTCTTTCGTTCAAAACCCTCGTCGAGGCTATGGAGTCTCAATATTTAACAACTATTCATGATTTGATAAAAATCCTGAATGATATTGTCAGGAATCAAGCTACTATTGTCAAGATGCAGAACAGAGTATTTGCGCTTTTGAAAGTCCTCACGGATCAACTATCAAAGAAACCAACGCGCATTCATTCTGAAGGAAACGCCACCAACAATTCATTTTGGATCAATACTGATGGTAGTAGTCCTTCTTCCAAGATTCATATTCCTATTCCTGGTGAGGAAGATGAAGCCTATGATCACGTCGAATGGAAAGGCAGACACTAACCTAACGTGTCTACTCATGAAGATCGAGAGATGTTTCCTCAAACTCAGAAAGAAGACTTGTGGGATTTATCACGTTCTCATCAGAGTCCTCGCAATGAAAAGGTGATTTCATTATGTGCGTCCTTCCTGGAAAATATCAATTCCCATATTGCATCAGAAGCTGCTAAGAGATCCGTTGTTGCTTTACTCAGTCGATCCGAACCGTCCCAGAATGAATAAACTCGTAAAGATGTTCATGAAAGCAAGCGTCATTCCAATAAAAGATCCAACCTACCCCTCATCATGGTCAACCCATTGCCACTTTCTTATAGGGCACAAGAGAGACGATCAATCAAGACCGCAAGGGAAAATCCACTCCAAGGGATGCGTGCATAGCTCCTACCAACTCCCTGAAAGAGGATGGTCACGCTCCTTTTAAGATGCTCAATTCATGACTGATTCAATCGAGCTGCGTGCATAGCTCTAAAACTAAAGATGCATCCTTTTAAGATGCTCACATCGATTAATTTTTCAAAACTACGATTCCGCTTTTTGTTTGAAAGCGATGCTATGCAAATATTGATTTCATAAATAACTTACTCCCTCCGTTCCACTTTAGATGACATTCTACGAGTTTTCACGTAGATTAAGAAATGGAGAGAGATATGAAGATTTTCCAATTATACCCATAAGAAAAGTCTTCAAACATTAATTGATATTAGTTCATTTTAAAATAAACTTATAGTTCCAAGACAAAGTGTTAGGGTATTATTGGTAGTTTTGTGGGAAAATATGAAAACTTTCAAGTATTGTAGAACAAGAAAATAACCCTAAAACATCATCTAAAATGGAACGGAGGGAGTATTATTTAACATAAAAGCACTATGTGCTGATTTTAGCGGCAAGTCTCATGACTTGACCCATTCACTCAAGACATCAAACAAGTCACAAACTGGGGGATACTCACTGGGGTATTGGTCTGGCGGTTTACAGCGTGCGGCGTGCAACACGCCAATTACAAGAAAGTGTCTGGAAGGACGGATGGTTAACAGTAATGAAAGTAGTGGGTGAAGGTGTGACTGGTCTTCCCTTATAACGGAAACACGATGATCACCACCTTCCGCACGATTCCACTTCTCCACTACTTAACTTCCTCCACTTCATATGTGATCAGGGTGCGCTCAATGACTTATATAAATAGGTTTTCAACCTATTTTAAAAGGACAAGGGTTATCAACACAAGTAGCCATAAACCATTTTCTGATATAAGTCATAAAACAACCACACCTTCATCATTCAACATCCTGATCTCAAACACCTTCTTCACTTCCCTCCCTAAGATCAACCCTTCTCCTTCACCTTGTGACCGAATTGAATCTGGAACGACCATTTCTTGGTTTAGGCAAGAGTCTTACAGATTGATCTCTCGAATCTAAAAGTACTCCCGTGCAGTGCATTTGTTTAGGGTTTGAATTCGTTTCTCATCAACGCACCCAAATTTACCAAAAACATCAGAATTAGTTTTTACCCCAAAACACCCTTTTACATAATCTGAGTGGGATTGACATCCGGATCAAGTCCCTAGGCTTCGAAGGATTATGTGATAGCTGGTTGTAAAGAAATTTGTTGAACATAACTTACTTGTGCGCATAACCCTCAGATGTATGAGATCATGTCCTCCGCGAGTATTTGCTTCAGATCTAAATCCTTTATGCGTCGTGATTTATATAATTGTCAATGCAGCTTTGCTGGTTTGTTGGAGAGCCTCGGAAAGTTCGTAGGACCAGTACTTCTGCTTTGTTATTGTGGACTCTTGGGCGCCCAAAAATCATATCGTAAGATAATGATTCGAAACTTAGTGCGTGTTTGAATGTCGCCCATATTCAACTCGAGAGGGTATATGTTATAGCAATGCTCGGTCAAACTCACAAGCGTTGCTATTGTAGTTGCAGGAATTCCCACAATACATCCCTGACAAGATTTCATAATAATTAACACATCTTTAAGACCAACAATCACACTTTTTATTAATTGAGTTAGAAGTTTTACAAGAAGGAAATGAAATCAAGAATACAACCGCTATCTTAGACTTTCTCTCTCCTCAAAACTTTCTCTCCACTCTAAAAAGATCTCCCTCTCACCTTAATCCTGTTCGGCTCTTTATATAGGATATTACATAGTGGATGACAGCTAAGCTGTCCTTTATTTTCGGACCTGACTTGCGATATTCTCGCGAGTATACAAGTGTTAGATTTCGCAACACTCCTAAATCTCGCCAGGTCTCCACATCTTTCTCGTGTTTTGGCTGTCGTCATCTGTCGCGTCATTTCTTTAACCAATCTGCGATTTCTTCGCAATGTGTTGTATAATGATTTCGCAATAGTATTGATGTTGCGATATTCTGATCCTACATCTTGCCTCTTCTCATGTCTTCTCTGCGAAGGAGAGAGTGATATGAGAATTAGTGTTTCAAAATGCTGCAACTGTTCATTTCTTTCCTTAAGCTTTCTACCGACAAGATTCCATGAATTAAGCATAACCGCTTACACGTGTTAAATATTCCCTTATCCACCGGCACATTCAATGCTAACTGGTCATCACTTTTTTGTCTATTTAAGAAGAGATCTACCATAGAAATAATTTCTTTCTTTTACTTCGGCTTCTTCATCTCCACATTCTCTGTAAATCTTTATCGTCTGCAACTTTTTACGAATTCATCTTTCTCTCTATCGTTCTTATGGAGTCATCAAGGTTTGCTGACTTTGCTGAAACTGATCTTACTGAGATTGATCTCGTCTATTGAAATTGTCTTATTTGATTTTGTTCATCTTTATGTAATTCCCATACTGTTTCTGTTTTTAGCAAAAGCACTTCTAGCATCAAGTTTACGGTCCAAGACCCTAATATTCCCAAGGGTTCACAACAAAGAGTCGCTGTAAACAAAAGAAAGCCTGCGAATAGAAAGGTAGTAAGAAACATTATTCTTTTAATAACAATATTGTTGCCTCTGTTTCTTATCTGAATTGTGATTTGCAAGGTGATGGAAATGTCAACAAATCCCACAAAAGATCTCGCCACCTTAAAAATGTTGAAACTTCCGTCCAATTTCCTACGTTTAATCCTTCGATATCTCTTGTAATATCTTCGCAAGCTGAATCCTTACTTCCTGTTCGCGAATGTATCGCCACAGATTTCTCCCCTGTAACTGATCTTTCTGTAGTTGAAATTCCTTTTAATAACCCTACTGCGAATGAACCCTTCTCTTATTCTATTGTCAATACCTCTCATCTTGACACTACCTCAACCCCAGTCATTAGTCTTCCTCAAATTTCATCTTCGAATGACGCATCTATAGCAAATAATGGTTCAATTCCCCCACCTTTTGTCATCACCACTTCTTCATCCGAATCTCTACCTTTTACTAAAGAAACTTTGGAAGGAATAGATATTGCTTTCAAGGTTTTATCAGATGTTCTGGATGATGCCAAGAAATCTTCCGTTGATCCTATCAAATTTAGTGTCTGCGAAATTTTGAGTAAGTATTTTGGTTCTGACAGAATGATTTCGCAAACATCCTTAGAGAAAGAAGTTGAAACTTTGAAGGAGAATCTCCAAGCCATGATCTTGAAATGTGACAATCTTCATCTTGAAAATCAGAAGCTTCAGAATGTCTCACTAGATCGTGATAATCTTCGCAAGAAGAACGATGAATTAAAAGGTACAAGTTTTTTTTGTTTTTTTATTTTTTTTAAAATCCCTTGTTCGCCCTTTAAGCTTTAAACCAGAAACTAAAAATGGAGATATATCAGTTTGAATCCGTCGCTGAGGAAGCCCGTGCGGATAGAGATGCTAGGATGGATCAATATAACCAATTAGATAACCTTCATACATACTCTGTTGATCAAATAGATAATCTTACCAAGTAGAATACTCAATTAATTCAGAAGCAAAACTTATTAAGTAGTGAATTATCTCGCCTTTCTTATTCTTTGACTAAATCTAATTTGGAGTTGGAAACTTTATCAGATGAGAATAAAACCCTATCTCAAGAGAAGCGAATTCTTTTAAATAAGGTGGCGATCTCTTCGCAACAACTTAACATTTGCCAAAAAGTATGTAATGATCAATAACAATCTCTCTGCTCATTGAGAAATAAACTTAAAGAAGTAACAGAATCATCTACTGCTGAGAGAGACAAACTTATTCAAGGTAGAATAACTTTAAGTATAAAGGCAAGTCAACTCAAAGATCAATACTCCAAGCTAGAAGAATCCTACACTTCTCTTGCGAAGGAAAACACCTTACTCATTTCTAACGAAAAGAATCTTCGATCTCGCCTGAAAGGTTTAGTTGGAGATAAGTTTGACGATGCAATGGACCACTTGGAGAATAGTTGCTTGGCTTTAACCCAATATCTTATCTCGCAAAAGGAAGGTAGTCATAAAATTTGACTTCCTCAACCACTTTTTCTTTGTTAAGTCTTTCTTATGATATCTTCCTCGCGAATTCTTCGCCTGAATAATTTTCTGTATTCTTTGTTTTCGCAGAATCTGAGAAAAATCTTCATTCCTCCATTTCTGTTTTGGAGTCTAAATATGCCAAAATTCGCAAAGAGAATGCATTACTTGCCTCTACCCTTGCTTGTTCTCGTGATCGGGCAGAAAGAAGATTTGATTACCTTTGCCTATTTCAAAGATATACAAAGTAGGAATCATCAGAAAGCACTCCTTCGCCAAGTTCATCTCAGGACTGAAGTTCTTGTGAATGATATCTTATTGTCCAAATCTCTTCCTCCTACATCTGTCGAACCTTTGGAAGTAGATGAAGATGAAGTTCCTTGTTCTCCTGATAGTGATTATTATTATGAAAGTGGCGAAGATCTCGCAAATGAATAAGAAATTCCTCCTAATGATGCAACTGTTGATGATAACCCAAATGAAAAAGAGACTAGAGTAAACCAGAATGAAGGGAGAACTAGCGAAAGTGAAAAAGCTGGCGAAAGTGAGAAAACTGGTGAAGAACGTCCATTATCTCCTTCTGGCGAAAAAATTGATGAAAACATTTCATCTTCTCCTGGCAAAGCTAACCTTGAAGCTTGAATTTCTTATGTAATTTTACTTCTTTGGATTACTTCATATTTATAACTTCTTGCAAATGGTGTACTTCAGTCAACTTTGAAATGTATTGACTCTTTTATTTTTGTGCTTATTAGCGAGAAAAATAATGCTTGTTGTTTAATAATTCCCATACTGCCTCTCATTATCTTTCTTGCGATAAATGATCTACATAAGTAATAGTTAATTCTTATAAATTTTTTGTTTCATCCTGTGGTCTTATTTTTCCTTCCTAGTTAAAGGTCTTATTTTGCCACCTCTTGTCATTGCGACAAAATCGCAGGACGTCTTTGCACTTGCATGAAAAAACCCCTTTATCTTGCCTTAACTTTTTTCTCTTGTAATTTTTGTTGCGACAATATGACAGGCCTAAATATTCTTGCGAAAATAAAGCCCCATGACATTGACGTCTTGCGACGAAATCGCAGGACGTCTTTACACTTTCATGTATTGACCCATTGATCTCGCCTTATCTTTCTCTTTTGTATTATTGCTTCTTCAGGATTGTCGCACAAATATGACAAGCCTAAATATTCTTGCGAAAATAAAGCCTCGTGACATTTGCGTCTTAAGATACTTATCAGCTCCCTAATGGAGGGTGCCGCCCTTATCTCCCCCCCTGGTTGCCTCTTCAAGGAGGCGTACCTCTACCATACAAGGTTGGCTCCTCCCATCCAGTCTTAACAACAACCAGTTGTTTTCGCAGCCTCTTATCCCTTTTGCATATATGGCTTATGGTTACAAGACTGCACCCTAAGTGGGGTTTTCTTCGGGCCGAGCGCAGCATAAGTCAAGGCTTGCCAAGAATGGCCGAGACGCTTCAAATGCCCAGGCACTCTTGGCTCAACCATGTACCTCGGCGCCTTGATCAGATGCCGCACTCCTTAGAATAGACCCTCAGTCGTCCAACCTAAGTCATAAGCTTAGGTTGAAAATCCAAGGTACCTCTCCTGGATGGGCTTTATTGACCCCAAATCTCCATGACTCAGGTTCCAGGGGCGGTGTAACCTTTTCCATTTGAGCCATGCAACAGTACCCCCTTCTATGACGCACTTTAGGTCTTACATTTGCCTCTTGCGAAATTTTGATTTCGCGAACTAGGGTGTACGCCATAGTAGGTTCGCCCCTTTCTAGTATGTCAATGATCTTTGATTATCTCTTGTCATTCTCTTTGCGAAATTTTCGCGTATTATTTCTTTGTTTTGGATATGTATAATCTCGCAATTATTCTTTCACAAGATTTTCATATAGATTCATTTTGTTTCAATCATACATCATTTCGCAGTCTACTCTTTCCCAAAACCTTTTATGGGTAATATCTCTTTAAGTATAATATGTTCCACGGTCTATCAAGTCTATGACCCACATCTTTACCCTCAGGATTCATCAATCTATATGCCCCTGTGCCAACTATATCTTTAATGATGTAAGGTCCATCCCATTTTTTTGCTAGTTTTCCACCACTTTCTAGCTGATATATTGGTTTTCGCAGCACCAAGTCACCTGGTTGAAACTCGCGTGTTTTAACACGTTTGTTATATTCTCGGGATAATCTTCGTTGGTAGTTTTCCATATGATGTAGAGCCCTTTCTCTTTTTTCTTATAATTCATCTAGCTTGGTTAAAATCATACATGTACTAAGATTTTCTCCCAAGCTTCTCTCTTTGTTGTGGGAATAATAACTTCTGTTGGTAGCACAGCCTCAACTCCATATGTTAAGCAGAAAGGTGACATTCCAGTAGCTTCTCGCCTGGTTGTGTTGTAAGCCCATACTGAATTATGCACCTATTCGCACCATGCTCTATTATGCCCTTCTAATTTCTTCTTCAATATATCTGCGATTGTCTTATTTGTTGCTTCTGCCTGTCCATTGGCTTGTGGATATAGAGGGGTTGATTTCCCACATTTTATCTTAAATGCATTGAGTAACATTTCTATGTTCTTCCCTTCAAACTGTTTCCCATTATCAGATACCAATTGTGCGGGAATTCCAAATCTGCAAATGATATTCTCAAATATGAATGTAAAAATATCTTTGTCGCGAATATGTTGTACTGCCTTTACTTCTGCCCATTTTGTGAAATAATCTGTATCGACAATCAGATATCTTCTTTGTCCAGATCCCGGTAAAAACGGTCCCACAATGTCTAAACCCCATTTTCCAAAAGGCCATACACTTGTTGAGGATGTTAATGGTGCTCCAGGTGCATGTATTTTCTTTCTGTGCCTTTGACAATCTTCGCAACGCTTTGATACTTGTTTCGCATCTTCATGCATATATGGCCAGTAATAACCTTGCGTTTTCGCTCTGTATGCCAAAGATCTTCCGCCGCTGTGATTGCCAGCATCCCCACTATGTAACGCCTTTAACACTTTTTCTCCCTCTTTTCGTGTCAAACATCTGAGTGATGGTCCGTTAAAGGATCTCCGATACAATACCCCGTCTCTTAGTTCATAATTTGTCGCACGGCTCTTTGATTTGTGTGCCTCCAATCTATTTCTTGGTGTTTCTCCTTTCATCAGATATGTATGAAGTTCTTCTCTCCAATCTTCGATATTGGGTACTTGTTCTCCATCTTCTATTATCATTACGTCTACTTCTTCTTCTTTATTGATTGATGGCGATAGAAATGTCTCAGATCTTTATGTATCTCGCAGTTGGGTCTGTCATCATACTTGAGATAAAAGCAAAAGCATTTGCGAGTCTGTTATCTTTTCTTGATATATGTCTCCATTTTATTTTTGGGATTTTCGCTGACAATTCTTCAACAAGTTTCTTGTATTTCTTCAAGGATGGTTCATTTGTAGTGTATTCTCCTTTTATTTGACAAATGACTAGCTGCGAATCACTGGTAATCCTCACGTTTTCCAACTTCATTTCTATTGCGAACTTCAGGGCATGTATCACAGCTTCATATTCTGTTTCATTATTTGTGGATGTAAACTCCAATCTGAAGGAAAAAGCCATTTTGGTGCCTTCTGGCGAAATCAAAACAATTCCAACTCCGTTACCTTCCCCATTTGATGATCCATCCACCAATATTTCCCATCTATTTGGTTTTGTTAATAGATCTCTTGGATTTCCATGTTCTTCTTCTACATCCATCATTTCTTCCACAGCTTCATCATCTTCTAGAGGAAATTCTGCTAAGAAATCTGCAACAACTTGTGATTTAGGTGAAGATAATATTTTATATTTGATTTTGAAATGTCCTACTTGTGCATTCCATCTCTCAACTCTGCCCGATCTTTTTGAATTCTTCATTACTGACTCAATTGGTACTTTTGTGTTGTACTGCCTTACTTCTGCCCATTTTGTGAAATAATCTGTATCGACAATCAGATATCTTCTTTGTCCAGATCCCGGTAAAAACGGTCCCACAATGTCTAAACCCCATTTTCCAAAAGGCCATACACTTGTTGAGGATGTTAATGGTGCTCCAGGTGCATGTATTTTCTTTCTGTGCCTTTGACAATCTTCGCAACGCTTTGATACTTGTTTCGCATTTTCATGCATATATGGCCAGTAATAACCTTGCGTTTTCTCTCTGTATGCCAAAGATCTTCCGCAGCTGTGATTGCCAGCATCCCCACTATGTAACGCCTTTAACACTTTTTCTCCCTCTTTTCGTGTCAAACATCTGAGTGATGGTCCGTTAAAGGATCTCCGATACAATACCCCGTCTCTTAGTTCATAATTTGTCGCACGGCTCTTTGATTTGTGTGCCTCCAATCTATTTCTTGGTGTTTCTCCTTTCATCAGATATGTATGAAGTTCTTCTCTCCAATCTTCGATATTGGGTACTTGTTCTCCATCTTCTATTATCATTACGTCTACTTCTACTTCTTCTTCTTCTTCTTTATTGATTGATGGCGATAGAAATGTCTGTATCTTTATGTATCTCGCAGTTGGGTTTGTCATCATACTTGAGATAAAAGCAAAAGCATTTGCGAGTCTGTTATCTTTTCTTGATATATGTCTCCATTTTATTTTTGGGATTTTCGCTGACAATTCTTCAACAAGTTTCTTGTATTTCTTCAAGGATGGTTCATTTGTAGTGTATTCTCCTTTTATTTGACGAATGACTAGCTGCGAATCACTGGTAATCCTCACGTTTTCCAACTTCATTTTTATTGCGAACTTCAGGGCATGTATCACAGCTTCATATTCTGTTTCATTATTTGTGGATGTAAACTCCAATCTGAAGGAAAAAGCCATTTTGGTGCCTTCTGCGCGAATCAAAACAATTCCAACTCCGTTACCTTCCCCATTTGATGATCCATCCACCAATATTTCCCATCTATTTGGTTTTGTTAATAGATCTCTTGGATTTCCATGTTCTTCTTCTACATCCATCATTTCTTCCACAGCTTCATCATCTTCTAGAGGAAATTCTGCTAAGAAATCTGCAACAACTTGTGATTTAGGTGAAGATAATATTTCATATTTGATTTTGAAATGTCCTACTTGTGCATTCCATCTCTCAACTCTGCCTGATCTTTTTGAATTCTTCATTACTGACTCAATTGGTACTTTTGTCAACACCCTTATTTTATGTGCCTGAAAATATATGCGAAGTTTAAATGTTGCATAAACTAATGCCAAAATTAGTTTTTCAATTTTTGAATAATTTTTCTCTGCGGCATTGAAGGTTTTGCTGATGTAATAGATTGGTCTCTCAACTCCTGCGTCTACTCGTAATAACACAACACTTAATGCATGCGAAGTTGTCGCAAGATAGATTAACAATTCTTCTCCTGGTTCTGCTTTTTGCGAAATAGATATATTCGTCAGATGTTCTTTTATTCCTTGAAAAGCTTTCTCGCATTCATCTGTCCATATAAACTTCGTCCCCTTTTTGAGTATGTTGAAAAAATGTTTACATTTGTCTGATGATCGCGAAATGAACCTTCCTAACGAAGCCAAAAGTCCATTTAACTTATGTACATCTTTTACCGTCGCTGGTGTTGGCATGTCACGAATTGCTTGCACTTTCTCTGGATCAACTTGTATTCCTTCTTTTGATACAATGTAGCCTAAAAATTTTCCTGAGGCAACCCCAAAGATACACTTCTCTGGATTTACTTTGATGTTAAAATGCCTCATTTGTTCAAAAATTTCCCTCAGATCTTGGACATGATCTTTTGCTTCTTTACTTTTTATTAGCATGTCATCCACATACACCTCTAATGTTTTGTGCATCCACTTCTCAAACACCTTCTCTACCATCCTTTGGTATGTTGCTCCAGTATTTCGCAAACCAAATGGCATTTTTGTATAACAATATAATCCTCTTGGAGCGAAAAAAGCAATATGCTCTTGATCATCTTCAGCGAGAGGGATTTGATTATAGCCATTGTATCCATCCAAAGAAGATATTCTATCATTTCCTGCTGCTGATTCAACCATTTGTGGAATATCTGGTAACGGAAAACTATCTTTCGGACAAGCTTTATTTAGATCAGTAAAGTCTATACAAATTCTTATCCCCTTTTTCTTCTTTGGGACCACAACCATGTTTGCTATCCACTCCGGATATTTAGCTTGTCTTATGATTCCTGCATCAAGCATCTTCTGCAACTCTTCTTCTATTTGAGGGTGATATGTTGTTGCGATTTTTCTGATTCTTTGTTTGAATGGCCTTACATTTTTGTCAATCTCCAACCTATGACACGCCACAGACGGATCTATTCCAGGCATCTCATCCATGTTCCATGCGAAAATATCTTTATATTCTCGCAACAGACCAATAGTTCTTTGTTCTTCATCTGCCTCCATCTTAGTCCCAATTTTTAGTATTTTGGGTTCTTCTTCAGTTC
Source organism: Papaver armeniacum (assembly GCA_023531295.1). Lineage (NCBI taxonomy): Eukaryota > Viridiplantae > Streptophyta > Magnoliopsida > Ranunculales > Papaveraceae > Papaver > Papaver armeniacum. The sequence goes on along the minus strand of JAJJWW010018473.1, from coordinate 102,763 downwards.
CAACATTCACTTCTTTTGTTGGTTCCGCCGCGGTGTAACTGGTTTTAGGTTCTCCCATTGGTGTTGGTTCTTTTATATCCTTTGCAAGTTCATTCCCTTCTCCCGAAATTTCGCTGGGTATTCCTTTTCCTTCCTCTGCCCTTATCATATAAGTTCTAAATTCTTCTTCTTTCTTTGCCTCCTTCGCCATTTTTCTGCGACCTTTTCGCTTCTTTGCACGTCCTTCATACCGTTTCACTTCAATTTGATAACATAATTTCGCTTTATCAACATCCCCTCTAATTTCACCAATCCCACTCGGCATAGGAAATTTAATGCATTGATGTAATGTTGACGCTACAGCTTTAATTGCGTGTATCCATGGCCTTCCCAACAACATGTTGTACGGCGATTCCATATCCACCACACATAGCGTCACTTGTGTTTCAATCTCTCCTAGCAAAATTTGCATCTCTATTTCCCCTTTTGGTTTTGTTGTAGATATGCCAAAGCCATGAATATGATATGTTGAGGGAGACATCTCTTCATTTTTGTACCCCATTTCTTTGTATGTATGGTAAAATATTATATCCACCGAACTCCCTGTATCCAACAAAGTTCTATTTACCGCCCATTCTTCCATAGTTTTTGCTGATTTCCCCTTTTCTTTCCGTGTGGTTACTGTGATTACCAAAGGAGATGTGTGGCTCAAATTTTCTCTTGGTATTTCTGCTGCTGTGAATGTAATTTTCTGTTTTTCCCAATCTTTCAAGGGTGATACCTTCTCCACCGTCATGATTTTCTTTTCTTCAAAATCTCGTTTATGTATTCTCCCTCTGATGTTTTCATGGAATTCATTAATCATTGTTTTTGTAATCAAATTACATTCCAACCTTCTGTTGCATTCCTTGGGTGAAACTGACTTATCGATTTGTTTCATCATTTTCTTGATTTGAACAGTCTTAATTACAATCTTTAATCTTATATGCCAATCCCTGTTTCTAGCGCCATTATGTAGTTGCAGGAATTCCCACAATACATCCCTCACAAGATTTCATAATAATCAACACATCTTTAAGACCAACAATCACACTTTTTATTAATTGAGTTAGAAGTTTTACAAGAAGGAAATGAAATCAAGAATACAACCGCTATCTTAGACTTTCTCTCTCCTCAAAACTTTCTCTCCACTCTAAAAAGATCTCCCTCTCACATTAAGCCTGTTCGGCTCTTATATAGGATATTACATAGTGGATGACAGCTAAGCTGTCCTTTATTTTCGGATCTGACTTGCGATATTCTCGCGAGTATACAAGTGTTAGATTTCGCAACACTCCTAAATCTCGCCAGGTCTCCACATCTTTCTCGTGTTTTGGCTGTCGTCATCTGTCGCGTCATTTCTGTAACCAATCTGCGATGTCTTCACAATGTGTTGTATAATGATTTCGCAATGGTATTGATGTTGCGATATTCTGATCCTACAGCTATCTCAAGCTTGTTTGTCAAGTTTAGTTGCCAAAACTATAAGTATTGATTTCTAGTCTACTTATAGCTAAATCTCGGATTAGGATAAAATGTGTAGTTGAGATTTAGACTTCACGGCGTTCATCGATTGAAGACGAAGAACTACTCATGGTAACTTGTGGAACTTCATCAACAAAAGGTAAGTGGAGACTTGAACTCATCTATCACTCAAAAGTCTATCTACTCTATCTCCTATTTAAGACAAAAGTCGTATTGCTATATAGACTTCAATTATACACATTTGATATTTCGAGCCGAGTTTATCTCACTTCTCTATTTCTCGAAATATGTGTTGGTAAGCTTTCGCTTTAACCAAGTTCATCGTTTATTCTTGACGAAAGTCAAAAGATGATCATGTGAAAATCGCCTGGTAACATCTTACATGATTTGTGTGATGCAATCATTTGGTGTAGACTCGTAATGTTTCGTATTGATCATTTGATCACTTGAAAATTGCTTTGAAGCTAATGGTTGTGTGATACATCTATTGTCGTCTTCTAAGAATGTTTCAATGATTGAAATGAGAGTTAGAACAAGTAACCAATATTGGATATAAACACAGTGCGCGTACTTACATTTGTGTAAGGTCCAAGTCCGGGAACCATAGTATGTGTACCCGTACACGTACTGGTTGGTTAATGGAAGTTCGGGAACTTTTTATGCGTACTCGTACGCGTACTGGCGTAACTTCAAGTTCCGAAATTCAACTGAGTCTGGTAGTATGCGTACCCATTCGCGTACTGGCGAATCCAAACTTAGTCCGACTACTTAAGTATGTGTACCCATTTGCATACTTGATTAGGTTATGTTCTAAAATCGGTTTGTTCATGAACTAATACAATTATATATTAAGGAATACAATCCTTTGCAAACCGTGGCTATAATGTTCATGAAATGATTCGAGTGAATCAAAATCGATTTTGCTTCAACTGTGTCTTGTATACTTCTATGAGAATATAAACAATTGAACAACTCTCTAACTAGTTTCATTTGAGTCATTTGAACTAGTTGTGATAAAAGATGAATAAGGTTGATATGAAAGTGTTCATATGGCTAACCTCGGTTAACTATTGTTAAACCAACTAAGTGTACACGTTTAAGTACGGTTACCTTTATCTAAATGTTGGTACATTTCATTTGTGTATGAGAAGCTAAGTTCGATCTAACGGTTGAAATATATTAGCTTGAATCTAATCAGGTTTTCATCTAACGGTAAATATTGAATGTTTGTTACCAAGGTAGCATTGATTGCAAACCCTATTTGGAGACTATATAAAAGAGAACTCTAGCAACTGGGAAACCTAATCCCTACACCTCCTGTGTGATACTAGTTGCGACTAGAGTCGATTCTTCTTTAACCTTAGGTTTTTCTAAAACCATGTAGGTTAACGACTTAAAGACTTAATTGGGATTGTGAATCCAGATCCAACTATTTTCTCTGTAGTTGCGTGTTCTGATCTTGTTGTTTTCTATTGTGATTGAGTACTATCTTCTTTAAGATTTGCTCGAGATTTATTCTCCGATAGGCAAGATTGAAAAGTAGTCACAAACATCTTCGTCTCATCGTTTGTGATTCCACAATATCTTGTTTCGTTAACCGATTAAGATTATTGTGAGGTGATTGATATTACGTGGCTGTTCTTCAGGAATATAAGTCCAGTTTATCAATTGGTTCTTGTTCACCTTGATTTATCAAAAGACGGAACAAAAATTGTAGGTATATCTGTAGGAGGCAGATTTATCTATTCAATAGAATTTTCTATGTGATACAAATTTGTTTATCAAGTCTTCGACTTTGGGTCATAGCAACTCTTAGTTGTGGATGAGATCATCTAAAGGAATCAAGTGCGCAGAATCCGACGTGGTTCTAGAGGCGTGAGGAACGCAACTGTACCTTGATTAGTGTGATATTGGATAGGGCTCCATTCCAGTCCGAAGTTAACTTGTAGTAGGCTAGTGTCTGTAGCGGCTTAATACAGTGTGGTGTTCAATCTGGACTAGGTCCCGGGGTTTTCTGCATTTGCGGTTTCCTGGTTAACAAAATTTCTGGTGTCTGTGTTATTTCTTTTTCGCATTATATTTTCTATATAATTGAAATATCACAGGTTGTGCGTACATAGTTCAATCAATTAGATAATCCAACCTTTGGTTGTTGATATAAATTGATTGACACTTGAACATTGGTCTTTGCTACCATTCAAGTTGTTTCACATAATAATCAGGCTCGCGGATTTCTATCTATTTGATTTGTTGATTACATTGTGAAACAGAGATACAACTCTTGGATATATTTCCATTGATTGAGTCTGAATGTCTAGTTGATTCTCTTGGAATTATATTGGAGTTTGTCCATATAGATTGCTAAACGAAATATTGGGTGAGGTTGTTAGACCCCCGCTTTTCAATTGGTATCAGAGCAGGCAAACACGCTAAGACCTCATAAGTCTGTGTTTGTAGCAATCTGACTCTATGGATAGTTGTGTTATCTCTGATAAACACATTACCAGAAATAATAGTTCTGTTTCTATGAAATCTATTAAAGAGAAATATTCATCAATCTCGAATATAGATGAACATTGTGTTCCAATGAAACAGACTAGCACTGATAAGTATTACCCTGATTATCTTACAGACGAGTCTGACTTTGAAGTAGAAAGGGAAGCAGCCAAAGAGAGTGCAGTGATTCTAAAACTTGTTAGAATCCGGGATGATAAAATTAATCGGTTGAAACACAATGTCAATGCACTTATTGGTATGATAAATGATCGGGACTCTCAATTAAAGGTTCTTCGCGAGGAAAACGCCTTAGTCTGTTCTTTACGAACCCTACACGAGGCAAAACTCAAAGAAGATGCCTTGGAAATTGAATGTCTGTTGAATAAACTCTCTATTTAAAAACATTCTATAGAGTCCACCATACCAATTACTTCTGACCCAAATGAGAACTCAGTTCCATAAGCTAAATCACCTTTCCTTCCCATTGGTAAAGATGTGTCTGTATCTTCCTCTAATTAAGGAATCAATACATCTCATGGAAGGGAAAAATCTCATAACGATGGTGTTAAGCATGTTCATTCAAATCACTCAAGTGATCATAAAGTCTGTCTCTTTTGTGACTCAAAAGGACTTGTCAAATGGAAGAGCAAATCTAGGTTGGATGAAAATCACTTTGATCGTCTTCAACACACCTTAGATTTAATTCTTAATGGTGTAACTGACATTCGTACGTCTAAACCAATTGGTTTTAGTAATTGTCCTGTGAACTCTACCAGGAAAGTCATTTCGATTTGTTCCTTGAATGTTCATGCTTGTAATAGTAATCTTAACACAATCGTCCAAGGAGATGTCAAAAAGGACCTACTTTGGTTAAAAAGGGAGATGTTGTTCTTGATGTGAATAAGGTACCAAAAGAAGGAAGAAGTGGAGATGTGGAAGACAACCTAAATTTGATAATCAAAGGATACAAAGAGCTCATCAACAAGTTGTCAAATTCCTCAGGACAAAATTCTTCATGTAAGAATCCATATTACGCATCTTATTTTGATGTTAGTGAGTTTTATGATAACTTTTCACATCAAAAAGGTTTTCCTCCAAAGATTAGGAAAAAGAGGATTAACTATGAACAACATTCATTTGATGAGCACAAAGCTCATACTTGTGCTAATTAATCACAAGGCTGAAATCTTACTCACAAAAATCCTGGTTGAGTGAGATATGATCAGGTATACTTGTTGGAAAAATGTCCTCTAATTTGTCAGGCTATTTTCTTGTCGTTCTTAGCCAGATTATCATCTATAGACATTTTTGCACAAGTATTTTTGATGCTTGTTTGTAGTTTCTTTTTATTTCTCAAATTTTTTTGGGTTGATTTGCTACTATCTTACTCTATATTTTTCTCTTGGGAGAATATATAATTTATTATGGTAAGATTTGTGAAAATTTTCACTTAGCAAAATATTGCATAACAAACTGTTTACGTTTTCTTAATGGGTTAAGGCTGTGTTCGTACGGGTACCCATATTACTTTTCACGAACCAACTATAGAAACCCTAAAATTCTCATTGAAATCGTTTATATATATCCTTCCTATTGAGCTGAGTTACCTCACTCTAGAATTTACATTCAATAATGTCTTCTCCTCCTTGCTCTTGGGACTTACCAGAAGACTTTGTTGATAATGCATTATATTTTGATTTCAATGAGAAGAAGACAAGAACCATTGTAGATGCTGACGAACTCAATTCCAATGTATCATGCTATTATGCATATACTCATCAATATGGTGAAAAGGAAGAGATGGTCTCTGCTGAAGTGGTTCATGATTTTCTCAAATACTTTGAAAAGGAAAAACTGCAACTCGTTGATACTATGAAAGGTCTTGATGTGTTACGAACTGAGTTGAAAAAGATTAACTCTGACCTTGATCTCATGAAGACACATGTTAAGGATCTTCTCAATGAGGATATCTTCTCCGAAGAAACGGTTGATGCTGTAAATCACAAGCTCAAAGGTCTTGAAACCCGTGAAGCTTCCGAACGTAAACTTTGATGTTAGCTTGTGATCGGTCTTGGTTTTTAGTTTTTATTCTTATTTTGTCTAGGAAACTTCTTATGAGAATTTATTTTTGTGTTTTTAAGAAAGATAACTAGGGTTTGGAATAGCCATTATTGTGAGTACACATAGCTATTGCCAACGATTTTCATCTTGCAATGTTTTTAGATTTATTTATTTATTTAAATTCTAAATTTGATTTGGAAGATGATTTTGCATTATTAATCTTTATTGGGTTCGTATATTGCAAAAATAATGTTATGGGTTATGTGTGTTTGCGTCCGTGAACTATGATTGTCCCATAAATGTGAAAAGTTAAGTCTATTATATGGCATTATGCAAATATTGATGGAAAATAAAATGAACTTTTGATAACAAATATTAAGTCTATGATATAATTATGCAAATATTGATGAAAATAGAATGAATCTTTGAATATTCCGTAGTATTGATCTTTCCCTGATATACTTCTATGTGTAAGTACTTTGCGGATCTGTAAGTTCGCTTATGTTGAGCATTTCCGATTAAATTAATCATGGGTTCTCTTGTGGTTAATTTAATTGAGTTTTCTGGATACAAATTCATGTTTCATGTAATTTGTTAATTTCCAAAGAAATCCTTCTTTTCTTGTAAAAGTAAGGTCGCTCTAGTTGTTCTTTGGGAATGACATTTTATAGGGGAGAGTTCTTAATTGAACTTGTGCTTAATTGCCAAATCTTTGTGGGGAATGCGGCTGTGGAATATTGTAGGAGTTATCTTGTATCTTTATAAACTCCTTGATGAATACACTAAGTTTCGACTAAGTGAAATCATCGAAACAAAGTTGATATGTTCTCTTTTAGTCATGAAGTATCTCTATGAGAATTTCATTATGATCCCGCTAGTTTTCGTACCTTTGCCAATTTATATTGACAAAAAGGGGGAGAATTATTGTGTAGTTCACACTACAAATACATATGGTTTACAGATCATTATGTAAGGGGGAGTGGTTTTCATTGTGAGATGAAGTATTGACTAAGGGGGAGTGATACATATCACCATAGTATTGTTGTCAAAGTTGTGATACAATTGAACTTTGATGTTGTGTAATAATACTATGACACTGTGTAACAATGATTGAGAGCACCGTTTTCTCATTATTATGGCTACGGATCTTCAACAACTATGATGTTGAGTTGAACACGCTCAGAATCACTGGAGTACTTGGAAGTGACGAATGTTTCGAGTAATGTTGAAGAACCAAGGAAATCAAGCATTTGGATGAGAAGCTACAAAGTTTATTTTTTTTGTAATCCATGTGTATTGATAGTTTTGTCACTAAAATTGACAAAGGGGGGGATTGTTAGTGAAAAAGCGGGGGTCTAACAACCTCACTCAATATTTCGTTTAGCAATCTGTATGGACTAACTCCAATATAATTCTGAGAGCACCAACTAATAAAGCGAGTTCAATCAATAAATATATCCAAGAGTTATATCTCTGTTTCTTAATGTAATCAGAAAATCAAATAGATAGAAATCCGTGAGCCTGATTAATATAAGAAACAACTTGGACGGTATCAAAATCCAATATCCAAGTGTCAATCAATTCAATCAACAACCAAAGGTCGGATTCACAATTGATTGAACTTACGCACAACCTGTGATATTTCAATTATATATAAAATATAATGCGGAAAAGAAATAACACAGACACCAGAAATTTTGTTAACGAGTGGGATTGACGTCCAGATCAAGTTCCCAGGCTTCGAAGGATTATGTGATAGCTGGTTGTAAAAAAATTTGTTGAACATAAATTACTTGTGCGCATACCCCTCAGATGTATGAGATCATGTCCTCCACAGGTATTTGTGATAGGTGTCTAAGATACCCAATTTTGATAACGATTTCTTACACTTTTTTTCTTAGTTCTCTTGAAATTTTGTATATGACGCATCTTTTCTATGTTTTTAGGTACAATGGCTTGAAGTTGCGAAAAGGAAGGAAAAGTGCCACAAATATCTTTCTCTTAAATGTTTTATATCAGGAAAATTCCCAAGACATGTACCCATCATAGTTTCAATTTGGTTACACCAAAATGGAACTTGTGTGGCGGTCATGTGGCCTTCTTTTTTTTTTTTTGGCAAAGAAAGAGCTTAACTATTATTAATAAAAGAGTTTGACATCATAGTTACATGCCCAAATTGGCTATTATCTTGAGGATTATACCTTGTATTAGCATTGTTGGTATTCATAGAATTCTCGTTTCCCACATTTTTGCTCGAGCTCCCTTTTTCATAATCTGAATTCTTGAAAAATCCCCTTTTTGCGCCATCCTTTGCAGCATTTCTGGCCACGCTTTCCTTCATTCCTCTCCCATTTTGATCATGTATGTCTCTTCTACCTTCACTGAAAAGTGTTGACATTATCAAGAACTTCATAATCGGACCCTTCTGAACTTCCCCTGCTGAAACCATTATCACCATTTATGTCTTCTCTATTAGTACAACCTTCATCTTCTTGAGAGAAACTTGATGCGGAACTTGTTTTATCTCTGGACAGAGTCATCCTCTCCATAGCTTCAAGCCAGTTCTTCATATTTTTCTCCTATTTTTCAGACCACGACCAATCCTTCTCAAAAACAACCCTAAGTCTAAACATTCCTATTAGAACAACATTAACTTCTAGAGTATTACTTATATTTACATCAAAAGATTTAAAATAGTCAAGACAACTACTGAAATTCTTATCTAACATATATTTCTCCATATTCACTTTTCCTTCAATCTGAGTAGAGTCACCAGAGGACTCATTCATCTGCCAAGATACTGCAACACTTTTGCAGTTTATATTAGTTAATTAACCACTGCATTACAGTAATCATGGTCTTCTTCGTGTCTTTGTTGTCTACACCTTGGGGTGCAGTGATGCACCTTGCTCCACTGAACTTTCCTGTATGATCTGTGGAAAACATAATTATGTAATCATTAGTATCATTGTTGTTATGAAATACAGTAAAGTAAGCCTTTCCTTGTTTTCCTTCTTCAAACCCAAATTTCTTAGGAACCTTCAACTTCTTCATTTCTATTATATGTGTCATAATCTGAAAAGTTGTATACTTGTAGTTTGGTTTACTGCCATTAAACACAATTTCACACCTTGATTTCCAAACAAACCACATAGTGATAGCACAAATGTTCTCCCAGCTAACATCATCATGAAAACCTTTTTTTGTTTTGTTATGAAACTATGTTTTAATCCAGTTATGCAGGGTATTTCAGTTTTATAAGGCAAGTGATTCCAGACATTTTTAACAAACTTACATTTCATGAATATATGATTCAAACTTTCAACTGACTCATTACAAAGAACACAAATAGTGTTTATATTAGGCATGATTTTATTGATTCTTTCTCCCACAGGGAGAATATCATGTAAACATTTCCACAAGAAAACTTTTATCCTAGGCATCACTCCCATGTTCCACATTCTCTTCCAAGTACTAGACCTAACACCAGTTGTGCTTGGCCTAAGATCAGAATCCACACTAAGTTGTTTGTACAGGGACTTGATAGAAAATTCCCCATCAGAAGTCAGACTCCACCTGAGTCTATCTCTTTTGTTAATATTAAACCTGATTTTTATTATTTTTTGTATAGTTTCATCATCAAAACATATTGTGGTTTCTGACAACATTGTGGTTGCTCACGAACTCTTTCATACTATGAAAAAGAAAAAAAGGGAAAAAAGGCTATATGGGTTTAAAGATTGATATGTCCAAGGCGTTCGATAGGGTTGAATGGAATTTTTTAGCTGTTTTGAAAAAAATGGGTTTTGGGCATGACTGGTGTAATCTAATCAAACAATGCATAGAAACTACTAGTTCTGTTGTGCTTCTGAATGGTTCTCCAGGTAAAATTTTCTTCCCTACAAGAGGAATCAGGCAAGGAGTTCCGCTATCTCCTTACCTATTCATTTTGTGTATGGAAGCGCTCTCTCGCTATCTCATGCTTGCTCAGCAGAAAGGGTTAATCCATGGTATTAAAATCACCAAGAATGCGCCGCATATCAATCATTTGCTGTTTGCGGATGATTGCCTAATTTTTGGCAATATTGACTTAGCTGAGAGCAAAAACATTCTAAACATTTTTACTAAATTTTGTGAAGGTTTAGGGCAACTCATTAATTTTCAGAATTTTGGGATCTTCTTTAGTAGTAAAGTTCCCAACAAATTTCAAAGGATCATGATAAAAATGCTAAAAGTACAAAAAATAAAAATGAATGATAAATACCTTGGATCGCAGCTGTTTACCAATACTTTTAAAATTGTCTGTTTTGAACCAATTGTGGAAAAAAAAAGCTAGTAGATTGAAGGGTTGGAAATATATAAATTTATATGCTGCTGGTAGAGTTGTCTTAGCCAAAACTGTGATTGAAACGATTCCCAATTACCAAATGAACTGTTTTCGGATTCCTAAATACACTTTAAAAAAAAAAAAACTGCTCTTCAACGTGACTTTTTCTGGGGTAAAAAGGATGGTAAGTCTAGAGGATTGTATCTGAAAGGTTGGTATCCGATTTGTAAAACCAAACTAGAAGGGGGATTTGATTTAAGAAACATTAGGATAATGAATGAAGCTATGATAACTAGGATAGGGTGGAGACTGGTGTCTTACCCTGAGTCTATGTGGGCTATAATTCTTAAACTTAAATATCTTCCAAATGGTGACATTCTTGATAAGAATTTTAAAACAAAAGTGACTGATTCTTGGTTGTGGAAAGGAATAGCGAAAAGTTTTGAGCATCTTAGGAATTATAGTTATTGGGAAGTCAACAATGGAAAGCATATTGATATCCAAATTCATAAGTCCATGAGAAGATAATACTATTCAAACTCTTGATTCCTTTGGGGATCATAGTATAGTTAAAGTCTGTGATCTCTTCAATGAAGATGCTACTGGCTGGGATGTAAATAAGCTTAAAACGTGGTCATTTCATGGAGTGCATTTCATATAAAAAAAACAAAAAAAAAACAGAAAACAAAACAAACAAAAAAATGACTCAGAATTGTGGGTGCATATCACACAAGCATAAAACCAAGTCGAGAAACCAATTTGTAAGCAGAGAGAAAGGAAAGTGAAGACCCATTGCCGGAGTTTGCTGCAAGAATTGTTGCCATCACTGGCCAAGGTCCGATGATGTCTGCCAAGGGTTGAGAAGTGAACTGAAGCTTAGAAGGAGAACGAGAAGATGGTCCTGCTGTCATCTGTTATGGGTCAAAATTGTGAATGAAACATTAACAAGGAAAGGAAATCTGAGGATGTTAAATGAATGGGTTCTGGTGGTTTTGCTTGAAAAATCAGGAGCTCGAAATGAAGAGGGAAGTTGGGTTATACTCAAATTCAAGAGAGCTAAGAAGGAAAACCTTGTTTCATCATCTCTTTGCTCTGTTCATACAGCTAAGATGTGTTATTGTTGTGGTTGAAAGTGGCAGGAAATGGTGATGACTGAGACTAGTTCACAAGTCTTGGAAGGAATGGAGTTATGGGTTTGTGTTGAATTGAATTTGCAGGAGTTGGAGAACTAGAGAAGAATATTTCTTAATGCACAGAGACATCATTTTCTGCTTGTATGGTGTTTGTAAAAATGCTTGAATGATGACCAGTTTTTTGTTAAAGTTCAGTGCCAGCAAACTACAACGATGGTTGTTCACGAGAGTCTGAACAGGTAAAATTACTCTGGTATTTGATGTTTGTTGGTCGAGTTCCTTTCTTGAATTCCAGTGGAATGGAGATGTGTTACCTGCCATTGAGTTAAGGTAACCGTATGAATTGTATATGAAGAAGATGGACATGGTTTATGTCGTGTAAGAACAACAAGGAAAGTGAGCTCAAATGGGTTTTCGAACATGAAATCTGTATCCTGGATTGAGCTGGAGACGAAGAGAATGTGTTGTTGCTACCAATAGTCTGTGGCAGTCGATGGATGCGATAACAAGAGACGACAATGGTGTTGCTGTAGGTACTCAATATTGAATGGTGATAACTGTCCAGCATTTTGAAGCCTTGAGAATTTGTGTGTGATTACGTAGTTGTGGTCTGGAAATTATTAGTTTCAGTTGATAAGAACAAGGAGAAGTGGCTGGTTTTGGTGGTATAAGCTGAACTGCAGTCGAAATAAGTGTTTCTACTGTCCATTGTGTTGATGTTGTAGTGGAGTCATGACTTGCAAGGCTGTTATTTCTGTGACTAGCTAAAACTATTGGACCCAGAACCGAGAATGTAAGAGAAACAAGGGTTGCTGCTGGTTGGTCGTGGCTAGAAACTAGTTGGTAGCATATATGGTAATACATAGTGGATGACAGACTAAGCTTTGTCCTTATTTTCGTAGTTGTGAAGTTCAGGTGGAGTTATTGGCCAGAACTGCAGGTGAAGTGCAGTTGTAAGTAGGGCTGTCAATGGGTCCGGTTCCTCCCGGTTTGATGTTATCCCTCGTCTATACTACCGACACTCTTCTTCATTATTTCCTACCGCTTTGGCATCCGTGTTTGTTAATCTTGCCATATCTCGATCCGGTTCCAAAACTAAGGACCTTGGACCCAGAACCGGACCCGTTAAAACATTTAATTTGTTATTCTTAAATACCCACCTATTACGGTTCCGGCAAGATAATTAACCTCCTTCCCGGTAATTCAAACTCTATTCTATAACACAATAAAAATACCGAAATGTCTGATAGTCACCATTGTAAACAGACTAAATTTGAAAAACGAAGTAAAATCTCTAAATAGAAAAAGTAAGAATCAGAGATGGAAACTATGTCTTTTATTAAAGATAGTAATATAATAGCGAACTCTTTCGCAAGAGAAACGCTCTTTGTTAAATAAGGTGGCGAACTATTCGCAGCTTGTCAAAAATTATGTGAGTCACTATCTTAATTCTTTTATTTATTCCATGAATGCTTTATTATCCCGTGCCGATAATATTCGATAAAAATTTTCTTTAATTTTGTGTATTTGTTACAGACTGAGAAAAAGCTTTCGCTCCACTATCTCCACCTCAAGTCTGATTATTCGAAAATTCGTCTTGCTCGCTCTCGCGATCGTGCGGAGCGAAGGTTTGATTATATGTCCGATTGTAAGGATATTGATAGTAAAAACTCGTCAAAAGGCACCGTCAAATTCCATCTTAAAGCGGAAGTCCTTGTGAATGATATTTTGCCGTCAAGTCTCTTGATCCTATTCATGTCGATCCTTTGGAAGTAAGTGATGATGAAGTCCCCGATTCTCCGAGAGTGATTATGACTATGAAAGCGGCGAAGATATCGCTAATACTGAAGTTATCAACAAAGATCTGACTGAAAAAATTGCTGATGAAAATCCACCAGCTGGCGAGAATGAAGGTGCTGAAAATATTTCTGATGAACATCCATTGACCGGTGAAGGTGAAGCTGAGAAAATTATTGGTGAAGATGATAAAATTGATGTAGAGAATTAACTGCTTTATAACTTTTGTCACGTTTTTTGTTTTGAAAGATTAAACCCCCTTGTTGAATAATTCTTTATTTTCTTCTTCTTAACTATGACTATAATCTCGCAAGTTTATTCGCCTTCAATTTTACGAAATGATCTTTACTCATCATCATCGCTTTTGAAATGTATTCTTCATCGATGTTGAATTTATATATTGCGACGAGGGTGTCAGCATCTCCATGAATGGAGAAAATCGCTTTTCATTTATCATTTCGGTAGTTTTTATTTTATCTCTTCTTGTTGCGACAAGATCGCAGGCCAGCTTTACATTTTCATGCAATGGCCCATTGACCTTGCCTTATCATTTTTGTGTGGTCTTTCAAGTTAGACCTCCCTAATTAGAGGTCTTCCCTGCCACCTTTTCATCGCGACAAAATTGTCTTTACACTTGCATGTAAAGACCCATTGATCTTGTCTTATCATTTTCCAAGTATTTTTGCCTCGCAGATGTTTTAGTTGGGCGATAATATGACAGGCCTAGATATCCTTCCGAACATAAAGCCCCATGACATTGAAACCCAAATGACGTCCGTACACTTTCGTGTAAAGACCCATTGATCTCGCCTTACCCTCGCGTTAGTATTATTGCCTCTCGCAGATCATTGCACAAATATGACAAGCCTAAATTTTGCGAAAACATAGCCTTATGACATTTGCGTCTGTTTTGACACTCCCTAATGGAGAGCGTCGCCCTTATCATCTCCCCCGGTTGCCCCTTCAAGGAGGCGAAACATCGGCCATACAAGACTAGCTCCTCCCATCCGGTCTTAACAACAACCAGTTGTTTTCGCAGCCTCTTATCCCTTATACCTATAGGGTTTATGGTTACGAGGCTGCACCCTAAGTGGAGTTTTCTTCGGCGAGTGCAACATATGCCAAGACTTGCCAAGAATGGCCAGGGTAGGTTCATCCATCCCGGCACTCGCTCAACCGTGTACCTCGGCGCCTTGAGCATACATCGACTCCTTAGAAGAGACCCTCACGCCCAACCAGGGTATAACCTTATATATATAGTTGGGAATCCAAGGTACCTCTTCCGAGTAGGCTTTTATGGGCCCCAAATTTTCATGACTCAGGCTTCAAGAGCGGTGTAACCTTTCCCCTGAGCCATGTCGAGATACCTTTATATGACGCACTTTAGGTCTTACATTTGCCTCTTACGAAATGTTATTCGCGAACTAGGTGTACGCCATAAAGGTTCGTCCCCATTCTTTGTTCATTCATTTTTGTTAAGTCATTCATGACTTTTTATTATTCTTATCGCGAGATCTTCGGATTTTCTCTCGCATTTTATTGAATTTCGCAAATATTTTGCGTAGAAGTACTTCATCATAATTCATTTTTCCTCTCCCATTTTTATGGGTAATATTTCTTTAGATATAATCTGCCCATGACTTGCCATCTACTAATATTTCCCATCCTGTCCGTCAGGCTGTTTACAAGGGTTCAAGATAGTTATTTCTGTGACTAGCTATGAGAATGTAAGAGAAACAAGGGTTGCTGCTGGTTGGTCGTGGCTAGAATAGTTGGTAGCAGTCAGTAGAGTATCATATAACTAGCTTTATTGATCATGGAAATAAGAATGAAATTGAATCACCCGATATCCAAGCTAGAAATATGAAAAGCTTAAACGGGAAGGAAAAAAAAAAACAAGACCCAATATCCCACTGTATTCCAATTCCCTAATTGGTTTTGCTCCTTCAGATTCTTCAACGTCTAAGAAAGATTGTACTAATGGTTCATCTTCTACTCATTTAAAATTAAGAGTTATTTGTTTGATCGGGATAGTGGACCGCTAGTTAATCCTATAGCATCAAAGAGTGAGAGATTTAAAAACTAGATCACTGAGATTGATAGATTTTGTATACTGTATGACATATTTAAATTCTTTGCGCTGGGGGAAGATGGAAAGAAGTATAATGATCAGTGTGATGCGGCTCAAAGTTGAGACCTATATGAGGCGATCAAGATCACAGATAAGCCTGTTGAGTGGTTAAATTAAACTTGGAAGACGTAATATTAATATTTTAGGTTATGTCGGGTACCCGATACCCGCCGGGTATACGCGGTTAGGACCCGTTAGTAACCGGTTCTTAATCGGGTATGAAAAACACTAATGGGTCTAATATTAGGACCCGAACCCGGACCCATAATACCCGGTTCCGGGTAATGGGTACCCATTGACAGCCCTAGTTGTAAGCCATGGCTCTGTGGGCAGTTAATGATGAGTTTCTGGCAAAGGCTAGGGCTCATACTTAGAAGCCAGCGGGAAGAGTTAACTTGGGTACCAATTTATTTCAGTTTTAGAGAGATTTTTTGAGCGTGAAAACAGCCAACAGATGATAACTTTGCCGAGAGTTTTTGGAGATGAATGGCTGTGATTTAAAAGCTGGTAGGGTTTGTGAATGTGGAGTATTGTTGGGTGTTATCAAATACGTTCTTCCAGGAGAAGAAAGCTATAAGAGGAGGCGGAGAATACAACAGAAATATACCTCTTTTTCACTGGACCTAAGCCTGCAACTTGTTCACTGGAATTCGTGACAGAGACACATCACCAGTTCGAGTAAGATAACAGCAACTTGAACCTGTTCTGCATCTACAACTTGTAGTTCACAGTGGTTTGCTTTTGCATCTGTTTTTCCTTGAAACCTTATTTATATTCAATATATTTTTGTCATTAAACCAAGAATATGAGTAGCTAATAACTTTATTGATTGGGGAGGATTTCAAAACTCCGAGCATGTTTTATTAATCAATTCAAGCAAGTTATTCTTTCATAAATATTATTTTGTTGATTATGTTTTACCGTTTATATGACCATGGGATGTATGCTTGCGATCTAAGTGCGCAATTAGGTAACTCGTATGCAAATTTAATGCTAGTATCGAGAACTTTAATCCGTAATTGTTAGAGTAATCTTTACATAAGTAGCGGTGCACTATTTGTCACAAAGGGATTTTGTATGCAATAGTGTGTAAAAGATAACCCTAGGTTAATGTGTCGAACTTACGAGCATGTGACTAGGAACAACTTGATTCTTAAATATTAATGCAATTGATTGAAGTACACCTAGAGAGCATTTTTTAGGTGGTTCACTTAATTATAATCCGCTAGAGAACTTATTCTATGCGGTGATTTAAGGAATCCAAAGATTAGTTGAGCTTATGACTTGTCTAAAAGTTGTTAACAAACGAAATTTATTGAAAGTGGAACTTGTATGATTAATAATATCTTGTTCGGTAGTGGCGGATGAATCTCTAGTCAATTCCATCTCATAATTTGAAATATAATCCTTGAAATTTTCAGAATTTGTGTCTTTCAACAACATCAACTTGTTACAAATAATAACTTAAAACTCACACCTCCATGTGGATTTGAACTCGACTTGCCTCACTACTTCTTTATAGAATTGTGTAGCATAAGAGATTTATTATTGATAGGTTGACAACCTCATCAATTTGCTTCAGATCTAGATCCTTTAAGCGGCGCGATTCATATGATAGTCAATGTGGCTTTGCTGGTTGGTTGGAGAGCCTCGGAACGTTCGTAGGACCAGTACTTCTGCTTTGCTATTGTGGACTCGTGGGCGCCCTAAAATCATATCGTGAGATAATGATTTGAAACTTAGTACGTGTTTGAATGTCTCCCATGTTCAACTCGAGAGGGTATAGACGCTTTTTAATCTTCTGTTGGGATTATCGGTGCGTGCGTAGTCTCGCATCTGGTAACCCCTTGCAGCTTTCAAAGCTTTAACGGTGATGATGTTGACATCTACTTCGATGTCGATTAGCATTTTTTTCAAAATCAACTTGCTCGATACAGGTAGTAATGAGGAGTCCCCATTAAGAATTATATTATTGTTGTCGATTGCGACCTCTGGAACAAGCTCGGGCGGAACTACAACTTTTCAGTGGGAGGTGCTTACAGGCACAATCGAGGGATGTGAATATATTCTTGCGATGTTTTATGAAGATATCAATACTTTGGATCTCTCATCTCTTGATCAGTTGGCGCGCGTCATATTAGAGGTACCTTGATAGCTTTGCCTCGTATCCAAACATCTGGCAGCCCAAGAACCTCTTCCATAAGTAATGAAAAATTTGGAAATGCTGAATCCGACTTCACTGGTGGTTGTTGTCGCTAAGCTTTTGGCGGACCTTGGGTAGGCGATGCTGAATTCTCGGCAGGTGCTGAGGCAGACATGGCGCGCTTTGATCGTGCGGCTTGCTGAAGCGTGGATTTTCTCTTGGGCTCTTCGTTAGTAACAGCGCCGATGGACGGTTGAACCGAGTACTGCTTGTTGATTAAACACCTAGTTCTGTGGGTATCTCCTTGGCTCTCGTCTTTGACCGACCTTGTCCTTTCGAGTAGCACTGGAGCAGTGGTGGTTGATCGCTTGGTCACTTCATGTAGCTCCGGGAAAGTTTGGAAACGTAAATTTTCAAGTAAACCGCGGTAAACAGGGATCATACCGTTAATACATGACTCCAATAACTGTTGCTCCATTATGTTTGGGTCGTGGTAATAAAGGGATTGAATCCTGAATCTCTTGACGTAGTCATTGGGAAGCTTGTTTTTGCGCTGAAACATCCTTCACAGGTCCGAAAATGTGATTTGTTCGGTGACAGAGAAATACTTCCGATAAAAGGCATTCACCATCTCGGACCAACTGGAGATGTTATTCGGGGCGAGATTGTTGTACCAGGTGTAAGCCCTTTGGGTGAGTGACTTAGAGAATTCTTTGAGTCGTAGTACCTGGTGGTACTCGTGCACTCCTAAAGCTTCTAGGAATCGAGATATGTGTTCCCATGCATTACTTGTTCCATCATAGAGAGAAAAGGTAGGCGATACGTATCCTCTTGGTATAGGGGCTCTTTGGACATCCTCCGTGTATGGCGACTGGTGGTGGTGGAATAGTGATGATTCTTCTTTTCCACGATTCTGCAAGAGTTTACCAAATTTTATCAAAATAAAGTTTGGTTGTTGAATGTTCTCCGGTACAGCATCACAAACACTATCCTCTCGAGGCTTTCCTTTGAGTTGTTGACTCCAGCGGCAGATCCGGAGATGTTCTGGGCCTGTTCTACTTGAGCTTGGTGTTGTTCTGGAGTTAATTATGTCGTCGAAGTTCTGAGGCAGGTAAGCACTTTTATCTGAGTAGTTGTCGTTTCTATTTGCGTTTTGTCTAGGTCATGTTGTCTATGCATCAGGTCCGTTAGGCTTGGGGGCGCTTCTTCTTTTCTGGCGTCTCCAGTGTTGAAAACATCTTCTGCACCATTGGTAGGAGGCGTAGTGTTATTTTCCGGGGCGATATTCTGGAAAGGGTTCTAAGAATTTGCACCATTGACGTTACAATGGTTGGAGAATCTAATTTCGTGACCGAGAGGTTGATCAACCCTTGCATCGGATCTGTGATCAACCCTTGCATCGGATCTAAGCTCTACCATATTTTCAAAATAATGAAAAACTAATTTTCAAGTGGTTGGAGAATCTGATTTTCGTGACCGAGAGGTTGATCTCCACATGTGGCCGCCAATTGTTAGTACCTAAAAATTACTTATAGGCAAGACAAATGCACCGCTGTTGTGACGGACCGGCAAATTAAGCCTGGCGTGCCTAGACGCGCATGCCATAACTTCCTCGACGAGCCATGATGAAGCTATGATCCGGGCCTTAAAGATAGGAAAATGCACGTTCATTCGCCCTTGCAAGTATGCTCGTGGAGCATGATGCAGCTAACTTGGCTTCCACACCGTTATAAACTTACCCTTGTCCGCAAAAGGGTATAAGGCCATAAGGCCAAGGCCAATGCATTCTTGCATGCATCACTGGCTCTACCTCAACGTATGATTTTCATTACTGAATATCCTATCTATCTGAGAAACCGTCAAACTATCGAGTCTTGTCCAAGCATAAGGCATATGCCTTGGACTTAGGCACAAACCATTCTAAGCCTTTTGCCAATTCCGTAACTTACCCCGCTTACCAACTATTTATAACTTGATAGGAAGTATGAGCATCCACCTGCTGGCATGCAACTAAGCCTCATCAAGCTTGGCCACAATCATATCTTGCATCGAGCTACCGAGCTTAGATGATATGAGGGGCCAACGTGCTGGACCGGCAATGCTCCAACTCATTGCGGCTGCCTACGTACCCTTCCCTACTCCAAAGGGATCAAGCACAGACCGTAGTTCATCCGCGATGGGACAAAAACTTAAACCAACTCGTTTGCAAGGACGTGGCCTAGCAATAATGGTAATGGCCTGGTCAGTTGTTTATGGGTGAAAACTATTTCTGCAGGTTTTGGTAATTTGGTGTGTGTGGATGAGAAATGAGTCTAAACCTTAAACAAATACACTACACGGGAGTGCTTGTAGATTCGAGAAATCAATCTGTGCAAATCCGGCCTAAACCAAGAAATGGCCGTTCCAGACTTGTTTCGATCACAAAGTGAAGGAGATGGGGTTGATCTTAGGGAGGGAAGCGAAGAAGGTGTTGAGATTGTGAAGGTGTTGGCTATATATGACTTGTATCAAAAAGCTGGACTGGCTTGCAGGATGTAAGCTATTAGTTCCGGTGTTTGAATACGATTGTATCAACACTTGCCTCTGTTGTCTGGACTTGTTCCTGTTTTTTGGAAATAGGGAGGAGAACCTATGTATACAAGTCATTTGAGCCATATTCACGTCTCTCATGGGAAGTGGAGGAAGTGGAGTTGTGTGTTAGTGTTACACGACCAGTCTTGCCCACTTCTCATGTCATCTCTAACCTTCCATGACTTCCTGACACGTTCTTGTGATGGCGCGTTGCACGCTACACGCTGTAAACCGCCAGACCAATACCCCAGTATGTATCCCCCAGTTTGTGACATGATTGATGTCTCGAGTGTGTGGATCGTGGGACCCACAGAAAGTAGCATGTAATGCTCGATTAAATAACTAAGTTATTTAGGAAGTCGATACCTGTGAAGTATCATGTGTATTCTATGCAGGTCCTGCATCATGATGTGGTAAAGTGACGGGTGGTGATCACCATGATGCCTCACTGAACAATTAACTCCTGACCAAGGTTGTATAACCAAGCCGGTGAAGTTGGACGGACGAGATGATCTTTGAGACACTCATCTGCGACTGTTGATGGAATTATGGTATTTGAAGAGGTGCGCAAGCATCACTCTTCAGCTTGGTCGAATCCAAGCTTGGGATATAATTTTGACAGGGCCGATCGTGCATGTGTGTAGACGACATGAAAGTGTAGGCGCCCATATCCCATTGTCTCGTGAAAGTGTGATCTGGGCCACTCAATTTGTCCGGCGAAGTTGATTGGTCAAGATCGATTTGCAACAGAAATCTGGTGCCGCAAAAGCCGCGCATCATGCCAATTTTGGGCACGCGTTCCAAGACGACCAAGCTTGGTCGGTCTTGGCCGATCAGCCTGGTGTGCATACGGTGGAATGGTGTATATACCTGTACTTCATCGTCCCATAGAAACGTGATCTAAGCCACTCAATTTGTCCGGTAAACTTGAGCGGTCGAGATCAGTTTGTGGTTGGGAAGTGTGACCACGCCTAGCTTGGTCGCGCGAATCAAGGTGTACAGCCAAGTTTGGTCTTGGCCGATCGGGTGTGGAGATAGGTGGGCCCACATTGATCGTGTTGATACTTACCGGACCTGCTTAGTTTATTCCTGGACCCTTCATTCGTGTAGGGGAAAATGGACGCTCGTGATTGCGACACAAACCCTAATTAGGTTTTGTCGGCCGTGTGTCATACCCAGTTTGGGCGCACGAATCAAGACGACCAACCATAGTTGGTCCTGATCGATCAGTCAGGTATGTAGGTGGGCCCATGGTGTTTGTGTTGACATGCTCTGGGCCCTTTGAATCTACATCTACACCCTCCATCTATGCCTGCGAAGATGGATGGTTGAGACTATTTTGCGATACATGTAATGTGCCGCAAACCCTAATTTAGGGTTTTTCGTCCATACTGCTCTGGTTTGGACGGTTTGGCAAGCTATGCCACCCTTTTGGGGAGGCCGACCATGCGGGGCACGCGTTGGGTCGGTAGTGAATATTCCAATACCTGCTTGGGGTCATGGATTCAATATAAGCCATCCAATTATGCTGGTGAAGTTGGATGGTCGTGATCGTTTTTGAGACTGATATGGTCAGTTCAGGTTCAAACATGCTCAATCGAGCTAGTATAACACACCGAGAGTTGTAGCCTGTATGGGTATTTCGTACATGCTTCATTATTAATATTTGGAGATTCGTGTTGCTCTGCTGAGAACAACACTCAGTCGTCATGCCACACCGGTAATGAGTACAGGAAATACAAGGCTGGTCATGCATTAATTAATAATGTCAAATTCACAGGGTATATGGGATTGTTGCTACATGCTCCAACCTGGATGAATTTTGTGTATTTAATTCACAGAATACTGGGATTGTTGCCACATGCTCTACTCTAGGTGAATTAGTAAGGTGAAGAAGTATTCATCACTTATTAATGGCTTTATCTTTTGCAAGATGTTAGCGCATAATTTTGGCTTTTACAATTTCAGCCCTTAAATGAAAATACACCATCAACATCAGTATATGCCGTTTCATCAAAATGCACATGATTATGCATTATCGGGTCCGCAGCATGGCATAGTGATGCCTTCGCATCATATGCCCCATTTCCAAGGCTACAAATCTATAAATGAGACTTAGGCATCATTTATACTCTTTCGGCAAAGCTGTGAAGCTTACTTGGTGCATGGTCCGCATATGCACCTTCAACCAACTACCCCTCCCTACATATGTTAACTTGCAATTTCTACAACTTAGAAAAAGGGAGCAAAAATCATTCACCAGGTGCCACAATGATTGCGTACAATGATCGCGGCACAATGATTGCGCAACACTCGTTCAGCCATCCCTCTCTGTCCTGATGCACAATGATTGTGCAATATTGGCTCTAGGCCAATCTTCTGCACAATGCGCAATGATTACGCTGCAACGCTAAAGGCCATCTACCCAACTGGCCTAATGCATCATGATGATGCAACATTGGCTCTAGGCCAATATTCCTCTTAACGCGACAGAAACTTGAGATGAAGCTTCATCTCATGCCATGGAGCATCTTTTTGCATGCGCCATGTTAAAAACACGGGGTGTTACAGCTGTGGTACTTTCTATTTAGGTTCGAAAATCAAAATCGAACAGGACAAGCGTAAACTACGATAGTAGCCGTTCCGTCCTGCTTCGGTCACGAGGAGAGGAAGATGGGTTGATCTTATGGGAGGGAATTAGAAAAGTTTTGAGAAAATGGTAATGGTATTGAATCGTGTGTTTTGGTTATTGAAAACTATGAAGAATAACAAAGCTTTTTTTTGGGTATTGAAGCTTGTTCTGTTTTTTAAATAGACGAAGGGGCCTATTTATAGTAGTTTGGAATAAACACTTCCTTTGTCGTAAGCAATGTAGGTCGTGAGATTGTGGAGAGATGGAGAACATGGATATGATGTGTTAGGAAAACCGTGGGTTTCCTAGTTTAAGTCTGTTTCCACATTGAGTGGATTTCCTAATCTAGGTTTGATAAACTTTAGGAAATAGTTTAGTTTCCTAATAGAAGACTTATACTTTGGTGACCAAGTTTGTGTTCTCTATATATATGAGTAGAATTGTAGGTTTGTAGACATCCAAGCTAGAAGAGTGGTAAATCCTTATGCTTAGGATTTTGGTCTCTTTGTTAGGGAGGGTCGTGTGCTACCGTGGAGGTTAATATCAGTTGTAGAGAGAGGATTTTGGTGTTCGAGTGTTTAGGGTTTGGGGCTTTGCCCTAAACCAAGTTTCTAGTATTTCCATGTTTCTCCTCTGTTATTGGTAACCATGAAGAATGCGTAAAAGAGAAGACAGGAGGCTGGTTTGAAGAATGGTTAGATAATTGGTTTCTATGGTTTCTTCGATGGTGTTATCGGGTATGTCTTGTTAACTATTTGGGTCTTGTCTTGGGTTGCGGAAAGAGCATGTAATGGTCTTTGATTTAATGGAAGTTTTTCTGGTGGTGTTGGCCGTGGATGTAGCCGGTAAAGGTGAACCACGTATATCTTGTGTTGTGGTTGTGTGTTTTTTTATCTCCTGTCTCTTTCTTATTATTTCTCCCATGTTTGGTTCAAATCACCAATTTCCCTTTATGATCCTGATTTCCGTTGCGCTCGGGGTGCCAATTTTCCTAACAATTGGTATCAGATCCCAAGGACGGACTGGTGTGATTGAACCTGGAATTGAATGATGGTTTATTGTTCGGGTGGAGAAATATTTTTTGAGGATAATGTTTCAACCGGTGTTTACACAAAGATTGATTTGTGATGTGATTTACAAATCAGAGGTTCAACTTGGTAGAAGTGAATGCTCTTCGTTTAGTTTTTTATGATGTAGTATGGGATGCAAAATAAGGACAAATGAAGTGGAATACATATTTACTTCTTGAAGAGTGTTAGTAATCATACACTATAAAGAATGGGTTACAAATTTGAAGAAAGGATGGGGCCGTGAAGTCTCATGTAGAAGCAAGTTCAGCAACGCTTCGAAGTTATGCACGAGATGTTATAGATTTATGTTCTTAAGTCTATGTTAAAGTATTCTTGATGAATTGCACTGAATTTCAAGAATGTGCCCGATCTCGGAAGCATGTACCACAAAATTATGGGAATTCACACGGTATATATTCCGAGCAAGTATGTTGGGTGTGATGGTGGTAAAAAGTATGTCAAATTGGTGATGGATTTGGGTATCGCTCAAAGGATTAAGCCTGTTAATCACAGTGGAGATATCTGATGGTTTGTTTCAGATACACGGTAATCTTGACATGTGCTGGAGTATGATATTGAAGCTAATTTTTCCTTTCTGGATTAGAGTTCAATATGTAATTAGCTTACTGGTTAGGTGAAGCTAATGGTAATTCTTCTGGATGGTTCTCTTGGTGATCAATGGTGAAGTCTGTCCAAGGATTCATTGATTGTGATTGAAGATTTTCATGGTATTTGTGAGGGATGGCCAGTTTCACAAGTGTTCTTCATGAAGAAGATGGTTTGAAGACATTTATCAACATCATGGTGTTTTGGTCGAAGAGATGGTTCTATGAAGATGGAAGTTCGTGTCGGAGCTTCAAAAGTAATTCTACGGTTATATAGAGATGGTGAAAAACTATGGTGGAAGATGGAGGTGATTTCCTTTGATCGTCCCATGCTTGAAAGTATGATCCGAGGTGGAGATTGTTAGGAAAACCGTGGGTTTCCTAGTTTAAGTTTGTTTCCACATTGAGTGGATTTCCTAATCTAGGTTTGATAAACTTTAGGAAATAGTTTAGTTTCCTAATAGAAGACTTATACTTTGGTGACCAAGTTTGTGTTCTCTATATATATGACTAGAATTGTAGGTTTGTAGACATCCAAGCTAGAAGAGTGGTAAATCCTTATGCTTAGGATTTTGGTCTTTTTGTTAGGGAGGGTCGTGTGCTACCGTGGAGGTCAATATCAGTGTGAGAGAAAACTTGTAAAGAGAGGATTTTGGTGATCTAGTGTTTAGGGTTTGGGGCTTTGCCCTAAACCAAGTTTCTAGTGTTTCTCCTCTGTTATTGGTAACCATGAAGAAGGTGTAAAAGAGAAGATAGGAGGATGGTTTGAAGAATGGTTAGAGAATTGGTTTCTATGGTTTCTTCGATGGTGTTCTCGGGTATGTCTTGTTAACTCTTTGGGTCTTGTCTTGGGTTGCGGAAAGAGCATGTAATGGTCTTTGATTTAATGGAAGTTTTTCTGGTGGTGTTGGCCGTGGATGTAGCCTGTAAAGGTGAACCACGTATATCTTGTGTTGTGGTTGTGTGTTTGTTTATCTTCTGTCTCTTTCTTATTATTTCTCCCATGTTTGGTTCAAATCACCAATTTCCGTTTGTGATCCTGATTTTCGCTGCGCTCGGGGTGCCAATTTTCCTAACATGATGGAGGTGAGGTGAAATAAATTAGGGAAGTTTCTGGAGAACCCCTTTTTACCATATCCATTATCTCTCTAACTGCTATAACCGTCACCACTACTTTAACTTTTCACATGGGATGTTGCCACGCCACATGTTGTTGTAAACCACCAGACCAATACCCCATGAAAAATCCCCCCATGTGACATATTTTGATGTTTCTTAGGTGTTTTAGATGAGCTATGGATTTAATCTTGTTTAGGCTAAATTGTAGCCATTGATATGCCATATGTCTTATAGGCATGTTGAATCGTATTGTGTGGAGTTGTTGTGAGAAGCAACTTGTCCATGGCCAGCTAAAGTGTCGTGGCATTCTCATAGCCTATTGAGGCGCTAGAAGAAGGCTTGGCACGTTAAAAGTTAGTTATGATGCCATAAATTAGCATGGCATGTTAGTGGCGTAAAAGTGGCATAGCATGTCCGCACTTTCTGCTACAGCTAAGATAGAGAGAAATATTCCAGGACATAATCTTCACATGAGATATAAGAATGCTAAATAATTGTATGGCCTTTAACATGATATGCACATGGCTTATTATGGTTATAAAATACGAAGTGGCATAATGGCCTATAATGGTGCTGTCATTGCTCGTTGTGGCGTTATAATTGGCCTAATGAGTTGAGACCTAAAAGATGGCTCAATGACCTTGGCCTTTGCCGCCACAACTGAAATTAGATCTAGTGGGAGCTATCGGCGTGAGATGGCATGGTGGCTTAGTGCCATATTAGGGTTTGGCACGCTATGGCCTTTAATGGTGCTAGCGCTGGCTAGGTAAGCTGCGGTTTGTAGCAGCCTAGTGTGTTTTGCCTTGGCCACGACGAATAAGAGAGGAATGATGGGGAGATAACGTGGCCATGAGCTAGTTAAGCTAATACGCAATTTATGGGAGTTGTGATAGCATATTTTGGATCCAAAAGTCGCGTGTGGCATGTTGTTGGCCCAAGGTACCGCTACGAATTAGCTTAGCAAGTTGCGGCACATCATGCCGAAGGCTCTTATGCCAAAATAGTCGGATCTCATCCTAGAAATTGACTTTTATAGCATATGTGAGACATTGTAGCACGTCCATAGCCATTCATAGAGGTTGGGCCAATGCACGTTTAGCCATGGATCGATATTGGCCGATTATGGCATAGGAATGATACGAATAGGCCATGGCCTAGAATTAGGGTTTGGCCTCAATTTGGGCAAGGCTATTAGAATGGGATTCCTATTTCAACGCGGATAGCCAAATTGGATGTGGAATAGATCTAAGCTAACATGAGCGGAGCATGAGCTAAGATTAGATCCCTTTTTAGGCTGTTGATTGGCCATGGCCCCTAATATTTATGGTTTCACAAACTTAGCGATGATATGTTTATGACCCGTAGGGGTAGATTAGTACATATTATGGCCTTGACCATAGCTGTCCAAGGTCCCATGAAGTCGTAGTTCATGTGCTATGCGCTTGGCCGCGGCTGGCCAAGGTCCCGTGAGCTATAGTGGCTACTCCATGGACTTGGCCACAGCTAGACAAGGTCCTTTAGAGTCGTACCTCATATGCCATGGCCTTGGCTGAGGCTGGCCAAGGTTCGGTAATGTCGCAAATTATGTTATGTCGCAGCTTCCCTGGCCTTGCCCAAAATTTGGCCAAGCTGCATACGCGCGGTGGGCTAGGCCACAAGCTTGGCCGTAGTTGCCTGAGCTGAAATAGGTAGCAAGCTTTGCTACAGACTTGACCAAGGTAAAACCAAGTTGTATTAGACGCGGCAAGCTATGCCACGAAGCTGGCCAATGGATAGGAAAACTTAAGGTTTGCATCTTGGTCTTGATTCATGGCTTGTAAGCGTAATAGTGGCTATGCTACAATTCCGAACGTAGCTTGCCATATTGTGATTGGCTATGTTATAGACTTGGACGATTGCTTTGAGATGATTCCAACCATGCCATTAGTCTATTATTATCTTAACTAGAGCATTATGAGCTGCAGCAGTTGTATTATGGCCTTAGCCATAGCTAGCTAAGGTATTATGGGATATGCAGTATACGCTATGGGATTGGCTATGCCTGGCTGATGGGCTGTTGTAGGCTCAACAAATTAATAAAGATATTTCCCACTAATTAACTAGTAACATATATAGCGGTAGTAAGAGATCGTTCCCACAGAGAGCTGTGTGATTGATAGTATATTTGATCAGCAAAATAAAGTAAATAACAAGGGGGGATTGGTTTTTAAGATAAATAAAAAGACAATAAGAAGAAAAGGATGATTAAGGAATCCTTTGCCGTTACCAAGCGATAACAGGATTAATATACTTATCTATCTTTTGTTAGAATCATTCATTACCAACCATAGAATAACAGCTAGATCAGTGTTATCCCCAAAAATCCGTGTACCACGGATATGGAAGCTCTCCAATATCAAATTTTATCCAACCGAACCACCAAGTAGTAGCTTACTCAAGGTGTAATCCAATCGAACGCTTTAAGCTTTGTGAATTAGGTTAATCCCAATAGTTAAACTCTTAACTCAAGGTTTACTTGCTGGTGTTGTTTTCACTCGCAATTGCTCCACAGAATCCCTATGCAAGTTATCGCGATTTCTCCTTGTGTAGAGAGTTATTCGACGATTACTTATCTCCTAACTTCTACTAGAAATAGAACGATCAATAGGTCAATCTAGCGTGCACTCCAAATCAATCTAAGAATCACTCATAAACCCTAGATATGGTAAAAAAACAAACGATGATCATAAAAACTCTCAATATATTTGTATTAATAATAAAGCTTCACGCTTAGAACATTGAATTCATCCTTGATCAACAAAGGATTTAGCTACTCATATTACAAATAAGATGAATAATGGTGTTTTTCCCCCTAAAGGGGTAAACCCTAGGTTTTTGATGTAGAATAAACCCTAGCTTGTGATATGAGATGTATGATCTCCTCTTTGGAAGGCCTAATACCTATTTATATAGGTTTACATTGCTTGGCCTTCAAGTATCCTAGTCGGTTCCGGAAACCGACCAAAAAAGTAGTAAAGAAAGGCCCTAAAAATAGTTCGGGAGTTTTGGCCTTCATGGTTTGCGAACCACGTTTGCGAACGAAATACTTATATAAAATCCAGGGAATTTCGTTTGCGAGCTCAGTTTGCAAACGAAATTCCAGTTGCCCCCGTTTGCGAACAAGCTTATCTTCGGTATTTGATAAAACTTGTTTTGGCCATAACTTCTTCGTCCGAACTATGAATGACCTCATATTTTTTTTTGCATTCTTTTTGTAACTGAGTTCTCTTCAAGATGGTGATAATAAATCCTGAATTTTAATGAGTTAAACTTGGTCTTTGGCCCGTCTCTTGATTTTGAGCGTTTTGCTCCTTTTCGTCGCAGTTCTTCCACTTCTCTTGG
Organism: Papaver armeniacum; assembly: GCA_023531295.1. Lineage (NCBI taxonomy): Eukaryota > Viridiplantae > Streptophyta > Magnoliopsida > Ranunculales > Papaveraceae > Papaver > Papaver armeniacum. The sequence continues at coordinate 73,794 of JAJJWW010018473.1, read as the reverse complement.
ACTTGGGCACTTGGATACTTGCAATACTTCTCTTCTTAGATATTTTTAGCACTTTAAAGCTCCTTTTTGGATGATTCACCTAATAGAGACAAATAAGAGAAAACAAGAGTAATAATACGAAAATATGCAAGAATAATAGCTAAAACAAGTATGGAATGGACACTAAAATCATATGAATTATGCACTTATCACTAGCCAATGTGCCGCAATCCTTATGCCATTAATCATGATTTGATTATCATATGGTTACAATCTAGGGTTTGAGTTTATGGAAATGTATCATGCATAGATTTGAAGCATAATGATATTCTAGTACAAATTTGAATACGATAGTGCCGCCATAGTATGTTCAGGGAACTCGACCGTGGGAGTTTGCGACTTGAGACGATACTCGATATGACTATATATTAAATCTAATACTTTAAGTAGCATGTTAATTCAGGAATGGTGTCAAATTCTATTCTGAATATAAATAATGCATTTTATGTAGCATAAAAGGCGCATATATTGGCGCACATGAAATAACGAGGTTTCTGATGGGGAAAGCCCTGAAATTTGTCATGAATATACACATTTAGAATATCTATAGGACTACTGGGTCCGTGAATTGAATACACTTTATTGATTCTCTTGCGGAATACAAAATTTTTAATTCAGATTTTCTAATCCTGATGCCGGTCATGGATTTTCATTATGTTTCTGTAACTAGGGCAAGGCTATTTTACCATGGTTGTCGTTGTCAAAAACTCACCATCGACATACGTGTACCTACATCCAGTTCGTGAGTTATTTTTTCATGGTACGTGTACCGGGTTTGTATACCCTTAAGACAAAACCGAGTTCAGGAGTTCACAGAAATTTTTCGGTATGCATATTAGGTATGTGTACCAACCTGAGTTCACGAGCAAAAGAACTTTTTTGGTTTGCATACTTGGTATGTGTACAAAAAATCCTTACCGAACTATAGCTACGCCGGTACGTATACCGGGTATATGTACTCGGCTCTGGACCTATAACAGTTTGCGTTAGTATGTAAGCTGGTACGTGTACTGTCCTGTATACATATTTATAGTAGTTCTATATCTCTCTATTAATCAATTTGAAACATTCTAGAATAACATCAATGACACATATCATTGTTCCAGGCTATTTTCAAATGATAAAATCTTGAATTATAATTTAGGTCATAAACAATAAATTGTTCTTAACCAAATTCATCAAGTATAAACAAATGTTCTTAAGCTTCGTCAACATATTTCGAGAATAATTAACAAGAAAAACTTGACTCGAAATTTATGTTATGCATGTAAAGTCCAATTTAGTCATGCGACAATATCTCATAGATAGAAAGGTGAAAACTTGAGTAATGTGTAGTTCAATCTTCACTTACCTTTTGTTGATGAAGTTCTCCAAAAGCTTTGGTTGATCTTCGCCTTCAAATGGTATAACGCAGTGATGTCTGGTACTCAACTACACACTTCTATCATAATCCGAGACTTGACTAAATGTAGACTAGAAATCAAGATATAATTTTGATCAAATAAATTTAATTACAAGCTTGAGATAGCAACACTTGTGAGTTCGACCGAGCAATGCTCTCACACAAACCTCTGGGATATGATAAGCATATATTTTAAGAATATCTAAAAGATATTGAATTTCGTTTCAGGATCTTTCCTTGAGTACCAAAGGAAAATACTTGAATATTAAGACATGAGAGTTTAACACATGTTCAAATCACTATAGTGACATATTATGAACATTCCGAGTTCAAGCCGTGTACATCTCGATATTTGCAGAAAACCCGAAGATAACAAATATATCATAATTTATAAACACGATTGAACTATGTCAGTATCGGTCCCAGGATCGGTCCTTACGACTAGGGATCGGTCCTGGGATCATACCTGAATTCCATTTCAACTAGGAAATAACGTTTCGCAAGTCTACTTCCTTAAACTATATTTATGAAATTGCTTCCCAACATAATCTCAAAGGTTGAATTCATCAGGAAGTTCAATACACTAAATAATAACAAGTTACCTATTAGTGTAATGTCGATTCACGAATTCCATGGTAAAACTATACTTCGTAAATTCATATAATCAAGTTATATGAAACAACTAGTATATCTTTCATTAATATCTTGATCATAGTCTAATGACCGGGTCACAATTACTATAAACAAGTAAACAAACTTTACTATGTATGTTATGTTTTCAATAAATACTGACTTGAAAGAACAAATATATAAGTGGAACAAGTCAAGTCTGTTGTAACTGAACTCGAACTGAAGGAAAATGTATTCATTGATGCTGATACGTCTTCAGGTTCTTCATGAGTAAAAAGAGAAAGCCTTAACATTTATACGTTCTTAGTCTAACCTAACGCAGTTGACTCTAGTAATCAAACCAAGCATCTTCGAGTTTTGGAACTAAAATATGACAATCAAATTTGACATACCAATGATTGGTGGGTTCAACCGAGCAATGCTCTAACATAGCTCTTTATTAACTTCCATCTTACGAGTTGTCATGTTTTTGGTTCTTTAATAACTCTTGGATTTTGAACACTAATTACGCAGTAATAAGCCATGGTTGACCTTTTGTGAGAGTGTGATATTGGTGGTGCTGATTGAGATTAGTTATGTGTTATTTTTGGCTTTTCAAGATGTTTCTGTTTTGAAGATATGGTTCATAGAGCTAAGAATAAGAGCCCTATAATGAAAGAGATTTGGTTGCTTGTTGTGTGTAATGGTGCTGTTAATATATAGCTGCGCAGAAATTCCATGTCACTTGAGAAAAGGGATTGGTTTGCTACTAGAATACAAAAGAAGATTATGTCTACTGTGCATGAGTGCAGATGAAGGATGAGGGGATATATGTTCAACTATGTCTATGATCTTCAAATTCTGCAATGTTTTGGTTTAGCAGAATTACTAAGAGGTAGCAGATTATTAAATGTGAATGGAAACTGCCTGAATAAAATCATACTTTATTATGTTGTGATGGTTCCTCTACAGAGTCATAACTGAGTTTATTTGCAAAAGTGATCAAGGAGATTATGTTTTTGCTATGAGTGGCTTGGAGTTCTATCTAAATTTGCGGCTAAATCTATGGCGATTATTATTTCTTTGGAATGGGCTTGTGAAGATGTTTTGTAGATGTGAAGCTGGTGTCTGATTTTATATCTTTTTCACCAAGTTTTTGCAAGAATGAGGTGCTTTGGGTTATAAAAGCTAGGTGGTATCGCATATTGAGAATTCCAAGGAGAATTAGATTTGATCATGTTTACAGAGAAATGAATTTTTCCTCTTATAAGCTAGCGAAAAGGGATGATAAAATGAAAAGTGGAGAAATTGAAATGTTTGACAATAAACCTCATTGTTGGGATTGATTGAGCATCAGGGGCACTTTATATTTTATAGGTTTAGTGAAGTTTAGCGTCCTATATGTTTCTAGTTCAGTATTCTTCCGTTTAGAGTCTCTTTTGTAACATAACATTATGTTGTTTTTGTAATTTGATTTAGTGACTAATGCAAATTTATCAAAAATAAAATAAATGACGCATCAACAACCTAAAAACTCAATCTTACTCCAGAATAAAAGTATCACTGATGTAGCTTACTCTCTCTCCTATTGGCTGGTGAGCGTAACCGTGCGCTCTCATTGGCTCGGAGAAAACCCATTCGTATTCGTCAGATGAAATTTCGTGAGATATGGTGCGTTGATCTGAAAATGTGTGGTGTAGATTGGGGAGGTGGTTGGTACACACCCGACGGACAGCCCTCATTATTTAGAAATTGCTATATTAATTTCTTGTATTTATTGTGAAAATCCAGAAAATAAAGAAAACTACTATATTAATTTCGGACATTTATGATTAAAAAAAAAATCAATTCATCATATTTATGGAATAAAATAATAAGATTTATATTTTTTGAATCTTTTACAATTTCATGTATTTATTATCAAAAATCCAGAAAATAAAGAAAACTATTATATTAATTTTGGACATTTATGACTAAAAAAAAAAATCAACATATTTATGGAATAAAAAAATAAAATTTATATTTTTTGAATCTTTTATAAGGAAAAAAAATTTCTAAAAATGACTATATTAATTTTTAGCATTAATGATAAACATCTAAAAAATCCAGACATGTTTATGCGTTAAAAAAAAACTGACAACATCTAAAAATTACTATATTAATTGATATTTTAAATTAATATTTATGTTTCGAGTATCTAAAAAAATCTAATTATTTACCGAACACAATCTTAAATCTTACTAATATAAACAAAGCCAATGATTAATATACATATCCAATGCTATCATAGCAGAAAGGTCGGATTTGACTAGATTTTATGATCTGAACCGTATATAATTTAAAAAGAAAAGAAAACAATAATTATTCTTATGCGACAAAAGGTATGGAAAAAATAATCATACTACAAATATACGAAAAAAATTCCAAGTATATAATATTTCTATATTTGTTGAAGAAATTACTTTTTATGTTGCAAATATTTAACTAATTTTGGAAGTCCCCTATGTTTTTTCTTTTTTAATTGTCTTCAGACATGTTTATGCGTTAAAAAAAATGACAACATCTAAAAATTACTATATTAATTGATATTTTAAATTAATATTTATGTTTCGAGTATCTAAAAAAATCTAATTATTTACCAGAACACAATCTTACAAGTTCCATTAATATCGTTAATTTACTAATATAAACAAAGCCAATGATTAATATACATATCCAATGCTATCATAGCAGAAAGGTCGGATTTGACTAGATTTTATGATCTGAACCGTATATAATTTAAAAAGAAAAGAAAACAATAATTATTCTTATGCGACAAAAGGTATGGAAAAAATAATCATACTACAAATATACGAAAAAAATTCCAAGTATATAATATTTCTATATTTGTTGAAGAAATTACTTTTTATGTTGCAAATATTTAACTAATTTTGGAAGTCCCCTATGTTTTTTCTTTTTTAATTGTCTTCTATAATCAAATTATCAAATAATCTCAAATTATAATAAACTATATAAATTCTAAGATATCGATTGATATTATTACCAAAACCAAATATTTTTTAAAGTTTAGTGACTCTTTATATAAGGAACTATAGCAAGAACCGCATTTGTTTACGTACTATTTTTTTTTCTTTCATAGATGTTTGTTTTCTTTCGTGGTAGTTTTTCTATTGTTTCTTGAAATTGAGATTTCTGATGGCTAATCTATTTTCGTTATTTGATTTGTAGGTACAATCAATACCTCCAAAAAAAGTTGCGGCAAAGGGAGCGCTCATGAATACTGATATTAGAGGTGAATAAATTCATTTAATACGACTTCTATTGGTTTTAGGATTTTGTTTTCGGATTTTTTTTTTTATTATTAGATAAAGAGTATTACATTAACTAGTTGGAAGCCTAACAAGCTAAGCTCCAACAACATATTACTACATTAATTGAACAGGTTGCTGTGCTAGCCTACCATCGAGCCTCATGGGTAGCCTAACCAAGGAGGGTGTCGAAGCGGATGGGGGGGCTGAGGTTGTGACACAAGGGGGCAAGCTAACTCTAGCTTCCATGTTAATTTCTGCAATATTACGTCATTGGGGAATCGAACCTGGGACCTCCTAGAACGCATGCAACTTTAGGGAACGGGGATGACCAGCTGAATTTTTTCTTGATGTTTAATTGGTGTTTACATTTTTCGTCTGGACTACATACGAGGAGAAGCATACAAGGTACCAAGCTTAATAGTAACTCCATTTTCTTGATCAAATGCTTATAAGAGCCTAATTTTAGAAAAATCTATAAAAAAAAAAAATTAATAAAACATCAGCATTATTGGTTGTTTCATCAAATTTGTTTTATGGATGGTGCTATTCTATCATTTTCTGGATTAATAATTTTTGGTACGGCCTCCGTAATAACGTGATCGTGCAAGTATTACTCATATTTTCATACTCATTGCATTATTGAAATTACTTATTCATCCATTTGCATGTCCAGATTTTGGATGGGATCCTATATTTCAACCAGATAGCTATGATCTGATGGGACCTAATGTAACCTATATTTATTCCATGTTATATTAAAGGTGACAAAAATATGTATATATATATATATATATATCCAAATTTGAAATACCCATGTTTATGTGTGCTTCTACATTAATTGTAAGAATCTACATTTATTCCATGTAATTAAGAAAATTTAAACTATTTTTAGGAAACACAAATGTGATATTTATAGAATTATCTATATATATCATGTGTGTGTGTGTGTATGAGTATACTAAATGCAGATATCTATCTTAAAAAGTAAAAAGAATAGATTTTTTTTTGATATTTATTAATATTGTTTCCAAAACTTTTTTCTTTTTGTAGTTTATTAATTCTTATATATATATATATATGGTTGGAGCAAAGGCAAACAGATTGTCAGCATGCGTGGCTTCTTTTGCAGACTGATTTGCGTTTGTTGGTTGTTTAGAAGGTGTGCTCAAAGGTTTTCTGTTGTATTTCAAATATATTGCCGCAAGGAAAGATATCTTGATAGCATGAAGTGTTCGGTAAATCTCTTTGTCTCTTTAAACCTTTTAAGTCTTTACATATGCATATGTGCAAGAATAAAATATTTAGGTTTATTGCATGGTGTCTATAATCGGGTTTGTAGCAGTGAAATCATTTTTTTTTCTTTATGCTCTTAGGTCGTGTTTGGTATCCTGGATATCCCATCCTAGGTTGGGTTATCCTGTTAAAATGTGTTTGTCTCACTGCAATTCCAATCCTGGATAAGGATTACTAAACCTTCCTTGATTTTAGGAAGCTAAAAAAGTGAGGTTAAGGTATTCTTCCAAATACCTGGGATACATGTATCCTCACCTGGGTTAGATAGTTATTTTTAGGGCTGCACATGGGACAAGATGATCCAGGTTTCTTATGAACCTCAGTACTGCACTGAGTTGACCGGGTCTTCATTTTGAGGACTGATACCTGTACATATACATGTACATGGAGTTGTACATGTACCTATAAGACCAGTCCGGTACTGACCGGTACCGGGTTTTTACCTTCAATATTTGTTGCACAACATAATCAATGACAGTGAAAGTAGAAATTGAGTAATACCAACATCACACAACACCCAAATTTTGTTTGAGGCATTAACACAAACAGGTTGTGTGCAGAAACTCGCTTCACAGACAATTGATTGTATAGATTACAAATTAAATAAGTAAAAATAGAGAACATCAAACAATCTGCAATAAAAATCACAAGGATTTTTCATTAACACAAATTAGAGAGTACCCAACTCAACATTCTAAACCCAGATCAATTCTTCCTTTCTCTGTGCTTGATTACTTCAACACCAACTCCACCATTATTTCACCATTATCAGTCAAATCTCGGAATATGAAGGTGGTGGTATCCGTTTATGCGGAGAAGATGAAGGTGGTGGTACGGGAAAAAAAAGAAGAGAGCAGAGAAAGGGATGAAGCGAGTGAAAGAGGTAGTTAGCCTTAACCTAAAATCAACAGCCCAGATTAAAATCTACAAATTTTATCAAGGGTGTAAATTGATCGGTTCTATGGGTACCGGGGTGGCCGGGAATCATAGCAGAACCGGTACATGTCCCGGTATACACCGGTTCTCATATCCTATTCCCAGTCCTTGTACCGGCTACACCGGTTCCGGTCCGGTTTTTCCGGTTCCAGACCGGGTCTTGTGCAGCCTTAGTTATTTTCCTTTAAAATAAATATTTGTCTAAGAAATAATTATTTATATTAACCTATTTCTGTAGTCAAACAAACACAAGTTAACCTAGCCCAAGATATGATAGAATTTTAGACAAACACCATTAAAACTAACCATTAACAAGGTTATCATAAATTAAATTAAGATAAACTTTTCCAGGATATGTTATCCCGTTTCCAAGCTCCCAAACGGACCCTTAAGATACTTCTTTGCTTTGTACTTTTGTTCCGCAGTTACTGGTATTATGAACACAATACATAAACGTGGTTACGTGGCAATAGAATCATTTATTTTCCTTTATTTTTTCTAGGATTCCTCTTTGATTTTAGTTAGCCCATGGTAATTGTCCTACCAGCTGAAATAACAATCGGCTTTCTTGGCCAAGCCAAATCTGCTGGACAAGGTTTATATTTAAACTATGCTTATCATGTTCCAAATGTGGATTTACAAATCTGCCGACGTTATCACATACTCGACATATCATAAGCATTCGCTCCGTAAAATATAATTTAGGTTGATATATAGTTGATAGTAAATTTTGTTTAACATTAATAGTTGTAGTTTTTGTGGGGAAACCGAGGTTACGTTCATCTCGAAACGGCATGCTTCCATAGAAGTCAATTCCATAAAACATCCTACTTTCGATAACTTAGCTCGAATCCGTCTCTTAGATCTTTAGATTAGCATGATCGGATAATACTAGCACGAATATATAGTTAATACAATAATAGACAATCACACACGACACAAAGATTACGTGGTTCACCTACCCTTTGTAGGCTACATCCACGGACAAAACCACCCCGAGAATCTTCATTATCATAACAAGTTATTACATCGACACTTTATATAATCAACTAGTTGTGTAACCCACTAGCGCTAAACGTTAGAAATAACAAGACATATTACGAAGAGTTTACCTCTTACTTTGTTCTTCTTCTTCTTCCATAAACCTCCACCGCCATGGTTGCTTCAACTTTAGACAAGAACACGAAGAACATCATGAATTCTAGCTTCTCCCACACGAACCCTAGAAACCCTAGATTTCTCCCATACCCGCTCTTTCTACAAGTCACTCTTCTCACACAGATTTTGCCCCATCACCAACCATTGTAGGACACAACGGTTGTGACCCAAACACTCTCATAAAGAGAGGATTCTCCAAGAGAATGAATTTCTACTCACAATATAAGCCCTCTTATATAGTAGACAAATCCTTGCTCCCCAAGTCTTAGAACTCCTAAAAATAGACTCAAACCTTAATTAGAAAATCCTAAACTATGAAACCACATAACTTGGGAAACACCCAAGTTACGTTCCGGTAAGTTCTGAAATGTTCACGGAACAAAACCCCAACAATCACCACCTTTTGTGACATGAACAAAACCTTCGTCTTCAATCCAACAAAGCATGAATATTTTCCACCTTATACGAGGCCATCCTCCCGGACATCATCACTAGCACGAACAAAATTGTCTTGTACTATGGGCTTGAACCACCACCTAAGACAAATCCCTCCTTTGCACTTGCACCATTGGAATAGATATATGTCGATCTTCTAGCCTCACCACAAAGAACTTCTTTATATAATTTATACAAGTTTCTGCATGACTTATATCAAACTATTTCTTCGCCATGATCACTCATTATTCCACCTTCGTAGAATAGTTCTTCGACACATGTCTAACACTTTACATTGTTTAAACTGAGCCATTAAACAATTCCAGACGTATTTAACCAACTCCAAGAACCAACAATCTTGAGTCATCCTCCATGTAGATAAAACATTCTACAACCTTTATATGTTGTGTATGAACGATTGTCACTTATCACCACCATGATTCAAAACATTCTCCTGACAATATTTGCAGACGCCAATTGAACCTATGAACGATCTTCTCTTGTAAAGAAAACACCTTCAACACGAATCATAGTCACATCAAGCAAAGTTGTCGAATCTTTCTTGATATCGTCATATTCTTTGTTCAGTCTTGATTTACTCATCATCTTCATGATCTATATCATTCTGCTACGAACCAAGATTTTCTCTTCTTTGAAATCTCTTGTTCAAATTACCGAATCACTGCCATCTTTATCCACCTTCAACGCACCACTTGTCGGGAAACCGAGGTTACGTTCATCTCGAACCGGCATGCTTCCATAGAAGTCAATTCCATAAAACATCCTACTTTAGATAACTTAGCTCGAACCCGTCTCTTACATCTTTAGATTAGCATGATCGGATAATACTAGCACGAATATATAGTTAATACAATAATAGACAATCACACACGAAACAAAGATTACGTGGTTCACCTACCCTTTGTAGGCTACATCAACGGCCAAAACCACCCCGAGAATCTTCATTATCATAACAAGTTATTACATCGACAATTTATATAATCAACTAGTTGTGTAACCCACTAGCGCTAAACGTTAGAAACAAGACATATTACGAAGAGTTTGCCTTTTCCTTTGTTCTTCTTCTTCTTCCATAAACCTCCACCGCCATGGTTGCTTCAACTTTAGACAAGAACACGAAGAACATCATGAATTCTAGATTCTCCCACACGAACCCTAGAAACCCTAGATTTCTCCCATACCCGCTCTTTCTACAAGTCACTCTTCTCACATAGATTTTGCCCCATCACCAATCATTGTAGGACACAACGGTTGTGACCCGAACACTCTCATAAAGAGAGGATTCTCCAAGAGAATGGATTTCTACTCACAATATAAGCCCTCTTATATAGTAGACAAATCCTTGCTCCCCAAGTCTTAGAACTCCTAAAAATAGACTCACACCTTAATTAAGAAATCCTAAACTAGGAAACACCCAAGTTACGTTCCGGTAAGTTCCGGAATCTTCACGGAACAAAACCCCAACAGTTTTGTTATTTTTTTCGCCGGAAAAATGATTAACATTTACGATGTTTTTCCGAAAATATGCTAACCAAGGTATTTCGTGTACTTTTTCCTAACTTTCCCATTTCATATATGCAGAAGATATATGGATGTGGAACATACAACACGGATTAGCGTAAGTGTCTACTTCGTCTAAATGGGTGGATGAGGATTGTAAAATTTCGTCTATGCTGGTAGTAAGCCCGTGAATTTGTTATGGATCAAATAAGAAAAATGTAATTGCATGTCCTTTTTGTTAGTTTTTACTGTTAATAGTCATGTAACTTTCTACTTTTTTTCTTCTAAACATACGCAACTTTGTACTTCACATATGCAATAATGTTCCAAAAGTGTTGGTAGTGGTAGTTGACGTCCCCATAATAAATAAAAATGCTCCAGAAGTGGTGGTACTAGCCGTTGTCGTCACCATATATAATAAACAAAGCACTCTTGAAAGCTATAAGTTTTAGCAGATTCGAGATCGAACTGTACAAAAACAAAAGTGGCTAGATGTTTTTTGGCATTTGGTAAGTTACAGAATTTCCCTACATAAGTAATGCAACACACCACCGGTAGAAATGTACCTACCAAGAAACCAAATTTAGAGTCTATGACTTTTAGGCAAAGAGACCAAGAATATTAAACTTTTTATCGTTTTTTTTTCTTTCAAACTCTTTATTCAAGTGAATGTCCTCTTGAGGATTTTATGTCTCTTATTGTAGATCCAAATCACTCCAATTATCATATCATAAAAGTCAAATAGTAAAATAATAAAATTAACCAGTTTCTGCTATTTAACTTTATAAGCGGTCCCCCGATGTGTAATTATACCAGGTTCCCCCAGTGCCTAACTTTATAATCCCATGATTCCATAAATCAAGATGTCAGCTCAAAGTTGAGATCATTTACATGTATTAATTTTCCTGTATAATGCTATGAAAGGAATTATAAAACAACCATATTTTTGTTCTCCGATCAAGTTATGAGTTCAAGATCGAACTCATTTACATGTCCTAATCTCCCGTATATGAGGCTCTAGAAAAAAAATTTATTTTTTATCTTTGGAAAACTTTGTTATTTGTTTTGCATCAGCAATACTCTTTCATTTCAGCTACAATGTATGTTTACGTTAGAGGATATTACAGGAGGTAAAACATGCGGATGGAAACTTGATATGGTTGGAATATAGACAATTAGGAGAATTGATATCGATAAATATGACTTAGTATATTGGCGTCGATCATTTGTAGAAAGGGAAGCTCTCCTTAGAGATACCAGTCGGTACCCCATCTCCTTTTTCCTTTTTACCAACATCTATAAATATACATTTTCTTTTGTTGTTATCGACGAATTCCTCTAAATTGCACAATTTCATTTGACCATTGTAGTTAATGACATTTGCATTCTTTTTTAACACCCGGCGATTATAATTAATCATTCCTTATGTTTCCAATTGATAATTTTCGTGAAATCAACATGGTTATTCCCTTTATTTCAACCACAAACAATATTATCACTTTATTTTCACAATCAATAATTTCTATCTTACACAAACTTGGGCAGTGCATGTGGTCTCGGAGAAATTGTTGGCTGTTTTTCCACTGCTCCATTAAAAATTAATTATACTTTCAGTGAAATGTCTTTTAAGTATTGTCTACTTAGAGCATTCACTCATTTAGGCTCTATTTTGGAGCTTTTTACCCACACAATCAAGCAGGAGAAGAAAGAGTAAGCTAGAAATCAAAAAGTTCCTCAGTTTTTTACTAATCTCCTTTTATTTCTTTTTTTTTATTATTATTATTATGTAGGTAGTGGATTCTCAATTTAGACTAAACAGAGATTAGGGTTTGAGTTCTCATCACATTATGAGTTAGTCGGTTCGAAGGTTGTCGGTTTGAACCTGATGGAAATTGGGGTATGATTTATTTTTCTATTTATTTTGATCGGCTTTTGCATATATATTTTTTTTTTTGTCTATTTCATTACATTACTTGCATTAGTGTAGGTTGTCCCTTGCAGCGAGGAACTCAATAAAGGCCTCACACTGGCAGTTAATATGCTCGGTTTCTGAAGAATTAGTGTATTTATTTGACGGGAAGCACTTCATATGCTTAGCACTATTTAGAGTTGGCAACCTATTTTATATTTATATCGTGTATTTTTTTAGTGTCTCTAATATCAAATATTGATACAACTATATAGTGAGTGTGATTTTTCATTTAAATACAGGTTATTGGAGCCTGGACGAGCAGTTCAGTTGGCCGTTTGATTTTTAACACAAGTATATAATTTCTGAAGAAAGATATATCGGTGCATCTCATTGATCACATCTTCTTTGACGGGAAACACTTCATATGCTTAGCACTATTTAGAGTTGGCAATCTATTTTATATTTATATCGTATGTTTTTTTAGTGTCTCTAATATCAAATATTGGTACAACTATATAGTGAGTGTGATTTTTCATTTAGATACAAGTTGTTGGAGCCTGGGAGAGCAGTTGAGTTGGCCGCTTGATTTTTAACGCAAGTATATAAAATATATCGGTGCATCTCATTGATTACATCTTCTTTGACGGGAGGCACTTCAAATGCTCCGCACTATTTAGAGTTGGCAATCTATTTTATGTATCGTGTGTTTTTTTAGTGTCTCTAATATCAGATATCGATACAACTATATAGTGAACGTGATTTTTCATTTAAAGACAGGTTGTTGGAGCCTAGAAGAGCAGTTGAGTTGGCTGCTTGATTTTTAACCCAAGTATATAATCTCTGAAGATATATATCGTGATTACATCTTCTTTGATGGGAAGCACTTCATATGCTTCACATTATTTAGAGCTGGCAATCTATTTCACATATATCGTTTGTGTTTTTAGTGTCTATAATGAGTGTGATTTTTCTTTTAGATACGGGTTGTTGGAGCCTGGAAGAGCAGTTATTTGTGCCACTTGATTTTTAACGCAAGTATATAATTTCTAAAGAAAGATATGTCAGCGCATCTCATTAATTACATCTTCTCGACGGGAAGAAATTCAAACGCCTTGCACTGTTTAAAGTTGACACTCTATGTTATATTCATATCGTTTTTTTTTTTTTTTTTTTTTGGATCTCTTATATATCAATACAACTATATAGTGTGTGATTTTTCATTTATCTACAAGAAATTGGAGCCTGAAAGAGCGATTGAGTTGGCCGCTTGATTCTTAATGCAAGTATATGGTTTCTGAAGAAAGATATATTCGTGTATTTCCTTAATTACATCTTCTTTGACGGGAAGCACTTCATATATTTTACACCATTTACAGTTAGCAATTTATTTTATATTAATATCGTGTTTCTTTTAGTGTTTCCAATTTCATATATCGATACAACTAGATAGCGAGTGTGATTTTTCATCATATAACTACTGATTTCTTTTGTTTTATATATACATGGACTACTTACTGATTTCCAAGGTTGGTATTTCAAATATAATTTCTTAAAGACAACTTCTTAATCTCCAACCGTTTATACAATGCGTAATAGGTGAATTTGGTTTCATAAGTTAACCTACTAAATAATAATTGGTGTTCTCATTATACACTGCAATTGTTAATTGAGACCCTTCTGGGACGGGCCCGTCTCACCAAATGGGGATCAATTCCCATCGTACCTGATACGTAGCACAGGTTAAATACTAAAAAAAATCTTATTACACTTTTAAATTTATAGTTTAAACTATTTTTACTTTTGAGATTATTTTACCTATTTATTTTAGTTTATTTATAAAATTGATTATTGTTTCATTAGATTGCTTAAAATTAGTTTTCAAAACCATGTGAGATCTTTAGATAATAATAGGATTACATATTTGATAATTAAAATTTTCTAATTACATAGTTTTAATTCTATCGTAGCTTATTAGGATTTTCATTGGGACGGGTGTGGGGCGAAGCCCCGCCTCAGTGGACATGGACCAAAACGGTAAAATATTCCAGCAATCCCGGTGCATAGCATGGGTTTCAAACTAGTAAGTATGTAAAAGTTAGAAAAACCTATGGGTTGGAGATTAAATAAATATCAAGAGGATATTTATTATAGTAAATAAGTGTTTAGGAACTTATTGTCTATTATAGTAAATAAATATCAAGAGGATATCGTCAAAGTGGTGCCACATAAGAAACTAACACATTGACGAAGCTCTTAAATCTGTATTCACATAAATCTAAGGACTTGATAATAAACAAAATCAACTATTCACACATTAGAAAACCTGTATTCCAATCAGAGTGTTGGAGATCTGAAAATTCATAGTACTTACAAGGAGAACATGACAGAGTTTGTAGACTACGCCCCTGCATCAGAACAACTTTACACTCAAATGTACTGAAGAGTGTGTAGTGCATGTGGTAGGTTAGCAACATAAGGCCGTTGAACTGGATTTAAACTATCACAAGAGCACAACAAATCTAAGTAATTACTGATCCTTATCTGTGAGACGCACATGAATTCCACAATGAAACAATGATGGACATGACTATAGACAATCAGCAAAAATGTCAAAGGTAGGAACATATGAAGTGTGACCCAGAAATGTTTTTAGTGCACATCTGCTGTAAAAATCATGTCCCTATTTAGCTGAATAGAATAATCAAATATTTTGGGTGGCCCGTGATAGTGTGTAAATCTCTTAGCCAAGTATTCCACCTAAAGGACTCACTATGATCGAATAAATGATCCAAATCAACCAACATTTAACTAATTATTTGATCCCCACAAAGCCCATTTCCAATATCATCTACCAATAAATATGTTCCACTCTTAATCACTGTCAACATTTAGATCTGTTGTGGTATATCTTGACCATACATATAGACTAAAACAAAAAACAAATCAGCAGAGGACTGGTATAAAGTGTGAAAAGTTATATAAGATCACATCATAAGGACACGAGCTATTAAAGAACACCAACATCCTATGACAAATACATCTTCCAATATCGATAAAGAAGCACATACAGATGTCTGCAACCAGAACAGTGTACAGAGTTTTTATTTCATGACTAATCTTATTGACTGTAACACTCACACAGAACACTTCTTATCAAAAATGCAATGAATGGGGGACTACACAGCTTTGCAACTAATTTAACTTCAGAAATTCCATTCTCCATATTCAGAAAACTATTTATCCACAAGAAAAGTCAGTGTGCTACTATTGCTGCTGGCTTGCAATTAATATAACATTTGCAAGCATGTTGAAATTCAATATTCCATAAACACAAAGCCATAAATGTGCTATTACTACCACAACAGCACACCAACAATGTAGTAGAAAAATGTGAACTGCTCCATTAATCTCAAAGATAACTTACAAAGTCATTCAGTTTAATTAAGTAGTGTTTTAATCTGAGATAAATAAATTTAAGGGAAGTACATAGGGAAAGTTATATAATCACCAAGGTGTACAATTCCTAAGTTGCAAAGTTCCACTTCTGGATATCAACTGTTGCCTGAATTAGAACGGTTTAGTACCTATACTAGATATGCCAGGTCTGAATACTCTAAGGTTTCATTCCCAAACACGACATATGTTTTTACGAGCCAAAGAAATGTGTAACAAACCTCAACAGTTCCAAAAGCTGAAAGATTAGGTTTTTCCTTTTTCACTCATCCAAAGTAGAATAATCTGAAATTATTGGTATACTTCAAGATACTTAATAACATCAATAAGGAGATAAACTACTGTAATAATCAAATGAAGTTACAATAATTTCAATCGTCAGTTAAATTTTTGTTTACTAAACATCATATAAGACTCCATTAAGAACAAGAAATCAAATGCATAACTAAAAATTGACTTTATCTTTCACAAAATCTCAGTATTCATACATTCAGATATGATAACAAGTTCTACATTCAGCAAGAATAGCAAACGAAACAAAAAACTTGAACTAAAGAACTTCTCCAGTTTTACAGTTCCCCCAAGCATAAACCATAAGAAAACCCATCTCCGAATTATTATCAACAAGAAATATATTATACTCCTCAATACATTCCCCTGCTGTTATTAAGAATTGATCCCAACACACCCAAAACAGCAAAAGCTAAAAGGGGACTCACATCCAGGGTATCAAAAATGGGAGGAATAATATTTCGAAACAAATTCAAGTAAGGATCACATAAATCCCTAATTGCAGAAAGTGGTTGACGATCCCAAGGAATATTTGGAAACCAACTAAGTAAAACCCTAACCATTAAAACCCCACTATAGATATCAAGCCATTTAGACATACCTGAGGCAACAACAGTAAGAGGTGTATTCAAATACCCTCTGGGTCTTTCACGAATCGCAGCGAAAAACAAAGGTCCAACTGTACAAACCAAACTTTCTTTCAAATTCTGTAGTTTCCCCAATTCTTCTGG
Organism: Papaver armeniacum; assembly: GCA_023531295.1. Lineage (NCBI taxonomy): Eukaryota > Viridiplantae > Streptophyta > Magnoliopsida > Ranunculales > Papaveraceae > Papaver > Papaver armeniacum. The sequence goes on along the minus strand of JAJJWW010018473.1, from coordinate 56,703 downwards.
TGTTGGGGTTAAGCTAACCTTCTTTAAAACTCCTTGAATTGCATTCCCAAACAATTTCGATAACGATAAAACAACAGCAAAGATAGATGTTATCGAACGAGTTGAATCGGATAGAACAGTGTTGGTCTTAGGGCTTGATGTTGGGAGAATAGGAGAAGCTGTTGATGATGATGAAGCAGAAACCCTAAATTTTGGGATTGAGTGAGTAAGATTGGAAGGGAATTTGGATTTGTTGTTGTTGTAAAGAGAAATTCTTGGATAAGTTATCCGAGAGTAAGTGATTACACGATTGGAGCGTATAGGATAAGATTGTTTGAAATTAGGATTTCGAAGAACTAAGGTTTTAGAAGCCATCATAGAAGATGCAGAAGTAGCCATTTTTTCCTTTCTTTTTTCTCTCGATGACTCGAGTTTTATAGAGACTCTCTTATCTCTATTATCGAGGGGATGCTATTTGTTGGGACATCTACTACGATATGGGGCATCTTTTATTCTTCTCCTAAGTCCTATCCTACGTGAATTTGCCAAAATGGCTAAAATTCAGTGGAGCAGTCCATGTAGATTTTGGATTAGAAATTTAGAATGACTGATTTTGGATTAAAGATTCAAATTGCAGATTTTGGGTTTGGGTTGTGATTTATTTTACCCATTTATCTGTCTAACGATAATGATCTAAGCCGTGTTACATGTCTTATGGTCGATTTAAGCTTAATGAATAGGGATATAGGCAAATTTGATAATGATCTGTGCCGTGTTACATCTTACATGTCTTATGGTCGATTTAAGCTTAATGAATAGGGATATAGGCAAATTTCAAATTTCTATTGATCCGTGTCGTGTTTCAAAAACCACCCTTATAAAATTTCGAAATACGTCTGATGAAAATTTCTATTGATTTTGAACCGAATTCAAGCTGCTCAAATGAAGTCAGCAGTTACATCAGGTATAGTGTGTGTACATATTTCATCATCCGCCACGTGTCTATAGAGAAACACGTGGAAGACATACCATCCAGGGCATCAAGATATGATGCCACGCGCATACAGCCAAGAGACGTGTGTCATCAAGGCAGGGCCCTCATCTAACAGATCCAATGACTAAGGATCGAGGAGTACCGAGATATAATGCCACTGCGAAGCACTGAAAAGCACCCAAAGACTCACTTTATCCCATCTCAAGAAAGATACAAGATCGACGGCTGGGATAAGTCCAACTTACGCGGATGTGACAGGGGCAGAGGACCTTTGTCTGGCGCGTGCATACGACTCAACCACCCGCATTAAACACCCTGAGCAGCATACGTGTTGACCATCCTGTGGAAGACACAACCATCACTCCTCGACAATAAGCATGGAACGCTGGGGGCATCGTAGAAGACGAAGAGGTCCGCGGTATTGACACAAAGCACAAGACGATAAGGTTACAACGGCCTTCAGAAGTGGACCTCACGTTGTAACCCTATAAATACCTCTCCCCACTAAGAGTAAAGGGGGATGGATCCATAATTTAATTAATAGAGGAGAACATAGGAGAGAGAATTAGGAAGAGTAAGTGATTCCCTTGATCCCGCAGCCTCAATTCATACTTCAAAGTCATTTCGACTATCTTTGTAATCAATCTATACATAGTGAAACACCAACCCCGTGGATGTAGGCCTTAGTGCTGAACCACGTAAATGATTGTCTCGATTATATTTCAAAGATTTACATTCCGCACTTTACATTCAAAGATTTACGTTCCGCACTTTATATTCAAAGATTTTACATGATAAACTTCACACTTATGCTTCGATCTCTATTTATTCTATTACACGAGCATTGTCAGTGAATATACGACTAGACAAGGACGAGCCCGAAGGCTCTGAGTCGATGAATCGATATAATCATCCCCCTTTACGCATACAACTCATAATTTATAGTATTGAGTGTATGCGAACATTGTTTGTGAACACGTGGATGTCATCGATATTTACGTGTTCACAATCTGGCGCTAGAAACATGGACTCTATCCCGGTAAAAGATTTATCTTATCCTGTGATTTAAGCACTATGTCTGTTCCGTGCACCGCTCTCTGAAAATAACGGTGCTTAGAGCGTTTTCTATTTCAGCATTCATAAAAAACGCCTGAAAATAACGTCTCTATGAGTCTATCCACGCATTATTTAGTAGATCTACGTCTTTATAAGAGTTTTCGAGCTTTGTGTCTTTGAAAAACAAAACCTATGGATAGATCCACGTCTATCTCAGTAGATCTACATCTTCCAAAGCGTTTTTAAGCTTTTATCTTTGAAAAGTAAAACCTATGGATAGATCCACGTCTATCTCAGTAGATCAACATCTTCGAAAAAGTTTTTAAGCTTTTATATTTGAAAAATAAAACCCACGGATAGATCCATATTCATTTCATACATTTATTAGAGGTTCCGCACCTTAGAAACGATTTTAAAGAAGTTAGTTAAACTACATCTTCGTCCACAGACTTTTTATCATGTCTACGTTTCCTTTTCAAACTACGCATGCTTGTAGTCAAACTTATAAAATAAACCTGGGGTAATCAAGAGATCCGATACCTCTGAAGAGGGGAATAATAGCCGGATAATCTCTTCTCACCTTCGGGGTCTGATTTCCGTAACTCTGCTAATAGGTTCCCCGTGGACCCCACTTTCTTTGTGTACTCTCTATCTTTTGCAGAAGATATCGGAAATGGAGAATAACAAAGATATAGGAAAAACAAAGGTCTCATCAAAAGAGACACCGAGGACGACACCAGTTATGACTAGGAGCAAGCAAAAGGATGAAAATATCAAAGCCGTAAACAAGACGCAGGATAGAGATGAAAGCACGAGGCCTTTAGATGCCAGCCCTATTGCAGCGGAAGCTCTAAAGGTCGCGGCTGCCAAAGCCGGGGCATCCAGAGTGGGAGCCTCCAAAGTGACCGCTACCACACGACCGCATGAACAGCGTGAAGGGATGGCAGAATCAGTGATGCAGCAACCTCTCTATGGGATGCCGCTCACCAATGAACAGAACATACCCCTCCAAGTCGATCAACCGCTCCTAATAACAAATCAACCCACGCATCAACCAGCGGAACATCGAAACACGCAGATGGATCCACCAGAGCCGTTGATACAAATTGTCGACGAAGATCAGACGATAGCGGCTGGAGGATAGATGCAGGTAGGAACGCCAAATCAAGGATCAAATCACTCTGCTCAGATGATGGCAGAGCTTGAAGAATTGAGAAAGAACCAAAAGACATACGCAGACGCGGTAGCTCTGCTAGCTCAGGAAAACCAACAACTCAAAGAGAGAATTACCCATAGCGCGGAGTTGGAAAATCAGCACGACGAAGCTAACTCTATGGCGCCAATGCTAAATCAAGATCGAAGAATGGTGGTTGCTAACAACCCAGAGCCATTGAACCAAATGGACGCAAGAGGAAGTCGAAGATCCGACTCAGATTACAATCCCGATAACTCGGGATTGTAACTCTTCAAGAGATCTGATACCTCTGAAGAGGGGAATAATAGCCGGATAATCTCTTCTCACCTTTGGGGTCTGATTTCCGTAACTCTGCTAATAGGTTCCCCATGGACCCCACTTTCTTTGTGTACTCTCTATCTTTTGCAGAAGATATCGGAAATGGAGAATAACAAAGATGTAGGATAAACAAAGGTCTCATCAAAAGAGACGCCGAGGACGACACCAGTTATGACTAGGAGCAAGCAAAAGGGTGAAAAGCTCAAAGCCGTAGACAAGACGCAGGATAGAGCTGAAAGCACGAGGCCTTTAGATGCCAGCGCTATTGCAGCGGAAGCTCTAAAGGCCGCAGCTGCCAAAGCCGGAGCATCAAAAGCCGGGGCATCCAGAGTGGGAGCCTCCAAAGTGACCACTGCCACCCGACCGCATGAACAGCATGAAGGGATGGCAGAGTCAGTGATGCAGCAACCTCTCTATGGGATGCCACTTACCAATGAACAGAACATACCCCTCCAAGTCGATCAACCGCTCCTAATAACAAATCAACCCACGCATCAACCAGCGGAACATCGAAACACGCAGATGGATCCACCAGAGCCGTTGATACAAATTGTCGACGAAGATCAGACGATAGCGGCTGGAGGATAGATGCAGGTAGGAACGCCAAATCAAGGATCAAATCACTCTGCTCAGATGATGGCAGAGCTTGAAGAATTGAGAAAGAACCAAAAGACATACGCAGACGCGGTAGCTCTGCTAGCTCAGGAAAACCAACAACTCAAAGAGAGAATTACCCATAGCGCGGAGTTGGAAAATCAGCACGACGAAGCTAACTCTATGGCGCCAATGCTAAATCAAGATCGAATAATGGTGGTTGCTAACAACCCAGAGCCATTGAACCAAAGGGACGCAAGAGGAAGTCGAAGATCCGACTCAGATTACAATCCGGACTACTTCGACAAAATGACACCCCAGTGGGGACGACCTCTATTCTAGAGGAACATCAGCGTGCAATGGAGGATCTTCGTGCCGAGATGATGGCGGAGATCAAGCAGCTAAAAGATAGGCAAGGAGGCGGCTGGTTGGAGCAAGTGATGAAGGAATCGAACACTACCCCGGTGACACAACACTTAGCCAAAGCTCTCATTCCGTAGAAATGTCCAGTTCCGGCCTTCGAGTGTTACGATGGATCTAGCGATCCCGCTGCCCATCTTCGGTATTATAATCGAATGATGGCACGATGGAATTACGACAACGCCATATTATGCAGATAATTCCCTTCAAGTTTGAAAGGATCTGCACTGTCTTTGTAGGATCAGAATATCGCAACATCAATACATTTGCGAAATCTTTGAACAACACACTGCGAAGATATCGCAGATTGATTATAGAAATGACGCAACAGATGACGACATCCTAAACACGAGAAAGATGTGGAGATATAGCGAGATTTAGGAGTGTTGCGAAGTTTAACACTTGTATACTTACGATAATATCTCAAGCCAGATCCGAAAATAAAGGACAGCTTAGCTGGCATCCACTATGTAATATCCTATATAAAGAGCCGAACAGGCTTAAGGTTGGGAGAGATCTTTTTAGAGTGGAGAGAAAGTTTTGAGGAGAGAGAAAGTATAGAGTAGCGGTTGTATTCTTGATTTCATTTCCTTCTTGTAAAATTTTTAACTCAATTAATAAAAAGTGTGATTGTTGATCTTAAAAATGTGTTGATTATTATGAATTCTTGTGAGGGATGTATTGTGGGATTTCCTGCAACTACATAATGGCACTAGAAACAGGGACTGGCATATTAGATTAAAGATTGTTATAAGACTGTTCAAATCAAGAAAATGATGAAACAAATCGATAAATCAGTTTCACCCAAGGAATACAACAGAAGGTTGGAGTGTAATTTGATTACAAAAACAATGATTAATGAATTCCATGAAAAAATCAGAGGTAGAATACATAAACGAGATATTGAAGGAAAGAAAATCATGACGGTGGAGAAGGTATCACCCTTGAAAGATTGGGAAAAACAGAAAATTACATTCACAGCAGCAGAAATACCAAGAGAAAATTTGAGCCACACATCTCCTTTGGTAATCACAGTAACCACACGGAAAGAAAAGGGAAAATCAGCAAAAACTATGGAAGAATGGGCGGTAAACAGAACTTTGGTGGATACAGGGAGTTCGGTGGATATAATGTTTTACCATGCATATAAATAAATGGGGTACAAAAATGAAGAGATGTCTCCCTCAACATATCATATTCATGGCTTTGGAAAATCTACAACAAAACCAAAAGGGGAAATAGAGATGCGAATTTTGCTAGGAGAGATTGAAACACGAGTGACACTATGTGTGGTGGATATGGAATCGCCATATAACATGTTGTTGGGAAGGCCATGGATACACGCAATTAAAGCCGTAGCGTCAACATTACATCAATGCATTAAATTTCCTATGCCGAGTGGGATTGGCGAAATTAGAGGGGATGTTGATAAAGCGAAATTATGTTATCAAATTGAAGTGAAGCAGTATGAAGGACGTGCAAAGAAGCAAAAAAATCGCAGAAAAATAGCGAAGGAGGAAAAGAAAGAAGAAGAATTTAGAACTTACATGATAAGAGCAGAGGAAGGAAAAGGAATACCCAGCGAAATTTCGGAAGAAGGGAATGAACTTGCGAAGGAGATAAAAGAACCAACACCTATGGGAGAACCCGAGACCAAGTTACATAATCGCAAGGAACCAACAAAGGAAGTGAATGTTGGAACCAAAGAAGAACCCAAAATACTAAAAATTGGGACTAAGATGGAGGCAGATTAAGAAGAAAGAACTATTAGTCTGTTGCGAGAATATAGAGATATTTTCACATGGAACATGGATGAGATGCCAGGAATAGATTCGTCTGTGGCGTGTCATAGGTTGGAGATTGACAAAAATGCAAGGCCATTCAAACAAAGTGGTAGGTCTTTAAAGATGTTTTCCTACGTTAAACTGCAAGTGCACAGCGCCTGTTGGAGGCGTGGCAAGTACAGGTCGATCCCACAGAGAAATGGTGTATGCTTAAGTGATCTAAGAGCTTCTCTTAACTGATTTCTAGTAAGTGTAACACAATAATGGTTTGTTTGTCGAAACGACTAAGTTGGAATGGTGACAGTGACTCTAAACTAAGGTAATGACAAGCAAAGATGTTGTAACAGTGGTTTGAGAGCACTAGGGTGATTGAATTCACCCCCTAATCCTATATTAAGGTAACACACATCAAATTATGTTCTTACACTTCCCTTTGGAAGATTCAGGTGGAAATTATACCAATTGACTTCACAAATTATCCCCTAGTATAGAGTGTCTTCTTACAGCACACTCTATCACAGGCTAATTTGCTCACCAATTGACTAATAATCCTAATGCAATGCAAAACAATAAGAATCAAACTCAAATGTGAATCAACTTCATATAATCAATGGGGGTTTCATCTACACCCTAGCTAAGTGTTTAGAACATTATACAGAGAATAAAAAGACTTCAAATTGAGTTACAAAAACTAAACCCTAAAACATGCTCTGTATTTTTCTCTCACAACAAAAACAACATTTATAACTCACAAAAATTTCAAAATAAAAAATACACACTAACCCAAACCTCTTTTCTCTCTTACTCGTCTCTGAATCGACCATGCATAGTTGTTGGAGAAACCCTAGCTCTAGTTATCTCTAATTTAGCTTATAGGGTTGGGAGAAGCTAAGAGAGAGATATCTAGACCTAGAGAGGAGGTGAAGGTGCTACCGCGCGGTTGGTGAAGTCGTTGTCGGGTAAGGTGATGATGGAGGTGGTGGTTCGCCATGGTATGGGTGAAGGAAGGAGAGGGGGATGGGTTACTGCAGGTGACGGGAGAAGAAAGAGAAGATGAAGAGAGAAATGGATTTGGTCGATAGGGTATAGGTGTAGGAGGTTTTGCTTTGGAGCGGGTACAGCGAGAGACGATGTGAGGGGTGCAGCGAGCGTCGGATGCGGCGCGCGAGATCTGAACGGCTCAGGGAGAATCAGGTTTTGGTGTTGAGCGGAACATCGAGTGTTGATGGGAAAGATGGAGCGAGCGTTGGATGTGGAAGAGATCAAATCTAACGGCTCGGAAAGGACGGGCTCGGATCCGGGTCGTGGGTCGGATCTTGGATAGCTTGGGCCCATGTCTTGTAGATGGGTTGCTCCTTGTTGGGTTGCAACCAGCATTGCGCGCGGCTTTGGCTTTCTGCTCCATAGATGCTCGACTCCAATTCTTCGCTCTTTTGGCTCCTCGGTTTCTCAAACTTTATTTACTACCTAAAAACACAAAATTAATTAGTACAAATATTTATTCTTGAAAACAAATAAAATACAAAATCTGGGATAATATCTGATTTTTGAGCACAAAAGATGAGTTAAATGCCAATAAATAGATGTAGAAATATGCAATATTTGGCACTCATCAAATACCCCCAAACCTGAATTTTACTTGTCCTCAAGTGAAACAGAAATTAAGAAATCCTAACTATACCACTTTGCCGCCGGTCTCTCGAATGCATTTAGTGTATGCACTAAGCCTTTAAACCCCTAGGTGTCCCTAGTGGACGAGTTGTAGTCTCGTGAGGGTTTACCAGAGGTGTACCCACAAAACCTTCCCCAACTTCAGAGTGTAAAAGAGTCTCAAGCATCCAAGGAGCTATGAGGACATAGAGTTTCGCATGCTAGTAACAAGAAGTTAGAACTACCAAAGAACGCATTCTCATCCTTAAGTGCTTTGAGCGAGAAGTAACCATACCATATGAAAGAATTCGGGTTCGATTGTGATCATAAGCCTCGACTTCGCCTCACCATTAGGGTTTTATGATAATTTCACTCAAAAAGATCGCTTTTTAGTCTCTCATGTGTGCGAGCGGGAATAAAGAGAGAAATCCCGCACACGTTGAAGGTAAGAAGGATAACCTTCCGAAATAATTTACGGAGACTCCACAGAGTTGTGGACAAAAAGAATCTTTTCGATGATCTCTAAGAAAGGAAATCAACCATTAGAAAGGATGGGAGTACTCACTTACCTTCTCACCCGATCGGCAATTAATATCACTCTCTCAAAGATTCATAGAAACGTCTTCAATCTTCGGTCTTCGGTCTTCAAATGTTGATGACGAACTTCTGAACTTCACAAAAACTTGACAAACACATTTATTTATTTATTTATTTTTTTTAGTACAAGAAATGAAAATAACAATAAAACACAATTTTTCACAAACTTCATTAATTCTCATCTTCTTTTCTTTTCTTTCCTTTGTTGCACGTAAACCTTGGACTATATCAACTTTTCTTCAAATATTCTGATGATGCTCCGCTTGCTGACGATGATGTGTTTCTATGAATGTGTTGATTGAGAGGGAGAGAGTGATGCTAACTGCAAATCGGTATTTAGAGGAAGTTTTCATCTTTAAACGTCACCCTCATGATTGACGGAATTAGCACTCAAGAGATCAAAAATAGTCTTTGAAAGTGGTGCGAAGTTGGGTAGCTCACCATTCCTACCCTAATTGACGTACGGTGACACACACTCTAACAGCTTTTCTAGAAAGTCACAAAAATCGAAGGTTGGTGCCTCGCTTGATGTAAAATGGGTAGTCTCTACTATGGGTGATCACAATTCTACTACCGAATATCTAAACAAAGACCTAATTAGCCCTCCGGTATGGTTAAATCCAACTTTAACGCTCTAATCAACTAAGAAACCCAATTGTGTTCTCTCAGACTTCCAAGTTCTCGTTATTTCGGTCGACTCTCTATGTAAACATAGCTAGAAGCATGCTAGTGACTCTAAAATCTCTAAAAGTTGGAGGTTTTTATGCAAGTATTTACAAAGAGTTTTTTTTTTTTTTTTTTTTTTTTTTTTTTTGACTAATAAAAGACTAATAAAAGACTAAAAACTCTATATGCAAACGCACCCCCAAACCTAAATCAAACATTGTCCTCAATGTGTCAACAGATGATAAGAATTTAAACAGTCACATACCAAGAGAACTATGTTGAGTAGAGAAAAGGGAAGAGATTACCGGATGTACAATAATGTTGCTAAACCAAAGGAGGATGAATGCTTTGAAAGCAAACAACCAGAGCGTAAGACAAAAAGGTTGGTTAGCACAATAAGAACTATGCAAAAAGAAAAAGAAAAGGGAAAGAGAATGGATTGTTAGTCCATATGTATGTACACAAGTGAACTAGTCTAGTCCACATAGATGGGGTCTTCCAAGTCAACGGTCTCAACTTCTGGTGGAAGATGCTCCGAAATGGTTTCAATCTCCTCGACCATTGACCTTGAAAATGTTCTTGGTTGCTGGGTTTTCAACTTCTACAACTCCATGGGGAAAGACAGTGCGTACCAAGAATGGTCCCCACCATCGAGAACGTAGCTTTCACGGAAACAAGTGCAAACGAGTGTTGTACAATAAAACTTTCTGACCTGGTGTGAAGGACTTGCGCAGAATGCGCTTGTCGTGAAACACTTTCATCCTATGTTTGTACGTTTTGGCACTATCATATGCATTATTTCTCAATTCTTCTAACTCATTGAGTTGAAGTTTCCTATGGGTACCAGCCTTATCAAGATCAAAATTCAACTTCTTCACAGCCCAATATGCACGGTGTTCTAACTCAACAGGTAGATGACATGCTTTACCGTACACAAGTCACGTAAGGAGACATCCCAATGGGAGTCTTGTATGCAGTTCTATAGGCCCATAAAGCATCGTTTAAGCACAAAGACCAATCTTTCCTAGAAGGATTGACAGTCTTCTCAAGAATATGCTTAATTTCCCTATTAGAAACTTCTACTTGGCCACTGGTTTGAGGATGGTAAGGTGTTGCGACCTTATGAGTGATTCCATACTTGCACACTAATGATTCAAAGGGTCTATTGCAGAAATGACTACCTCCATCACTGATTATTGCTCTAGGGGTTCCAAAACGGGAGAAAATGTTCTCTTTAAGAAAAGAAAGAACAACTTTATGGTCGTTGGTTTTGGATGCAATGGCCTCTACCCACTTAGAGACATAATCAACAAAGAACAAGAATGTATAACTTACCTTCAGAGTTAGGAAATGGACCCATGAAATCAATACCCCAAACATCAAACAGCTCAACAATCAAAATGGGTTGTAAGGGCATCATGTTTCTCTTAGAGATACTTCCTAATTTCTGGCATCGGTCACAAGCAACACAAAAAGCATGGCAATCCTTAAACAGTGTTGGCCAATAGAAACCGCTTTGCAAGATCTTTGCAGCAGTTTTCTTGGCACTAAAGTGGCCTCCACATGCATGGTCATGACAGAAAGAGATGACGTCCCTTTGTTCAGAATTGGGGACACATCTCCTAATGATTTGGTCTTGGCAGTACTTAAACAAATATGGGTTATCCCAAAGGAAGTGTTTAACTTCATCCAAGAACTTAGAACGGTCTTGTTTAGACCAATGCAAGGGCATTCTACCTGTAGCAAGGTAGTTCACAATATCGAGAAACCAAGGCATTTCAGACACAAGCATCAATTGCTCATCAGGGAATGATTCCCTAATTAGCACAGATTCATCAGCAGATTCAACATTCAACCTAGACAAGTGATCAGCAACAACATTTTCCGACCCTTTCTTATCTCGAATTTCGAGGTCAAACTCTTGTAACAAGAGTATCCATCGAATTAGACGAGCCTTAGCATCTTTTTTTTAGACAAAAGATATCTCAATGCAAAGATGGTCGAATATATGATGACCTTAGACCCTATCAAATAAGATCTAAACTTATCTAATGCAAACACAACAACTAGCAACTCTTTCTCAAGTGGAATAATTCAATTGAGCATCATTAAGTGTTTTACTAGCATAGTAGATCACATAAGGGAGTTTGTCTACTCGTTGGCCCAAAAACAACTCCTACAAAAGATAGTCGACGCATCACACATAATCTCAAATGGTAATGTCCAATCGGAGGTCGACTATAGGGGCAGATGTAAGAGAGCCTTGAGTTGCTCCCATGCTTCCTTACAAGCATCATCAAAGACAAATGCAACATCTTTTGCAAGAAGATTGCACAAAGGTCGTGAAATTTTACTAAAGTCTTTGATGAATCGGTAAAAACCGCATGGCCTAGAAATGATCCGATGTCCCTCACGTAACGAGGGTTGAGGCAAGTGTTGAATGAGATCTACCTTGGCTTTGTCTACTTCTATGCCTTTTTCCGAGATGATATGCCCTAGAACAATGCCTGAGTTAACCATGAAATGACATTCTTCCCAATTCAAGACCAAATTCTTTTCCTTACACCTAATCGGACACAAGTGAGGTGATGCAAACACTCATCAAAAGAAGACCCAAACACGAAAAAAATCATCCATAAAAATCTCAAGAAACTTATCTACCATGTCGAAAATATGCTCATCATGCAACGTTGAAAAGTAGCGGGTGCATTGCACACCCAAAAGGCATACGACGATAAGCAAATGTTCCATAAGGACATGTAAATGTGGTCTTTTGTTGGTCTTCTGGTGCTATGTGAATTTGGTTGTAGCCAGAGATAGCCATCTAAGAAACAGTAGTGACTATGTTTTGCTAACCTTTCTAACATTTGGTCAATGAAGGGAAGAGGAAAATGGTCTTTCTTGGTTACTGTGTTCAGTTTTCTATAATCAATACAGACTCGCCATCCTGTGGTCACACGGGTGGGAACAAGCTCGTTCATTTCATTTTGAACTACAGTAATGCCAGACTTCTTGGGTACTACCTGAATGGGACTGACCCACTGGCTATCAGGGACTGGGTAAATGATACCCGCATCAAGCAATTTCAGAATCTCACCCTTGAAAACATCTCTCATGTTGGGGTTAAGTCTCCTTTGCATTTCCCTAGATGGTTTAGTGTTTTCCTCAAGGTTTATGTGATGCATGCAAATTGTGGGACTTATACCCTTAAGATCGGAGATGGTCCAACCTAAAGCTCCTTTATGTTCTTTAAGTACTTCTAAGAGTTGACTGATAGGTGTCTAAAACACCTTAATATTTATCTATTGTTTATGCTTTCTTTGCTAAGTTTTCTTGTAAAATATGTATCTTATGGTTGTTTTTGAGTATTTAGGTACTTTGGACTCATTTGGAATAAAAGAAGAAGAAACAACGCAAAAGTCTCATCTCATGTGCAAATGCTGTTGGTGGAGGAACTCGAAAGGCGAAACAAAGCGTTCAAGTGGAGCTTAAGGCGCAGGCGAATGACAGGGGAGTCTAGCCAGATTAACATAGGGGCTGCCATTTAGCTGGCCCTTATCCGATGTATGGGTGCCTAGAGTCATTCTGGGTGTCCCCCTTATCTATTTTATCTCGGGTGGTCAGATCCATTGCCCCTCTTACAATACCATGAAATTCAGAGAAGAGAATTCTTCTCATCATTGTCTTCCACCGCTTCGAAATCAAGACAGAGGTCCATTTTGTAAAACGGTGACTCCATTGTCGACTCCGAGAGAGTGAGGGATGAATTAACAGAGAGATTGAGAGATTAAAAGAGAATTGAGTTCTCTTTTGATTAGAGGTTTGAGAAAGGGAACTACAAAAGGGGTTTTTGCCGTCGATTTGAGAGAAGATGATGGTGGTGTTGTGGTTCATTTCATTGTTGAGTTTGTTTAGGGCTTTCATTGTTGAGTTTGTTGCTTCTAATCGCATTGAAGATAGGTTGGTTCAGATTTTGGGTCCGATGTGTACATCCGGGTCGATTGAGAAGCTAGGGTTTTGATTTCTAGTAGGAAATTGCGGATGTAGAAGAATCATGTTGTTGTCGGGCCGAGCCGATGATGATTAATTGAAACTTTGAGCTGATGGGTTTGTGTTGGATCTGGTTTTGAAGATGAATATGGTGGTGATGCACTGAAGTAGAAATGCTCGAGCTTGCAGTTCAGGTGGTTGTGTGTGTGTTGTGAATGAATGGATCAGAATGCAGTTATTGATGTTGTTCAAGGAAGGTGGATTGAACTGAGTTTGCAGGGAACTAAGAAGCCAAGATGTTATCATCCATTGAATCTGTAGATGGGTTGTAATGAGCCTGAGACATGGAGTTGTTGTGCAATTGCAGGTGGAAGTTAGTGAAGTTACGCGAAATCGCAGCTGCAGAACGAGTTAGAAGAGATGATTGCTTAATAGATGTATGCCTAGGATGCATGGAATGACAGTGTTGATTCTTTGGCGGTGTTGTTGAGCCGAAAAGTGGTGCCGTAAAGAAAAATGATTGATTGAGTGAGTGCAGGTCGAGAATGTAAAGAAGAAATGTCTTGAATGAGGTTGAGTGAGTGCGAAATGCGGATGTGAACCGTGGTGCTTGTTGTGGGTTTGAGTGGTTTTATTGCCATGATGGAGGAGATGGTATTGGAGGAGATGGTTGGAGCTCGGGCCAAGGCGTTCTGCGAGTATGGTGGTTGTTTGCAGCAACAAGAAGCTACAGGTGGAAATGTTGTGAGCTGTTGCAGGTGTGGAGGATTGATGCGTGTGGCACTGGAAATGGTGAGGCTGTTGTTATATGCTGCAGTGATAACTGAAACTGGTAGGTTCTGGTGGTTATGAGACTCGCAGATCTTGGAGAATGTACGAATCTGGGAAGTGGTGATTGCGGTGTGGGTTTGAGTATCTTCTCGGCCGGTACAAAGATGGGTTTTGATGGCGCTTAGGTTCGATGTTCTGGCTTGGTGGAAATCGGTGATTGTGATAAAGAAATAAGTAAAGAAGAACAAGAAAAGGAGTGGTGTTTGAGTTCACAATGGCTAGTTGTTGTTGTAGGGTTTGCAGCTGCTGCTGCAATGAAATGGAGTACCGCGGTGAAGGACTTGAGAAGAAAGGTCGGTCCGAATTGGTGGATGGGTTCGAGTTGCAAGCCTTGCGAGATAAGGAAGAGCTATGGATACCGGTATTTGAGAACGGGTGGTGGGTTAATCTCAAGATGAATAAGATGAAATTACGGGGAAGAGGGAGGTTGTTGCAAGCCCGAGATAAGGAGAGTGATATGCCACTATGGAATCAATGTGGTGTTGCGCCAGATTGTGATGCGGGATGTATAATGCCACTATGGAATCAAGCTCAGACCAGCGCAAATGGCTTGGGCCAAGGTGATTAAGACCTGACTCACCTCATTATAGCCAACTGATTCATCTACCTGACTCATATGTCATCACTGAGTTGAATCGGTCCGAGTTTGACCGAGTTGATTCGATTGACCCGACAAGGTGACTCGTTTGACCGCCGATGGTTTGAATTAGCCACTCATCGAGTTCTTAATTTCCGCCAATTTCCGACTAGCATATTTTTTGGGACATATTTTCACATGGGTTTCTCACACATGGTTCATGGGCTTGGTGGACTTTTTGGTGATGAACTTTGAAGACCTAATTTTGGAAAGTGGGAAGGCTATAAAAGAAAAGGTTTCTATTCTTTTGAGAGATCACGTATTCTTTTTGGGAGTTTGCAGAGAGCCGGAGCTAGGGTTTGCTTTCATTTAATATTTTCATCTTCTTTACTTTATTTCCATTATTATTTGATGATGAACTCCAATATTATGAGTAACTAAAACTCTCTTTGATTAAGGGCGATTTCGAAGCCCGAAATATGAATCTATATTTGATATGAAAAACTTGTTCTCTTGCATTCATTAATGTTATTGATTGATTTCTACCATGCTAATATTGTCTATGGATTATTTGTTAAGGGTTTAAGTTCGAAATTGAATCATTAATTCTTAATCTATTTGCTAGTTTAGATTTTCTTCGACCCGTAATTGTCTAGAGAAGATAAACACAAGTAGTAATATGTGGGTATTGATGATGGGACTTTGTTAAGTACCCATATGTAGAAATCAACACTAGTAGGTGATTCATGCTTTTGAGTTCATCACTAGGAGCAACCTTATCTCACAGAACTTAGAGCACTTGTTCAAGTCAAACCTAGTAAGCGTACCTCTAGGAAACTTGGCAAGTAGGAACCTAGTAGTCGAGCGCTTCCGTATCCGGTGAGCTAGGAGATAATAACGGAATAGTTGAGCGTACTAATTATTCTAGGGTTGTTAGTAACATGATAATGTGAAGAACATAGCTATCTATCAATTTGGTTTGTATTCCGTGGTCTAGAATGAACCTTTAATCAATTACATCTCATATTTGAATACATTTTACAATTTTCAGCATTTCTACAACAAAATCATCTTTGCTAAGAGTATTTGTATAACAACTTGAACTTCATACCTCCCTTGGGACGATCCTACTTACATTATACTACTTGCTAGTTAAAGAGAAGTAGAGAAATTTATTTTTGCGAGTTTGACACCTCGTCAAAATTGGCGCCATAAGGGAGGCAGTGGCAAGTTTAGTTGTTATTTTTATTCTTAGTTGTTACTTTTGCTTTTATTTTCAATTTCTATTTACTTATTCAACCTCTTAGAATCGATTTTCAGGTACTATTTCTTTGGTGAATGCGTGGAGAGGGCAGACCAAGTCCAATTGGTATACGTCTTCGTTCGGGCACTTTACTTAAGGATTTCATTCGAGCAGTCAACACTCCACTTCCTCAAAGTTCTACACCAAGTGAATTCTCGGACTCGGACGAAGAGGAAGACAACACAATGGGAGGTCGACCACCGCTCCAAGAACACTCAAGGAGCTCACTTCTCCAAACCTAGATCGCAGCCTTTATGTATTCAAATGAATGGAACCATTGAGTTGAAACCACAATTGATTAACTTGCTGCCCAAATTCGAGAGGTTTAGCGGGAGAAGATCCTAATCGTCACTTGCAACAATTCCATCATGTGGTGACTAGTATGAAGCAAGCAACTGCAGATGCGGATATGGCTATGATGACAACTTTTCCTTTCTCTCTTTTAGATACTGCAGAGAGTGGTTCTTTTGCTTACCCGCTGGAAGCATAACCACATGGAATGGGATGAAGAAATTGTTCCTTGAGAAGTATTTTCCAAAGATCAAAAGCAGCTGTGATTCGCAAGGAGATTTGTGGTATTAGGCAAGTATCGGGAGAGACTCTCCATGAGTATTGGGAGCGCTACAAGAAGCTTTTAGCTAGCTGCCCACACCACCAAATCAGCGATCAACTTGTGATTCAATATTTCTACGAGGGGTTGCTTTCTAATGATAGAAATTTGATCGATGCCGCAAGTGGTGGTGCACTTACCAACAAGACAATTGCGGAAGCTACAAGTTTGTTGGAGAATATGGCTGCGAACACTCAACAATTCTACACTCGAGATGAATCGAGTAGATGGGAAGGTGAATGAAGTTGGCAATTCTTCACACATGGAACAAAGGATGGGCAACATGGAGAGAATGATGACTCAAATAGCTGCAGCTGTCATACCATCATCATATACCGAAGATGTTGAGCAAGCAAGTGCTATGTACCAAAATCAGCAAAGGCCGAGGTACGATCCGTACTCCAACACATACAACCCAGGTTGGCGTGATCATCCGAATTTCAGCTATGCAAACAAGCAAGCTGCTGCAAATCCTACTTTCAATCAACAAGGAGGATATCAATTCATGCAAAGACCACCACAAGAAACTCAAGGCACGAGTATAGATGACAAGTTGAATCTCATTCTCAACACAATGGTGCAAGATAAGCAAAAGACAAGAATGGATATGAAGGACATCCGAACACAAATGGGTCAATTAGCTAATGCCGTGAGCAAATTGGAAGCACAAGCGAGGGAAAAAACTTCCTTCGCAACCAATAAATCACAAGGAGAATGCCAATGCTATTGAGTTACGAAGTGGGAAGCAAGTAGAGAAACCGGAAACATCACCTGTCCCATGAACTGATTTGGAGAAAGAAGAGGGTGAAACAACCCCTAAAAAGGCTGACCCTTAAATAAATTCTAACTCTAAAACTCATGTTTCTACTTATGTTACTTCTCCGCCTTTTCCTAGAAGGTTTGCAAAGTCGAACAAGGAGACATTGTACCAAGAGCTTTTGAAATCTTTAAGAAGATTGAAGTGAACATTCCACTCATTGAGGCGATAAGGCAAGTTCCACGTTGGGCAAAGTTCTTGAAGGAATTGTGCACTAACAAGCACAAATTGACCGGTAACGAGGTAATGAGTGTGGGGAGAATGCTTTCAGCATATCTTCAAAAGAAACTCCCACCTAAGTTGAAAGACCCCTAGTTTCACCATACCATGTACTATTGGTAAAATCAGGTTTGAACGTGCTATGTTAGATTTAGGAGCATCCATTAATGTTATGCCTGCCTCCGTTTATGAATCATTGAATCTTGGACCTCTTAAGAATACCTAGTATTGTTATACAACTTGCCGATAGGTCTAATTCTTACCCGAAAGGGGTTATTGAAGATGTTTTGGTGCAGGTTAATCAACTCATATTTCCAATGATTTCTATGTTCTTGACATGATGGATGAAGATTCACCATCGTCTACTCCCTTTGTTGTTGGGTAGACCATTCATGAGAACCGCTAGAACAAAGATTGATGTTTTCAAGGGCGCTTTAACTATGGAATTTGATGACGAAGTCATAAGTTTCAATATCTTTGAGGCTATGAGATATCCTAGTGATGTGCATTCCTGTTTTTCAATTGATATTATTGATTCTCTAGCTCAACAGATTTTTGAATTGAATGGTGAAGATGCTTTAGAAAACACCATAGTGGAAGGTTTAGGTTATGGAAAATACAAAGACATTGAAAGTGAATTGTCTATTTGTGATGAGCTTAAAGAGGCTGTTTTATCTCTTAACTCATTACAAGAAGTTCCACCAAAGTATAATGTGTCTTATGTTTCTTTGCCGCTTACTAATGAGAAACTTTTACCATCGATTGTGCAGCACCTATTCTTGAGTTGAAACCTCTTCCGGATCACCTTAAATACGTGTATTTAGGTGACAAGGAAGAGTTACCCGTGATCATTGCCAACAACCTTACCAAGGTGCAAGAGGAGAAGCTTGTTCGAGTGTGCTAAGAGAGTACAAGTCTGCCATTGGATGGACCATTGCCGATATCAAAGGAATCAGTCCTTCCACATGTATGCACCGAATACTTCTTGAGGAGGGGGCAAAACCAACAAGAGAAGCTCAACGTCGCTTGAACCCTCCAATGATGGAAGTAGTCAAGAAGGAAATCCTCAAGTTGTTGGATGTCGGGGTGATCTATCCCATATCCGATAGCAAATGGGTGAGCCCGGTTCAAGTCGTTCAAAGAAGTCCTAAATCACGGTGGTGAAAAACGAAGATAATGACTTGGTTCCAACTAGAATCCAGACCGGTTGGAGAGTGTGCATTGATTACCGAAAGCTCAACTCTACCACCCGAAAGGACCATTTTCCCCTTACCATTCATTGATCAAATGCTTGAAAGATTGGCTAGACATTCTTATTATTGCTTTCTTGATGGTTTTTCAAAGTTATAACCAGATTGTGATAGCTCCAGAAGATCAAGAAAAGACAACGTTTACTTGCCCTTTGGCACTTTTGCATATAGACGCATGCCATTTGGCTTGTGCAATGCTCCACCACTTTTCAACGTTGTATGGTAAGTATATTTTCGATTATGTGGAAAGCATCATAGAAGTGTTTATGGATGATTTTAGCGTGTATGGTGATTCTTTTGACAAATGCTTAGATAACCTTGCACTTATTCTTAAACGATGCGTAGAAACTAATCTTGTGCTTAATTGGGAAAAATGTCACTTTATGGTCAATCATGGGATTGTGCTAGGTCATGTTGTATCCTCTAAGGGGTTAGAAGTTGACAAGGCTAAGATAGATTTGATTCGAACTTACAATACCCCACAAATGTGAGGGAGGTTCGCTCTTTTCTTGGTCATGCAGGTTTTATAGAGATTCATCAAGGATTTCTCCAAGATTGCAATGCCCCCATAGACTCTTGCAAAAAGATGTGGCCTTTGATTGTGATAAGGAATGCAAGGAAGCTTTCGACACCTTGAAAGAGTTGTTGACTACCGCACCAATCATCAAACCACCGGACCGGAGCAAGCCATTTGAGTTGATGTGCGATGCAAGTGATTATGCCGTTGGAGCCGTGTTGGGACAGCGAGATGGCAAAGTTCCATATGCCATTTATTATGCTTCTAGAACTCTCAACGGAGCACAAATCAACTACTCCACTACCGAAAAGGAGCTTTTGGCCATAGTGTTTGCACTAGAGAAGTTTAGATCTTATTTAGTGGGTACAAAGGTGGTTGGTTTCTCCGACCATGCCGCACTTCGATACTTGCTAACAAAGAAGGATGCTAAGCCAAGGCTCATAAGGTGGATTCTTCTTCTTCAAGAGTTCAACATGCAAATCAAGGACAAGAAGGGCAAGAGAATACCGTAGCGGATCATTTAAGCAGATTGGTTGTGTCCGAAGAAGCGATTCCTTTGCATGATAGCTTCCGGATGAGCAACTCTTTGCGGTTGGTGGCACAACTCCATGGTACGCTGATATTGTTAACTTCTTGGTGACGGGACAAGTACCTAGTTCCATGTCTACATTCCAAAACACAAGCTCAAGAAGATTGCTAAGCAATATATATGGGATGAACCTTATTTGTGGAAGCATTGCTCCGATCAAATGATCCGCAGTGCGTACTTGAATCCGAAGTTCCAATCAATTCTAAATTTTTGTCACTCATATGCTTGTGGTGGCCATTTCGGAGCCAAGAGGACAGCCCTCAAGGTTCTCGAAAGTGGTTTTTATTGGCCTACATTGTTTAAGGATGCATATCTATGTTGTAAGGCTTGTGATAGGTGTCAAAGGACAGGCAACCTTGGTGCTAGGAACCAAATGCCGCAAACACCAATTCTCGCCGTTGAGATTTTTGATGTTTGGGGTATCGATTTTATGGGGCCTTTTGTGAATTCCAATGGGAAATTTTTTATACTTCTTGTTTGTAGATTATGTTTCTAAGTGGGTGGAAGCTAAAGCCACCCCTACCAATGATTCTCATATTGTTTGTGAGTTTGTGAAGGAACATATCTTTTCTAGGTTTGGAACACCTCGAGTGGTGATTAGTGATGGAGGTTCGCACTTCAAGAGATCCTTTCACGCTCTTCTAAAGAAGTATAACATTTCTCATAAAGTTGGCACACCGTATCATCCACAAACGAGTGGACAAGCTGAAATTTCCAACCGGGAGATTAAGTCCATCTTAGAGAAGACGGTGAATGTTACAAGGAAAGATTGGAGTTATAGACTCAATGACGCTTTGTGGGCGTATAGGACAGCTTATAAGACACCCATCGGTATGTCTCCTTTTAGGCTTGTCTATGGCAAACCTTGCCATCTTCCCGTCGAACTTGAACACAAAGCTTATTGGGCTATCAAGGTATGTAATATGGAATTAGATGCAGTGGTGAACATAGGAAACTTCACTCAATGAGTTAGAAGAGATACGAAATGATGCATATGAAAGTTCACGCATTTATAAAGAAAAAACCAAGGCTTTCCATGATAAAATGATTTCCCGAAAGAGTTTTGAAGTAGGGCAGAAAGTTCTTTTATTCCATTCTCGTCTTAAATTGTTTCAGGTAAACTTAGGTCCAGATGGGTTGGACCATTTGTTGTTACTAATGTGTTTGCGCATGGTGCAGCTTGAAATTACTAGTCCCAAAACAGGGCTGATTTCCAAGGTTAACGGCCATCGCTTGAAACCATACTATGAGCAGTTGTGACGAGAATCAGATATGATCACATTGAGTGATCCACTCCTCTGAGGAGTAATTGAGCCGAACGTCGGGCCGACGACGTTAAACCAAGCGCTAAGTGGGAGGCAACCCACCGGTTTTGTATCTTTCCCTTTATCTTTTTATTTTTAAGCATTTTATCTTTATTTTCTTGTTTTTGCATATCATTTGCGGAATTTCCCACCTTGAACCTTCTTTGATGATTCAATTTTACATTGAGGACAATGTAAAGTTTAAGTGTGGGGGAGCATTTATATGTTTGTATAGTTTGTTTTATGTTTTATTTTAAAAAAAAAAAAAAAAAAAAATCGAAAATAGAAAAAACCAAGAAAAAATTTGTGCTTTTTGAACTCCGAAATCTAGAAACTTGTGCCTTTAGGATGACACCATTAGTGGATGGAATCATTTTGATTGCAGGAGTTGAGGAACCCATTAATTAACAAGAACGAACATAGCTCAGGAATCACAAATAACATGATAGTCGTTACCATATCTCGGAATATCACCATATCGCATTCTATTTTTTATTTTTCCATATTTATCTATTGTTCTCTAAGTGTTTTGGTGGGTCACTAAACATCGACGTGTTATTACCGCTAGGATGAAATAGAGTGATTGAGTTGCTAAAAAAAAAAAAAAAAAAAAGAAAAAAAAAGAGACCACCAATTAGACCAAACGGAATAAAAAGACACTTGGGAATAGCAAGTATGTGTGAAACGTAGTCCCTGTCTCCGTCGCCTAAACAAGCGTGGAATGCGAGGATCCAAGGCAACTATCACGTACTTGCTGACAAGAAGCATGCGCTTGGATCCAAAAGATCAATCATGCACAAAAAAAAAAAAAAAAAAAAAAAAAAAAAAAAAAAGTGAAAAGAAAAGAAAAAGAAAAGAAAGTATTATATTTGGTGAATAAAGTCACTCCTGGTTCCCTTGTATATGCCAGTGAGTTGATGTAGAAATAAGTTTGTTGACCACTGGTTCCCTTGTATATGCCAGTGTGTTGACACTAGAATTGACTAAGTAGCTCAATCCAATAGGAATAGGTTCATCTTGGTAGTGACCTTCAGACAGATATGGGAAACATCGATCACTTGTGAACATTCGCCAACATCTACATCTATATCCATCTTCTTAATCTTTTCATTGTGATTGTGGTTTGTTAGTTTCCTGTATTGTGGTTTGTTCGACTATCTAATTAGAGCTTTATTTATTTATATATGAACTGAATTTGTACAAGGTACCTCCTCCTGTAGTCATTTTGGATTCGTTCATTGATTTGTCACAAATAGACGGAGTTGGAAATATAGGTTTTGTAGGCAGACCTCTTGTAAACCTTCACGAGACTAAAACTCGTCCACTAGGGACACCTAGGGGTTCAAAGGCTTGTTATTTATGCTTAAAGTGACCGTAGCCTCGACGAGACGGAGTTGTATGTATCTTTTAGAATTATTTTGTTTGATTTGCTCGAGGACTAGCAAAGTCTAAGTGTGGGGGAATTTTGATAGGTGTCTAAAACACCTTAATATTTATCTATTGTTTATGCTTTCTTTGCTAAGTTTTCTTGTAAAATATGTATCTTATGGTTGTTTTTGAGTATTTAGGTACTTTGGACTCATTTGGAATAAAAGAAGAAGAAACAACGCAAAAGTCTCATCTCATGTGCAAATGTTGTTGGTGGAGGAACTCGAAAGGCGAAACAAAGCGTTCAAGTGGAGCTTAAGGCGCAGAAATACGAATGACAGGGAGTCTAGCCAGATTAACATAGGGGCTGCCATTTAGCTGGCCCTTATCCGATGTATGGGTGCCTAGAGTCATTCTGGGTGTCCCCCTTATCTATTTTATCTGGGTGGCTGTATCCATTGCCCCTCTTACAATACCATGAAATTCAGAGAAGAGAATTCTTCTCATCATTGTCTTCCACTGCCTGAAATCAAGACAGAGGTTGCTGTAAAACGGTGACTCCATTGTCGACCTGAGAGAGTGAGGGATGAATTAACAGCGAGATTGAGAGATTAAAAGAGAATTGAGTTCTACTGATTAGAGGCTTGAGAAAGGGAACTACAAAAGGGGTTTTTGCTGTCGATTTGAGAGAAGATGATGGTGGTGTTGTGGTTCATTTCATTGTTGAGTTTGTTGCTTCTAGAACTGCAGTTGAAGATAGGTTGGTTCAGATTTTGGGTCTGATGTGTACATCTGGGTCGATTGAGAAGCTAGGGTTTTGATTTCTAGTAGGAAATTGCAGATGTAGAAGAATCTGATGTTGTCGAACTGAGCTGATGATGATTAATTGAAACTTTGAGCTGATGGGTTTGTGTTGGATCTGGTTTTGAAGATGAATATGGTGGTGATGCACTGAAGTAGAAATGCTCGAGCTTGCAGTTCAGGTGGTTGTGTGTGTGTTGTGAATGAATGGACTGTAATGCAGTTATTGATGTTGTTCAAGGAAGGTGGATTGAACTGAGTTTGCAGGGAACTAAGAAGCCAAGATGTTATCATCCATTGAATCTGTAGATGGGTTGTAATGAGCCTGAGACATGGAGTTGTTGTGCAATTGCAGGTGGAAGTTAGTGAAGTTACGCGAAATCGCAGCTGCAGAACGAGTTAGAAGAGATGATTGCTTAATAGATGTATGCCTAGGATGCATGGAATGACAAGATGTTGATTCTTGCGCGTTGTTGTTGAGCCGAGGAAGTGGTGCCAGAGATTGATTGGCAGGCGAGAATGTAAAAGAAGAAATGTGTCCGAGGTTGAGTGAGTGCAGTGCAGGCCGTGGTGCTTGCTGTGGCAGTTCTGTTGTAGGTGGAGGAGATGGTATTGGAGCTCAGTTGGCGTTCTCAGGCAGAGTATGGTGGTTGTTTGCAGCAACAAGAAGCTACAGGTGGAAATGTTGTGAGCTGTTGCAGGTGTGGAGGATTGATGCTTGTGGCACTGGAAATGGTGAGGCTGTTGTTATATGCTGCAGTGATAACTGAAACTGGTAGGTTCTGGTGGTTATGAGACTCGCAGAATCGAGAGAATGTACGAACTGCAGAAGTGGTGATTGCGGTGTGGGTTTGAGTATCTTACTTTGCTTTGTACAAAGATGGGTTTTGATGGCGTTAGGTTCGATCTTTGTTGTTGGTGGAAATCTGGTGATTGTGATAAAGAAATAAGTAAAGAAGAACAGCAGGTGCAGGTGGTGTTTGAGTTCACAATGGCTAGTTGTTGTTGTAGGGTTTGCAGCTGCTGCTGCAATGAAATGGAGTACTGCAGTGAAGGACTTGAGAAGAAAGGCTGGTCTGAATTGGTGGATGGGTTCGATTTGCAAGCCTGAGATAAGGAAGAGCCTGTGATACAGGGCAGTGGCAGCTGTGATAAGATGAAGATTACAGGGAAGAGGTGAGGTTTCTGCAGCTGTGGAGGTGATATGCCACTATGGAATCAATGTGGTGTTGCGCCATGGTGATGCAGCACAAGCTCAGACCAGCGCAAATGGCTTGGGCCAAGGTGATTAATACCTGACTCACCTCATTATAGCCAACTGATTCATCTACCTGACTCATATGTCATCACTGAGTTGAATCGGTCCGAGTTTGACCGAGTTGATTCAGTTGACCCGACAAGGTGAATCGTTTGACCGCTGATGGTTTGAATTAGCCGGTCATCTGA
The DNA here is from genome assembly GCA_023531295.1 of Papaver armeniacum. Classification (NCBI taxonomy): domain Eukaryota; kingdom Viridiplantae; phylum Streptophyta; class Magnoliopsida; order Ranunculales; family Papaveraceae; genus Papaver; species Papaver armeniacum. The sequence continues at coordinate 31,828 of JAJJWW010018473.1, read as the reverse complement.
GTTCTTGCCGGCCAATTTCCGGCCAATTTCCGGCGAGCATATTTTTTTGGGACATATTTTCACATGGGTTTCTCACACATGGTTCATGGGCTTGGTGGACTTTTTGGTGATGGACTTTGAAGACCTAATTTTGGAAAGTGGGAAGGCTATAAAAAGAAAAGGTTTCTATTCTTTTGAGGATCACGTATTCTTTTTGGGAGTTTGCAGAGAGCCGGAGCTAGGGTTTGCTTTCATTTAATATTCTCATCTTCTTTACTTTATTTCCATTATTATTTGATGATGAACTCCAATATTATGAGTAACTAAAACTCTCTTTGATTAAGGGCGATTTCGAAGCCCGAAATATGAATCTATATTTGATATGAAAAACTTGTTCTCTTGCATTCATTAATGTTATTGATTGATTTCTACCATGCTAATATTGTCTATGGATTATTTGTTAAGGGTTTAAGTTCGAAATTGAATCATTAATTCTTAATCTATTTGCTAGTTTAGATTTTCTTCGACCCGTAATTGTCTAGAGAAGATAAACACAAGTAGTAATATGTGGGTATTGATGATGGGACTTTGTTAAGTACCCATATGTAGAAATCAACACTAGTAGGTGATTCATGCTTTTGAGTTCATCACTAGGAGCAACCTTGTCTCACAGAACTTAGAGCACTTGTTCAAGTCAAACCTAGTAAGCGTACCTCTAGGAAACTTGGCAAGTAGGAACCGTAGGTCGAGCGCTTCCGTATCCGGTGAGCTAGGACATAGTAACGGAATAGTTGAGCGTACTAATTATTCTAGGGTTGTTAGTAACATGATAATGTGAAGAACATAGCTATCTATCAATTTGGTTTGTATTCCGTGGTCTAGAATGAACCTTTAATCAATTACATCTCATATTTGAATACATTTTACAATTTTCAAAGATTTCTACAACAAAATCATCTTTGCTAAGAGTATTTGTATAACAACTTGAACTTCATACCTCCCTTGGGACGATCCTACTTACATTATACTACTTGCTAGTTAAAGAGAAGTAGAGAAATTTATTTTTGCGAGTTTGACACCTCGTCATTGACTTTCCTGTTCTGTGTCTAAACATGATGCAATAATCACAGGTAAAGTGTCAGAAGGACCTAAGAAAGCATACTTCAAGGTATCAGGTAATGGTTTCAAATCAAGCTTAGGTGGTGTATCAAGAGGTGGGGCAGATTTGGTATCAGAGAGTGGAAGGGGTTCCACTGCAGTTTGCCATTTAGCAATATCCATGGGTGGCACAGACTCTAGCAAAGAGTGGACTTCACTAATGTACTTAGACTCGAAGAGATCTAAGTCAAAGTTATCTAAACATGCTTGCAAAGGGTCCACTGACAAAATGTCGGGCAAAGAGTCTTGGATCAGACTCTCAATCATGTTAATCTCATGCAAATCAGTATCATCACAATCAATGGGTTGTTGACTAGTGTTAAAAACATTCACTCTACTAATATGTTACCAAAAGACAATTTCAACACACCATTACGACAGTTGATGATGGCATTGGACGTCGCCAGGAAAGGACGTCCTAAGATCACGGGAATGTGATTACTTGGGTTTTGCACGGGTTGAGTGTCTAAGACGATGAAGTCTACAGGAAAGAAAAATTTATCAACCTTGATTAACACATCTTCAACAATACCACTGGGGATTTTCACAGATCTGTCCGCTAACCGTAGCGTAACAGGTGGGGCTTCACTCCCAAGGCCCAATTGCACATACACAGAGTATGGCAATAGATTCACACTGGCTCCTAAGTCTAGTAACGCCTTTTCGACCACATGGTCACCTATGGTGCATGTAATTGTTGGACTAACTGGGTCTCTAAACTTAGTTGGAATCTTGTTTTAGATTATGGAGCTCACTTGCTCAGTGAGAAAGGCACGCTTATGCACATGAAGCTTACGCTTTTATGTGCACAAGTCCTTCAAAAACTTAGCATAGGTGGGTATTTGTCTGATTGCTTCGAGGAATGGAATGTTTATGTTAACCCTCTTGAACATTTCCAAAATCTCGTTTTATTGGTTACCCCCCTTCTGTTGCACCAACCTTTGTGGGAATGGAGCAACAGGTACATGACTTGGCAAAGAAACATCTATATCAGTAGGACTCTTGATCTTATCAACAGGCTCAGATTCTTTCTCTACATTAGATGTTTTCTGCGGTGTTGTGTGTACTGGTGAGTCTGATATAGACTCGCTTGACGGTGGTACACCTACATGGTTCTCAACAATCCTACCACTACGGAGAGTGGTGATAGCATTTGCCTGACTATGTGAAGGTTCATTGCAGGTAGAGGAGCCTGCTTGAAACACATTCTTTGGATTTTGTTGGGGTTGACTAGGGAGTTTGCCTTTCTCTCTCTCATTCAATGCATCACAGATTTGACCCATTTTAAGTTCTAGACTTGTGAAGCGTTGGTCGGTAGTTTTCTGAAGTTGTGAAAGATTTTGGGTCAACAGACCGACACAGTCTTCTAAGCTAGTCTTTTTCTCTACAGGGTACTGAGGGTGTGGTTGTACTTGGGGGTTTCTAGGATATGAGTATCCTTGGTTGTTATTTGTTGGTCCCCCTTGTACTGGCCCTTTGGACCATGAGAAGTTAGGGTGATTCCTCCACCCTGGGTTGTAGGTTTGAGAATACGGGTTGTTCTCTTGCCTATGGTACAATGCATTGGCTTGCTCACTTTTGGACTCTTGAAATGCATGTAAGTCTGGACAGATGTCCACTAAGTGGTCAGAACTATGGCATGCGGCACAAGTGGCCATTTCAATTTGGTCACGGAGAGTAGGGGCATTAGGTTTTACATTTTTCTGCAATTCAAGCATTTCTATTCTCCGGGCCAAAGATGCCATTTTTGCATTTTCCTCAAAGTCAGACTCGATTCTATGAACATTGTTTGCGGGGGTAGTCCTTCTCGGTTCACGGATGGACTCCCACTGTTGAGTCTTTTCAAATGACTTCGATTAAGAAAGTCCAAGCCTCATCGGCACTCTTGTCAATAAATGCACCATTGCACATTGACTCGACTGTGGTACAGGTTCTAACATCTAGACCCTCATACAAGATTTGCACGAGTCTCCATTTTTCAAAACCATGGTGGGGACATTGGAGCAATAATTCATTGAATCTCTCCAAGTACTTTGCTAGAGTTTCGTCTTCTAATTGCACAAAACCATTTAGACTTTGGCGAATTGTCGCCGTCTTATGGTTTGGGAAAAACTTTTTGAAAAACTCTTTTGTGAGGTCATCCCAGGTTCTAATGGATTGTGGTTGTAGGGCATGAAGCCAAGACTTGGCTTTGTCTTTCAGAGAAAAAGGAAACAATCTCAATTTGAGGGACTCCTCTGGCATTTGGTTAAAACGCAGAGTCCCACAAATATCCTCAAAATCTCTCACGTGATGGTAGGGGTTTTCAAAGATCGACCCCTCTAAACACGGGTAGCATGTGAATGGTGCTTGCCTTCACTCAAACCGACAAGCATCACCATGAGAATGATGCAAGAGGGCTGGCTTGCCCTAGTTGGGTACATGTAGTCTTTGAGACTACGAGGTTGGTTTTGTTCATCACCCATAGTTTCTGTTTCTGATGGGCTTTCTGATGGATTTGGTCTTTCTGTGGAAGAACTGGGTATGCTAACTATTTCGTCCGGACGGATTCTAACTAGTCGGTTTGTTTGGTCTCTAAAAGACACAATCATAGCCTAGCTAGCGCATCTAGAATGTTAAAATACAATCAATTTCAACACAGAAAAGCAAAAATTCAAAAATGACCCACTAATACAAGACTCAAGCCCAAAAGATGGATTTTTGATGTTGTAAGGCCCAGCTGTGTGGGTTCCAGCCCAGTTGTTGTGGGCTTCAGGTTAAGTGCAAATGCACAGCCCAGTTGTTGGGCTTCAGTTTGTTGTAAATGCACAGCCCAGGTTCTGGGTTCAGTTTGACAAGCTTATTCAGCACAGTTTATGTGTTTAGAACAACATAGAGCAACACAACATAGCACAAGTTCAAGTGCAGCTCACAGCACAGGTTGGCAAATGAGCACAACACGGGTCTAAGTGCAGCTCAGCACACAGGGAGACACAACACAAGAAACTTATGCACAGCACAGCTGGTGACTACACAGCACAGCTTAGCATGTTTGTGCAAGTCACAGCACAGGAGGTGAACAAGGAGAGTGAAAATAGTGTGGAGTGCACAAGGGAAAGGTTGTGCTCACTCAATGGTGAAGCATGTGCTGGGGTGTGTATTTGAAAACCAAGCTATTGCTATCACTATTTCAGCTATTCAACACTCATTCAAGCACCACAGGGGTACACACAGATTGTAGAAATTGGAAGAGTTTGTTGCTCACAAGGTATCAACAGATGCACAGATTGAACATTTTACAGCACGAGATATCAACAGCAGGGTATATCATTCATACATTCATCACAAATTAGCACATGAACAACAGATAAGCAATGCTAGCATTCTACAACATGATCAGAGTGTGTCAACTTGCTTGGTTGACTTCAGATGGCTTAATTGTTCAGCAAGTGACAGATCAAAGTTGGCCTAGCATTCAACTAGTGAAGGTTACAGCAAGTGACAGATCACAGGGGTATGAGCATGTTTTCAAGGCTTACAAGTTTGCACAAATGAAGTTGACAGCATACTCAGCAAATGACTAATATAGTCAGGTGACAGAATATCAACAAGTTTGGTTGATGTCAACAGGGTCAATTGACTCCTTTGGTTTTCACAGCACAAATGGTTATACAATCATAGCAAAATGTTCAACATGCTTGACAACAGGACAAAGAGCTTGCAAGATGCAGGGCTGATGTTAACTTGGCTTGCAGAAAATTTGGTTATCCAAATTGTAGCTCAAACTTGTAGCTTCAGGGGGCTAGCAAGGGAGCAGGGTAGCTAATTCAACAGGTGAGTAAGGTCTGGCATTCAACACAACACATGTTAACATAGGGGAGTAGATGGCTCACAGGGTTTGTGCACAAGGTAAAACAAGCAAGCATGCTATCATTCATTCATTCATGGAAGGAAGGTTGAGACACAATACCACCAAAAGATAGCACTCGGTTTAGGCAATTCCACCTTGGTTCTCGCTCCTTTGTTTTCTCCCCCGAGTTTGATTTAGTCGCTCCATTGTACTGCTCACTCAAAGAACCAATTTCAGTTCCCAAAGTTACACAGTTCAAAGCAAGAGATCAATATTTTCAGGATGAAGATTAACCACTGTACTTGGTTAGCTGTTCAGGGCAGACCAAGTTACAGGTGATGAGAGAGATGTAAAGATGCTAATGATTATGGTTGAAGTTAAAACTTCACTAATGCTAACACAAAGTGCAAAGTATATGACAGATGGCAGGATTGAAAGTAATTAAACTAAACTAACTAAAATGCACTAACAGATGCAACACAGGGCAATGATGCAAGTGATTAAAAGCAAAAATTAAAGCATATATGTACAAGAATAAACTGAAGTGCAGTAAAGAAAACACTATGATCTACACGGCACACTACCAGTTCCCCGGCAGCGGCGCCAAAAACTTGGTAAGTCTTTAAAGATGTTTTCCTACGTTAAACTGCAAGTGCACAACGCCTGTTGGAGGCGTGGCAAGTATAGGTCGATCCCACAGAGAAATGGTGTATGCTTAAGTGATCTAAGAGATTCTCTTAACTGATTTCTAGTAAGTGTAACACAATAATGGTTTGTTTGTCGAAACGACTAAGTTGGAATGGTGACAGTGACTCTAAACTAAGGTAATGACAAGCAAAGATGTTGTAACAAATGGTTTGAGAGCACTAGGGTGATTGAATTCACCCCTAATCCTATATTAAGGTAACACACATCAAATTATGTTCTTACACTTCCCTTTGGAAGATTCAGTGGAAATTATACCAATTGACTTCACAAATTATCCCCTAGTATAGAGTGTCTTCTTACAAAGACACTCTATCACAAAGCTAATTTGCTCACCAATTGACTAATAATCCTAATGCAATGCAAAACAATAAGAATCAAACTCAAATGTGAATCAACTTCATATAATCAACGGGGGTTTCATCTACACCCTAGCTAAGTGTTTAGAACATTATACAGAGAATAAAAAGACTTCAAATTGAGTTACAAAAACTAAACCCTAAAACATGCTCTGTATTTTTCTCTCACAACAAAAACAACATTTATAACTCACAAACATTTCAAAATAACAAATACACACTGACCCAAACCTCTTTTCTCTCTTACTCGTCTCTGAATCGACCATGCATAGTTGTTGGAGAAACCATAGCTCTAGTTATCTCTAATTTAGCTTCTAGGGTTGGGAGAAGCTAAGAGAGAGATATCTAGACCTAGAGAGGAGGTGAAGGTGCTACTGGCGCGGTTGGTGAAGCTATTGTCAGGTAAGGTGATGATGGAGGTGGTGGTTCTGCCATGGTATGGGTGAAGGAAGGAGAGGGGGATGGGTTCTGCAGGTGACGGAGAAGAAAGAGAAGATGAAGAGAGAAATGGATTTGGTCGATAGGGTATAGGTGTAGGAGGTTTTGCTGTGGAGCGGGTACAGCGAGAGACGATGTGAGGGGTGCAGCGAGCGTCGGATGCGGCGCGCGAGATCTGAACGGCTCAGGGAGAATCAGGCTGTTTTGGTGTTGAGCGGGAACATCGAGTGTTGATGGGAAAGATGGAGCGAGCGTTGGATGTGGAAGAGATCAAATCTAACGGCTCGGAAAGGACGGGCTCGGATCCGGGTCGTGGGTCGGATCTTGGATAGCTTGGGCCCATGTCTTGTAGATGGGTTGCTCCTTGTTGGGTTGCAACTGTTGCGCGCGCGGGCTTTGGCTTTCTGCTCCATAGATGCTCGACTCCAATTCTTCGCTCTTTTGGCTCCTAAGTTTCTCCGAACTTTATTTACTACCTAAAAACACAAAATTAATTAGTACAAATATTTATTCTTGAAAACAAATAAAATACAAAATCTGGGATAATATCTGATTTTTGAGCACAAAAGATGAGTTAAATGCCAATAAATAGATGTAGAAATATGCAATATTTGACACTCATCACAAAGAATCAGAAAAATCGCAACAACATATCATCCCCAAATAGAAGAAGAGTTGCAGAAGATGCTTGATGCAGGAATCATAAGATAAGATAAATATCCGGAGTGGATAGCAAACATGGTTGTGGTCCCAAAGAAGAATAAGGGTATAAGAATTTGTATAGATTTTACTGATCTAAATAAAGCTTGTCCGAAAGACAGTTTTCCGCTACCAGATATTCCACAAATGGTTGAATCAGCAGCGGGAAATGATAGAATATCTTCTCTATACGGATACAAAGGCTACAATCAAATCCCTCTCGCTGAAGAAGATCAAGAACATACTGCTTTTTTCGCTCCAAGAGGGTTATACTGTTATACGAAAATTCCATTTGGTTTGCGAAATGCTGGAGCAACGTACCAAAGGATGGTAGAGAAGGTGTTCGCGAAGTGGATACACAAAACGTTAGAGGTGGATGTAGATGACATGTTAATAAAAATTAAAGAAGCAAAAGATCATGTTGGGGATCTGAGGGAAGTTTTTGAACAAATGAGGCATTTTAACATCAAAGTAAATCCAGAGAAATGTATCTTTGGGGTTGCGTCAGGAATTTTTTTAGGTTACATTGTATCAAAAGAAGGAATACAAGTTGATCCAGAGAAAGTGCAAGCAATTCGTGACATGCCAACACCAACGACGGTAAAAGATGTACAGAAGTTAAACGGACTCTTAACTTCGTTAGGAAGGTTTATTTCACGATCATCAGAAAAATGTAAACATTTTTTCAACATACTCAAAAAGGGGACGAAGTTTAGATGGACAGATGAATGCGAGAAAGCTTTTCAAGGAATAAAAGAACATCTGATGAATATATCTATTTTGCAAAAAGCAGAACCAGGAGAAGAATTATTAATCTATCTTGCGACAACTTCGCACGCATTAAGTGATGTGTTACTGCGAGTAGACGCAGGAGTTGAGAGACCAATCTATTAAATCAGCAAAACCTTCAATGCCACAGAGAAAAATTATTCAAAAATTGAAAAACAAATTTTGGCATTAGTTTATGCAACATTTAAACTTCGCATATATTTTCAGGCGCATAGAATAAGGGCGTTGACAATGGTACCAATTGAGTTAGTAATGAAGAATTCAAAAAGGTCAGGCAGAGTTGAGAGATGGAATGCACAAGTAGGAAATTTTGAAATCAAATATGAAATATTATCTTCACCCAAATCACAAGTTGTCGCAGATTTCTTAGCAGAATTTCCTCTAGAAAATGATGAAGCTGTGGAAGAAATGATGGATGTGGAAGAAGAACATGGAAATCCAAGAGATCTATTAACAAAGCCAAATAGATGGGAAATATTGGTGGATGGATCATCAAATGGGGAAGGTAATGGAGTTGGAATTGTTTTGATTTCGCCAGAGGGCAACAAAATGGCTTTTTCCTTCAGATTGGAGTTTACATCGACCAATAATGAAACAGAATATGAAGCTGTGATACATGCCCCGAAGTTCGCAATAGAAATGAAGTTGGAAAATGTGAGAATCACCAGTGATTCGCAGCTAGCATTCGTCAAATAAAAGGAGAATACACTACAAATGAACCATCCTTGAAGAAATACAAGAAACTTGTTGAAGAATTGTCAGCGAAAATCCCAAAAATAAAATGGAGACATATATCAAGAAAAGATAACAAACTCACATATGCGTTTTCTTTTATCTCAAGTATGATGACAGACCCAACTGCGAGATGCATAAAGATACAGACGCTTCTATCACCATCAATCAATAAAGAAGAAGAAGAAGAGGTAGATGTAATGATAATAGAAGATGGAAAAGAAGAACAAGTACCCAATATCGAAGATTGGAGAGTAGAACTTCATGCATATCTGATGAAAGGAGAAACACCAAGAAATAGATTGGAGGCACACAAATTAAAGAGCTGTGCGACAAATTATGAACTAAGAGATGGGGTATTGTATCGGAGATCCTTTAACGGACCGTCACTGAGATGTTTGACACGAAAAGAGGGAGAAGAAGTGTTAAAGGTGTTACATTGTGGGGATGCTGGCAATCACAGCGGTGGAAGATCTTTGGCATACAGAGCGAAAATGCAAGGTTATTACTGGCCATATATGCATGAAGATGCTAAACAAGTATCAAGACGTTGCGAAGATTTTCTAAGACACGGAAAGAAAATACATGCACCTGGAGCACCATTAACACCCTCAACAAGTGTATGGCCTTTTGGAAAATGGGGTTTAAACATTGTGGGACCGTTTTTACTGGGATCTGGACAAAGAATATATCTAATTGTCGCTACAGATTATTTCACAAAATGGGCAGAAGTAAAGGCAGTACAACACATTCGCGACAAAGACATTTTTACATTCATATTTGAAAATATCATTTGTAGATTTGGAATTCCCGCACAATTGGTATCTGATAATGGGAAACAGTTTGAAGGGAAGAACATAGAAATGTTACTCAATGCATTTAAGATAAAATGTGGGAAATCAACCCCTCTATATCCACAAGCCAATGGACAGGCAGAAGCAACAAATAAGACAATCGTAGATATATTGAAGAAGAAATTAGAAGGGCATAATAGAGCATGGTGTGAACAGGTGCATAATGCAGTATGGGCTTACAACACAACCAGGCGAGAAGCTACTGGAATGTCACCTTTCTGTTTAACATATGGAGTTGAGGCCTTGCTACTAACAGAAGTTATTATTCCCACAACAAAAAGAGAGGCTTGGGAGAAAAATCTTAGTGCGGATATGATTTTAACCAAGTTAGATGAATTAGAAGAAAAAAGAAAAAGGGCTCTACAGCATATGGAAAACTACCAGCGAAGATTAGCCCGAGAATATAATAAACGTGTTAAAACACGAGAGTTTCAACCAAGTGACTTGGTGTTTGCATGAGAAAACACCAATATATCAGCGAGAAATTGGTGGAAAACTAGCAAGAAAATGGGATGGACCTTACATCATTAAGGATATAGTTGGAACATGGGCATATAGATTGATGGATCCTGAGGGTAAAGATGTGGGTCATAGACTTGATAGACCGTGGAACAGATTATACTTAAAGAGATATTACCCATAAAAGGTTTTGGGAAAGAGTAGACTGCGAAATGATGTATGATTGAAACAAAATGAATCTATATGAAAATCTTATGAAAGAATAATTGCGAGATTATACATATCCAAAGCAAAGAAAGAATACGCGAAAATTTCGCACAGATAATGACAAGAGATAATCAAAGATCAATGACATACTAGAAAGGGGCGAACCTACTATGGCGTACACCCTAGTTCGCGAAATCAAAATTTCGCAAGAGGCAAATGTAAGACCTAAACTGCTTCATAGAAGGGGGTACCTGTTGCATGGCTCAGAGAAAAGGTTACACCGCCCCGGGAACCTGAGTCATGGAGATTTGGGGTCAATAAAGCCCATCCAGGAGGGGTACCTTGGATTTTCAACCTAAGCTTATGACTTAGGTTGGACGACCGAGGGTCTCTTCTAAGGAGTGCGGCATCTGATCAAGGCGCCGAGGTACACGGTTGAGCCAAGAGTGCCTGGGACGTTTGAAGCGTCTCGGCCATTCTTGGCAAGTCTTGACTTATGCTGCGCTCGGCCCGAAGAAAACCCCACTTAGGGTGTAGTCTTGTAACCATAAGCCATATAGGCAAAAGGGATAAGAGGCTGCGAAAACAACTGGTTGTTGTTAAGACCGGATGGGAGGAGCCAACCTTGTATGGTAGAGGTACGTCTCCTTGAAGGGGCAACCATGGGGAAGATAAGGGCGGCACCCTCCATTAGGGAGCTGATAAGTGTCTTAAGACGCAAATGTCACGAGGCTTTATTTTCGCAAGAATATTTAGTCTTGTCATATTTGTGCGACAATCCTGAAGAGGCAATAATACAAAAGAGAAAGATAAGGCGAGATCAATGGGTTAACACATGAAAGTGTAAAGACGTCCTGCAATTTCGTCGTAAGACGGCAATGTCATGGGGCTTTATTTTCACAAGAATATTTAGGCTTGTCATATTGTCGCAACAAAAATTATAAGAGAAAAAATTTCAGGCAAGATCAAGGGGTTTTTGCATGCAAGTGTAAAGACGTCCTGCGATTTTGTCGCAATGACAAGGGGTGGCGAAATAAGACCTTTAACTAGGAAGGCAAAATAAGACCACATGATGCAACAAAAAATTTATAAGAATTAACTATTACTTATGCAGATCATTCATCGCAAGAAAGATAATGAGAGGCAGTATGGGAATTATTAAACATTATCTTTCTCGCTAGTAAGCACAATTATGAAAGTGTAAATACATTTCAAAGTTTACTGAAGTACACCATTTGCAAGAAGTTATAAAGATGAAGCAACCCAAAGAAGTAAAATTACATAAGAAATTCAAGCTTCAAGGTTAGTTTTGCCAGGAGAAGATGAAATATTTTCATCAATTTTTTCGCCAGAAGGAGATAATGGACGTTCTTCGCCAGTTTTCTCATTTTCGCTAGCTTTTTCACTTTCGCCATTCCTTCCTTCATTCTGGTATACTCTAGTCTCTTCTTCATTTGGGTTATAATCAACAGTTGCATCATTAGGAGGAATTTCTTCTTCATTTGTGAGATCTTCGCCACTTTCATAATAATAATCACTATCAGGAGAACAAGGAACTTCATCGTCATCTACTTCCAAAGGTTCGACAGCTGTAGGAGGAAGAGATTTGGACAACAAGATATTGTTCACAAGAACTTCAGCCCCGAGATGAACTTGGCGAAGGAGTGCTTTCTGATGATTCCTACTTTGCATATCTTTGAAGTAAGCAAGATAATCAAACCTTCTTTCTGCCCGATCGCGAGAACAAACAAGGTTAGAGGCAAGTAATGCATTCTCTTTGTGAATTTTGGCATATTTAGACTCCAAAACAGAAATGGAGAACCGAAGATTTTTCTCAGATTCTGCGAAAAAAAAGAATGCAAAAAATTATTCAGGCGAAGAATTCGCGAGGAAAATATCATAAAAATACTTAACAAAGAAAAATGGTTGAGGCAGTCAAATTTTATGACTACCTTCCTTTTGCGAGATAAGATATTGGGTTAAAGCCAAGCAACTATTCTCCAAGTGGTCCATTGCATCGTCAAACTTATCTCCAACTAAACCTTTCAGGAGAGATCGAAGATTCTTTTCGTTAGAAATGAGTAAGGTATTTTCCTTCGCAAGAGAAGTGTAGGATTCTTCTAGCTTGGAGTATTGATCTTTGAGTTGACTTGCCTTTACACTTAAAGTTATTCTACCTTGAATAAGTTTGTCTCTCTCAGCGGTAGATGATTCTGTTACTTCTTTAAGTTTATTTCTCAATGAGCAGAGAGATTGTTCTTGATCATTACATACTTTTTGGCAAATGTTAAGTTGTTGCAAAGAGATCGCCACCTTATTTAAAAGAATTCGCTTCTCTTGAGATAGGGTTTTATTCTCATTTGATAAGGTTTCCAACTCCAAATTAGCTTTAGTCAAAGAATAAGAGAGGCGAGATAATTCACTACTTAATAAGTTTTGCTTCTGAATTAATTGAGTATTCTCCTTGGTAAGATTATCTATTTGATCAACAGAGTATGTATGAAGGTTATCTAATTGGTTATATTGATCCATCCAAGCATCTCTATCCACACGGGCTTCTTCAGCGACGGATTCAAACTGATATATCTCCATTTTTCGTTTCTGGTTTAAAACTTAAAGGGCGAACAAGGGATTTTTTTTAAAAAAAATAATAATAAAAAAATAAGAAAGTTGTACCTTTTAATTCTTCGTTCTTCTTGCGAAGATTGTCACGATCTAGTGAGACATTCTGAAGCTTTTGATTGTCAAGATGAAGAGTGTCACATTTCAAGGTCATGGCTTGGAGATTCTTCTTCAAGGTTTCAACTTCTTTCTCTAAGGATGTTTACGAATTCATTCTGTCAGAACCAAAATACTTACTCAAAATTTCGCAGACACCAAATTTGATAGGATCAACGGAAGATTTCTTGACATCATCCAGAACATCTGACAAAACCTTGAAAGCAATATCTATTCCTTCCAAAGTTTCTTTAGTAAAAGGGAGAGATTCGGATGAAGAAGTGGTGATGAAAGAAGGTTGGGGAATTGAATCATTCTTTGCTATAGATGCGTCAAGAAGAAATTTGAGGAAGACTAATGACTGGGGTTGAGGTAGTGTCAAGATGAGAGATATTGACAGCAGAAGAAGAGAAGGGTTCATGGTTATTAAAAGGAATTTCAACTACAGAAAGATCAGTTACATAGGAGAAATCTGTGGCGATACCTTCACGAACAGGAAGTAAGGATTCAACTTGCGAAGATATTACAGGAGATATTGAAGGATTAAACATAGGAAATGGGACGGAAGTTTCAACATTTTTAAGGTGGCGAGATCTTTTGTGGGATTTGTTGACATTTCCATCACCCTGCGAATCACAATTCATATAAGAAACAGAGGCACCAATATTGTTATTAAAAGAATAATGTTTCTTACTACCTTGATATTCGCAGGCTTTCTTTTGTTTACAACGACTCTTTGCTGTGAACCCTTGGGAATATTAGGGTCTTGGACCGTAAATTTGATGCTAGAGGTGCTTTTGCTGAAACAGAAACAATATGGGAATTACATAAAGATGAACAAAATCAAATAAGATAATTTCAGTAGATGAGATCAATTTCAAGAAGATCGGTTTCAAAGAAAGTCAAGAAACCTTGATGACTCCATAAGAACAATAGCAGAAAGATGAATTCCTAAAAAGTTGCAGACGATAAAGATTTACAGAGAATGTGGAGATGAAGAAGCCGAAGTAAAAGAAAGAAATTATTTCTATGATAGATCTCTTCTTAAATAGACAAAAAAGTGACGACTTAGCATTGAATGTGCCGGTGAGTAGGGGAATATTTAACACGTGCAAGCGGTTATGCTTAATTCATGGAATCTTGTCGGTAGAAAACTTAAGGAAAGAAATGAACAATTGCGATATTTTGAAACACTAATTCTCATATCATTCTCTCCTTCGGAGAGAAGACATGAGAAGAGGCAAGATGTAGGATCAGAATATCGCAACATCAATACCTTTGCGAAATCTTTGAACAACACACTGCGAAGATATCGCAGATTGATTATAGAAATGACGCAACAGATGACGACAGCCTAAACACGAGAAAGATGTGGAGATCTAGCGAGATTTAGGATTGTTGCGAACTTTAACACTTGTATACTTGCGAGAATATCGCAAGCCAGATCCGAAAATAAAGGATAGCTTAGCTATCATCCACTATGTAATATCCTATATAAAGAGCTGAACATGCTTAAGGTTGGGAGAGATCTTTTTAGAGTGGAGAGAAAGTTTTGAGGAGAGAGAAAGTCTAGAGTAGCGATTGTATTCTTGATTTCATTTCCTTCTTGTAAAATTTCTAACTCAATTAATAAAAAGTGTGATTATTGATCTTAAAAATGTGTTGATTATTATGAATTCTTGTGAGGGATGTATTGTGAGATTTCCTGCAACTACAGTCTTGGTTCGACAACTTACCGCTAAACTCCATTGATTCTTATGACCAACTTACTGAGAAGTTCTTGGCAACTTACATGTATAACAAGGTTGTCAACACCGGAATGGATAAGCTCTTCTCGCTAGCAATCAAGTACAAGGAAACAATCAGAGAATACACTGATAGATGGCACAAGATCTGTCAAGCCATAGGAAACGTGGATCCGGTGGTTAGCATCAACTGCTACAAGTGGGGGATGGACAGGATGAGCCCCCTATTTGTCGAGATCCACGGCACCATCCCTGTTACTGAAGGAGATCTTCGAGTAATCATAGAAAAGCATGCAAGAATAGAGGAGATCCATCGAGAAAATCCCAGAGCTCAGACTCAGCGTCCCCCACGCACAAATTCTGTAGAACAATCCAGCGGGTCAAAAGAGGCAACTCAGATGAGCGACCCAAATGAAGACAAGGGAACGTAAGGATGATCGACGAAGGGACGTTCGAAAATTCGAAGACCAGGTATACACAAAGCTAAATGCCAGTTACTCGCGCATCTTGAAGGAGATCAAGGGTCGGGAGAATCTCGATTGGCCATGGTCCAAGGGAAAGCAGCCCCCAAGATCAGAAAAGTCCAAAGAGTACTATGAATATCACTGTTTCAATGGCCACCTGACAGAGAAATGCAAGAATCTAAAGATAATGATCCAAAAGCTAGTTGACGCAGGAGATCTTAAACAGTATGTGCAAAGAACTAGCGACGAAGATAAGGGTAAACGAAGAAAGCAGGTTCAACTACCTGAAGGAAACCGTACCCTTAACATCATCTCATGTTCTGAGGCCACGGGGCCATCTCTAACGGCCCAAATAGGTAAGAGATTGAGAAAGCAGTTTGAAGACTATTGTGAACTGTACAAAATCGATGGGGAAGAAGTGGACGAACACGAACAATGGATGGACGCACCCATGGTCTTCGACGCTGACGACGTCGAAGAAGATATGGAGGATCATAACGACCTTCTAGTTCTCACACTGCCAGTAGCAGGGTGCAATATCAAGAAAATCCTCATCGATGGGGGAAGCTCAGTCAATGTTCTGTTCTATGATACATTCAAACGAATGGAACTCAATGATGAAAAACTGTTGTCTTCGTACTATACTATCTACGGCTTCAACGGAGCAGCCACGAAGCCCTTAGAAGACATTGTCTTGCAAGTAGACGCAGGGCCAATGAAGGTCGACACCCGGTTCAGTGTGGTGGATGCACCATCACCCTATAATGTCATAATTGGCCGAAGATGGGTGCACAAACTCAAGGGAGTGGCGGCTACCTATCACCAATACCTTAGATTTCCAACTCCCCAAGGGGTAATGGAAATAAAAAGAAACCAAGTCACTGCACGAGAATTTCAAACTTTGCAGAACCAGCTCAACAACAAATAGGATGAGCAGCGAAAGTCCCGAAGATCCCGAAACAAAGAAGCCGCGAAAGAGAAGTCTATCGATGCTTATCTAGAAGAAATCTCCGGGAGAAGCCTTTCACAGGGGAATACGGTTGGAAACGCAGAGGCAAGTACTTCAGCCACAAAAGAAGGCGAGGATCCTGCCAAATAGCAATCAAATAATATTCCTCTCCTAGGGGAATCAAAGCGCACGTTTACACCCGTGGAAGCAGTAAAAGAAGTCAACATAGGAACTGAAGAAAATCCTAGGATAATCAAGATCGGAACTCTGATGGATAAGGAACGCGAATCATCCTTAATTAAGTTGCTCAGGGAGTACGCAGATATCTTCGCATGGAAACTAGGCGACATGCCAGGAATCGACCCGAAGACAATCCATCATGAGCTTCGTATAAAGCCAGGCGCACCACCCTTCAGGTAAAATGTGCGAAAAGTAGCCCAAGAATACCACAAAGCAGTCGAAATGGAGCTTCGTAAGTTACTAGAGGCCGGATTCATCAAAGAAGTCAAATATCCAACGTGGATTTCGAACATGGTCATCGTACCAAAAAAGAATGGCGGGGTTATAATATGCATCGACTTCACCAACCTCAATAAAGTGTGCCCTAAGGATAGTTATCCATTTCCAAGCATCGACCAATTGGTCGAAGCAGTCGAAGGGTACGAAGAGATGTCATTCATGGATGGATACTCTGGGTACAACCTGTTATTCCTAGTAGAAGAAGATCAACAACACACGGCATTCTACACCCCGCATGGCCTCTACTGTTAAGTAAGAATGCCCTTCGGACTTCGTAATGCAGGGGAAACGTACCAAAGAATGGTTAATGCTATCTTCAAACCATGGATTGGGAATACTTTGGAAGTTTATGTAGACGATATGCTCATCAAGAGCAAGCTACGCAAGGATCACCACCAAGATTTTAAGGATATCTTCCAAGTAATGAGGGAACACAACATGAAAGTAAATCCATAGAAATGTACTTTCGGCGTCACTTCAGGTAAATTCCTCGGATACCTGGTAACGAAGAGGGGAATCGAAGTGGACACTGCTAAGATTCAGGCCATCGTAGGAATGCCATCTCCAAAGAACCTAAAAGAAGTCCAAAACCTCAATGGTTCCCTAGCGGCACTGGGAAGATTCATATCCAGATCATCGGACAGGTGTAAGCCTTTCTTTAACA
The DNA here is from genome assembly GCA_023531295.1 of Papaver armeniacum. Lineage (NCBI taxonomy): Eukaryota > Viridiplantae > Streptophyta > Magnoliopsida > Ranunculales > Papaveraceae > Papaver > Papaver armeniacum. Next base: position 14,561 of record JAJJWW010018473.1, on the reverse strand, counting down.
TTCTCAAAAAAGGGAGCAAGTTCGAATGGACAACAGAGTGTGAAGAAGCTTTTCAAAAAATCAAGGAATACCTGGCTGAGATCCCCATCTTGCAAAAACCCGATCCCGACGAGGTTTTGGCCCTGTACATAGCAGCAACGGAGGATGCAGTCAGCGCGGTGCTGGTCAAAACTAACACGAAGATAGAGCAGCCCATCTACTACGTCAGCAAAATTCTCAACACAACAGAAAGAAATTATACGAAGATCGAGCAGCTCATCTTGGCGTTAGTATGGGCAACCTTAAAGTTAAGGACCTACTTCCTGACCCACTACATCCGTGTCCCATGCAAATCCCCACTAGAGGCCGTCCTCAAATGTGCAGGGAAAGTAGGAAGAATTGCAAAGTGGAACACTCATCTCGACCAGTTCAACATCATCCACGAACTCCAGCATTCCCAAAAGTCACAAGTCCTAGCGGATTTCCTGGCAGATCTACCGATATATGATGACGAAGAAATCTTCATTGATAGACTCAAGAAAGCAGGATTACCAGAGATCGACAAGAGCAAAGATCCCATCGACATTCTCGAACCGGCAAACCCGAGACAATGTGAAGTCTTCGTTGATGGCTCGAAGAATAGAGAAGGAGCAGGCATTGGCATTGTGATCACCACTCCCACAGGGGATAGGATCATACATGCCTTCAGATTGGAATTCAAGGAGGGGCATACAAACAACATAGTTGAATATGAAGCTGTTGTGCATGCTCTTCGTCTAATAATAGAAATGGGTATGACCGATGTACGCCTGACAAGTGATTCACAAATGGTCATCCGACAAATAGGGTTGGAATACAATGTTTACGATGAAACCCTATCAGCATACATGGCCTTAGTCCAGACACTGGCATCTCATATACCAAACATTAAATTCCGACACCTAAGCAGAAAGAAACTCAGGCACGCATATGCTTTGGCCTACGTGTCATCCATGTTGAAAAACGAGGATGTCAAGGAAATCAAGATAACTAGGGTTTACGAACCCTCAGTCTCTTCCCGAGAATTCTGCGTTGCAAACCTGTAGGATCAGAATATCGCAACACCAACCCCCTTATGAAATCCATGAACGACACATTGCGAAGACATCACAGACGAGTAATATAATGACGCAACGGATGACGACAGCCTGAACACGAGAAAGATGTGAAGATCTAGCGAGATTTAGGAGTGTTGCGAGATTTGGCATTTGTACACTTGCGAGAGTATCGCAAGTCAGTTTCTAAAATAAAGGGGAGCTTAGCTGTCAACCACTATGTAATGTCCTATATAAAGAGCTGAATAGGCTTAAGAGAAGGGAGATCTTTTTCGAGTGAGGGGCAAGTTATTAAGAGAGAGAAAGTTTAGAGCGGTTGTAAAGTTCTTTGCTTATTTTCCTTTCCACCTTGTAATATTAGTGAGTTTTGATCAATAAAGAATATAATTGTTCATCTTAAAATGACTTAATTGTGTGAATTCTAGTGAGGGGTGTAGTGTGGGATTTCCTGCTACTACATATGTGATAGACACATTTTTGTGTCTAATTTGTCTCGATTCTATATATTAATAGTGCTCATTTTTGTACTTATTATGGTATTTTATGTGTGTGTAGGTATTTTTGGCCAATAAACATTTTTGGAAAAATCGGCTCGAAAAGTTGCGCCCGGAGGACACCTACTATTCGGACCCTCGGATTGGATAAGGGGTAACCAAATTACTAAGGGTAAACCAGCGTTATTTGCACCCCAGGGCATCCCAAAGGCATCTGCTAAATGCACCCCTACTCTGGTTAGGGGGCCACCCATCTTCTACATTCAAATTCAGAAAATTGGCGGGAAAACATTCTTTACACAGGCAGAATTAGGGTTGATGATTTAGACCAGTTTTAGCGAGACTCAATCGCTTATTTTCATGGGCTAGGCCTGTTAGATCAAAACAGGGTTCGTATGGGTGTTTGGGTCGATCAAATTGGGCTGGAACTCGAGTTGGAAGCAAAACAGGGGAATAAGCTTACACGGTCCCTGTATGGTTTATTTTTGGAATTCCAAGGAGATTAAAGGCAAGATATTCTTCCCAAAGATACGTATCTATCTAAGGAAGAGTTTGGGAGGATTTGGAAAGCTTGGAAACGCGTAAAACGATTCGGCAGAGAGATTATTGCCGTGACTTCCACGGAAAGAAAAGAAGAAATTTAATCGGGTTTTAAAGGGTTTGGAGGTGTATAAAAGGTGTGCTCGAGTCCCAGAGAAGGATATTGAAGTTTAGAAGAAGTTAGGGGAAGTTTAGAACACCACAGCGCCGAGAAATCAAAGTTGCAGGAATTGGAGTTCTGCTGGTGTAGGAGGAAGAACACGAAGAACAAAGGCCCTCCAAGACAGTCGTTTAAGGGGTCTTAAATACAACGACAATTCAACAATGTATACAACGGTTTACGAATGTGTTTCCTTCGTAAAAGCCGCTCCGTAACGCCGATACACCGTTACAAATCGGGTGTGTTATTATTTTTCATCCTTTTAATCAACTTTTGGGCTATAAACATGTATTTTGAGCAAGTGATTAATATGAGGAGCTAAACCCCTTTGCTGAGGCGACGGAGGAAGCTATTTTTCCAACAAATATGTGGTAATATTTATTTAATTAATTTTTGCAATTCTTTTTATGATTATTTGCATTGAATCGAACTTAAAAAAAAAAAGATTTTTGCTAACTCTTTGTGTTTTCACTTGATGGTGCATGCTTAGCTTAGGGCTCTTGATGTTCCATGCTTGAGATTAACAACCAGTATTTCGAAAATCTACTTGTCTAGGCAAAAATATAAGAATCACTTTAAACGTAAAGAGTTGCACGAATATTGATTAGATTAAATCACATAAAAATTGGAGATTGGTGGAATCCCGAGTCTCAGTGCTTTTAAAATCTTGATAACAAACTTCTTTGAGTTTTCTAGTTTTATTTGAATCTAAAAAAATCCTTCACAAGTCTGAGAGGAACGACATCTTATTTACCACTTTACTACAACTTTTCAAAACGACATCAATTTTTGGCGCCGCCGACGCGGACTTGTTTTTAGGGTGTTAGATTTATTTTTAGTTTTTTTATTCTTTTGTTCTATTTTACGTTTTCTTGGGTATTTGTGTTTTGATTACAGGTTTGGATATTGGACCGAAAGGAAAGCTGAGCCAAAGATATTGGTGATGAACTAAAGACTTGGAGTCAAAGACAAAACGAAAAGAAACGAGGAAGAGACAAAGAATTTTATTTTTATTTATTTTTTAGTTTTTTTCGAAAACTGTATTAGGGTTATTAATTATTTTTGTAATTTTTCTTTTTATTTTTGGACTTTTTGGACATTTTTGGGACTTTGGACATTATTTTTTTTATTTTTACCCTACGGAAGGGTACTTTAAATATAAACTGTTTGCAGAGAAGGAGGACAATTACGATATTGTCTCTGCACCTTGGGTTCGTACACTGACATAGGAGTCACGGGCCCGAGTCGACTACAAACCGATTCATCCCCCGTCCGGAACGGGAGGTAAGATTCTGAACACTCGCGAATCCCCGTCGGCCGAGTTACTGGACTCCTTCGTTTGCATATATGCTTTGAGGAATTGAATACGGTTGTTTTAATTTTCTAGTAAAGGAAAAGGCCTGGCCATACAAGATAAGGGTTCGGATTTCATCACCGTTCTCTTCTTGCCCGCCTTAGGAACACGTAACCTACGCGAACCTAAGCCTTAAAATTTTGACTAGAACAAGACCGATAGGGTAACGAGCTTAATAGGAAAGTTATTCGAAAAATATTGGTTACTCTTTTAAGCACACTTCGAAGTTCATAAAGGTTTTTGTGAGTTGAATGCGTGACTGCGCCGCATTGTAATTCCGGTGAGGCCTTGGGTATCAAAGCTCCACCGAGCTTCCCTCGCCTCTATTCAACTTACTTTGACTCGGATTGATTCCAGAGGGGTTTGCTTAAATTGTAACGAATTCCCTTTCGAAGGATTAGAAGCCGGTCTAGAAACAATCTAAGTGGAGCCATCATGCTTTTTGTTTGCTAGAAATCTCTAGGTTGCTTTGGTTGAGTCGGCCTTGATTTGTGTTTGCATAGAATCCCCTTCCTTATTCTTTTGCATGCGAACGTAAAAGAGACGCCCAAGGTAGATTTGTTAAAGATAAACCTAGTAGTTCTAAGCGTCTCGATTACCTCAATTTAGAAAGTCCGATTTTTGAAGAGTCCGTTTTTGAACCTCAGTTTAAGGAGACAATCCCTAATATTCCGATAGTGCCAGAAATGGCAACTTTGAAAGCTTTGTTGAACCCGACTAGGACTACTCGTCCCTCGTGTATCAGGTTAGCTGAAACAGAAGCAAATTTTGAACTTAAACCTGGAACTTTACAGTTGCTCCCAATCTTTTTAGGGAAAGAAAATGAAAACCCTTATTTTCATGTTAGGGACTTTGAGGAAATTTGTAGTACCCTAAAGATTAGAAACCTTGATGATGATGCTTTGAAACTCAGGTTATTCCCTTTTTCCTTGAAAGATAAGGCCAAATCGTGGCTATATAGTTTGGCTTCTGGTTCAATCGAAACATATGAACAACTTACATCTGCCTTTTTGAACAAGTTTTTCCCTAGGCATAAAACATCGTCTATTAGGACGCAAATCTGCACGTTTTCTCAACAGGAGGGAGAATCTTTGTATAGGTATTTGGAAAGGTTCAATGATTTATTAGCCCAATGTCCTCATCATGGTCTCGAAAAGGTTAGGTTAGTTCAGATCCTTTATGAGGGTTTAGATTATTCCACTACGACCACAATAGAATCTATGTGTACAGGTGGGTTTGAAAACCAAACAGTTGATGAGGCGATGACATATTTGCATGAAATCGCCGAAAAGACCCAAAGAATGGGAAAATAGTAGGGAACCCAAGAAAACAATTCTTCTAGGAAGAGGAAACGTTAATAGGCTAGAAGGAGGCTTTGAATCAGATGCCAAAATTGCAGCAATAGCTAAAAGGTTAGAAGCTTTAGAATTGGGTCACACTAGTGGTAGAGTGGAGCCTTTTTGGGAAGGCTGGACTATTGAAGAGCAAGCCAATGCTCTTTATAATAATAACACTAGATTTGATAACCGTCAAAAGTTTGACCCATATTCGATACCTATAATCCTGGTTGGAGAAACCATCCGAACCTCTCATGGTCTAAGGACCAGAATCAAGGTCAGTTTAGTAATTCAAATGCTCCCCTGTGTTTTGGCTATACAAAGAATCCTTCAGACCAACTCGGTTTGAAATCGATCGGATAAGAAAATCCTAAGTTTAGAGGAGTCTCTCAACCTGTTGACTCAAGAAACTACAAAATTTCAGCTATCCGTAGAACAAAGTCTACAAGCTAGTAACAGATAGGACAAGAAAATAGTCAGGCTATTTCCGAGTTAAAAACCCAAAGTTGGTCTGATAAATGAATTTTTGAGAGAAAAAGGTAGGTTTCCTAGTCAAACACAAACAAACCCTAGAGGAGTTCATGAAGTAGGCGAAAAACCATCACACCAGTTGAATTCAATTAGAACCCTTAGGAGTGGTAGAGTAGTAGACAATCATGGTAACCATGCCCGATAGTGAGCATATCAGTAGTTCACCCCTCAGGACCATCCATAGCTGAGGGGACTGATAAAATCTCTGATGATGCCAATTCGGTTCCTGATAGGCCCTATTTTATGCCTAGAGCCCCATTTCCACAGCTATTAGTACCAACAAAGAGTGAATCCAACTTTAATGACATAATGGAGGTTTTTAAGAAAGTTACCATAAACCTTCCGTTACTAGAAGCAATTAGGCAACTTCCGGCTTATGCCAAATTCCTTAAAGATATGTGTACGCGAAAGCGCAAGCTTAGTGTCCCTAAAAATGCCTTTTTAGCTAGTCATGTAAGTTCGATCATTCAAAACAACACAACTCCTAAATATAAAGACCCAGGTGCCCCTACCATTGCTTGCACGATAGGAAAACATCGGGTAGATAAAGCTTTACTTGACTTAGGAGCTAGTGTGAACTTACTTTAGTACCATGTGTACTTACATACTAGGACTTGGTGAATTGAAACCTACCAAGATAACACCTGCAGTTAGGTGATAGGTCTCGTTAAAATTCCTCGTGGTGTGATAGAAGATGTTCTTATTGAGGTCGACAAGTTTATTTATCCTGTGGATTTCGTGGTCTTAGATACCCAACCTGTCCCCGACCCGAGAGAACCAGATACCCGTGATTTTAGGTCGCCCATTTTTAGCTACGTCTAATGCGATCATAAACTGCCGAACTGGTATTATGAATCTATCTTTTGGTAATATGACTATTGAGTTGAATATTTTTAATGTCAATAAGCTGCATTCTGAGCTAGATGACACATGCATTGAAGAGGTGAACATGATAGGAACCTTAGTTCAGGAGTCATTACCAAACATCATATTGGAAGATCCATTAGAGAGTTGTCTAGCCCATTTTAGCATGGATTTTGACGATGATAGCAACATTGAACAAATAAATGCTCTGTTGGATTCTATTCCTATGTTAGATACCGATAAATGGGAAGCTAGGTTCGAACCATTACTAGCTACTGAATCTACCTTAAGCCCTTGTTTCAAGAGCCTAGAGATCCTCCTAAGTTGGACCCTAATTATGCATTTTTAGGCCCATCTGAGATTTTGCCTATAGCTTCCGATTTGGATAGTGATCATGAGAGTAGGCCAGTGATCGTACTTCAAGACAATAAGGAAACTTTAGGGTTGCCCATAGAGGATATGAAACATATAAGTCCTACAGTTTGTGTGCCTCAGATGCATTTAGAGGATGAACCACCTGATTATAACTTAGAGAAAGCAATTGACCTTTTTCAGGAACCTAATGGTCTAGAAATTAGGAATATTGTAACTAGTCTATCTAGAGACACCAAAAATTCTAAGTTTGGGGGTAGTAATCGTCAAGTATCCCTATTTGAAGTCCCTAACTTGGGACTCGAGCCTAGTGTGTCTGAGGTATTACGTGAGTCTCTTCCGACTCCACAACCCGATCCTCCTGATACTATCCAGGAGGAAATCAAGCTATTTGAGACTCGTTATTTGGGTAAATCCGTTTATCAAGACACTCATATGAAGCCCAAGTGGGCACCACAGAAAAATCCAGTTGTCTTGCAGGAAACCTTAGATGAGGATGTGCTCTGTCTGTTCATTTTTCTGATTTGGTGCAGTTGTCTCATAATTGTGGCAATTTTAATTGATTTTGATGATCCCCAGTTGTTTCGACTATTGATATACGATTTGAAAGGGTAATTAGCCATTTTATGGGTACGTAATGTCTGGCTGAAGACGTTAAACATAGCACTTCTTGGGAGGTAACCCAATATTCATGCGACACGGTAATATCTTTCCTTAACTCTTTTACTTCAAATGGTAACAGTTTCTCCTTGTTCATGCTTTTAATTTTATCTTTAGAACATTGAGGACAATGTTAGATTTAAGTTTGGGGGTATGGGAGAAACTTTTAGTTGCATTGATAAACTCCAGAGCCTAGAAATTTATGCGTATTAAGGATGGCACTAACCAATCTAAGTGGATGGAAGCATTTTGGTTGTAGGAGTTGAGGAACCAATCTGATTAGATGGCAACATCTAAAGAGTCTATTCATAAAAGCACAGAGCTCAGGTGTTAGAAATAACATGATAGTTTCACCAATCTCGTTGAGTCCTTTTCACTTCGTTTTTATTTTGTTTTGTTTTTAAACTATGTTTCTCTAAGTGATTAGGTGGGGCCCACGAATCAAGTTGTTACCATGCTAGGGTGAATTAGAGTGATTGAGATACCAAAAAAAAAAAAAAAAAAAAAAAAAAATTGAAAAAAAGAAAAAAAAAAAGAAATAAAGAAATTGAGACCAGACCATCTGACCAACCGGAAAAAATTAAATAAAGTCGAACACTGGAACCCTTGTATATGCCATTGTGTTGACCTAGAGTTAGGTTTATTGACCACTGGTTCCCTTGTATATGCCAAAGTGTGTTGATATTAGTCGACTAGTATCTCACCATTAGGATAGGTTCATTTTGGCGGAGGCCTTCACAGATATGGGAAACATCAATCACTTAGTAAACATCAAAACCATCTATGTTTTTCTCTATATCCATCTTCTTGATCTATCCATGTGATTAGTTTTGACTCCGGGTATTGATGTCCATAGTGCGACTATCTGAGTAGAGCGCTGTGACTTATATATGAATTTTAGTATGCTTGAGTGCAAACTCGTGTACAACAATTGGAATTTCGCATCGGGGTACTTCCTCCTGTAATCAATAAGTATGCCAACCAAGGAGATTCTTTAGTGCCTTCCAAGGTTCTGTGTAATTAGTTAGGGTCTGGAGTATAAAGGTTTTGTGGGTACACCTCTTGTAAACCCTCCCGAGACTATAACTCGGCCACTAGGGCCACCTAGGGGTTTAAAGGCTTATTGCATACGCTAAATGCAATCGACGATGCCTGCGACAGTGAGTTAGGATTTTATTTTCTAGATTTGATTTTCTCGAGGACGAGCAAATAATAAGTTTGGGGGTATTTGATAGACACATTTTTGTGTCTAATTTGTCTCGATTCTATATATTAATAGTGCTCATTTTTGTACTTATTATGGTATTTTATGTGTGTGTAGGTATTTTTGGCCAATAAACATTTTTGGAAAAATCGGCTCGAAAAGTTGCGCCCGGAGGACACCTACTATTCGGACCCTCGGATTGGATAAGGGGTAACCAAATTACTAAGGGTAAACCAGCGTTATTTGCACCCCAGGGCATCCCAAAGGCATCTGCTAAATGCACCCCTACTCTGGTTAGGGGGCCACCCATCTTCTACATTCAAATTCAGAAAATTGGCGGGAAAACATTCTTTACACAGGCAGAATTAGGGTTGATGATTTAGACCAGTTTTAGCGAGACTCAAACGCTTATTTTCATGGGCTAGGCCTGTTAGATCAAAACAGGGTTCGTATGGGTGTTTGGGTCGATCAAATTGGGCTGGAACTCGAGTTGGAAGCAAAACAGGGGAATAAGCTTACACGGTCCCTGTATGGTTTATTTTTGGAATTCCAGGGAGATTAAAGGCAAGATATTCTTCCCAAAGATACGTATCTATCTAAGGAAGAGTTTGGGAGGATTTGGAAAGCTTGGAAACGCGTAAAATGATTCGACAGAGAGATTATTGCCGTGACTTCCACGGAAAGAAAAGAAGAAATTTAATCGGGTTTTAAAGGGTTTGGAGGTGTATAAAAGGTGTGCTCGAGTCCCAGAAAGGATATTGAAGTTTAGAAGAAGTTAGGGAAGTTTAGAACACCACAGTGCCGAGAAATCAAAGTTGCAGGAATTGGAGTTCTGCTGGTGTAGGAGGAAGAACACGAAGAACAAAGGCCCTCCAAGACAGTCGTTTAAGGGGTCTTAAATACAACGACAATTCAACAATGTATACAACAGTTTCTGTAACAGTTTCCTTCGTAAAAGCTGCTCTGTAACGCCGATACACCATTACAAATCGGATGTGTTATTATTTTTCATCCTTTTAATCAACTTTTGGGCTATAAACATGTATTTTGAGCAAGTGATTAATATGAGGAGCTAAACCCCTTTGCTGAGGCGACGGAGGAAGCTATTTTTCCAACAAATATGTGGTAATATTTATTTAATTAATTTTTGCAATTCTTTTTATGATTATTTGCATTGAATCGAACTTAAAAAAAAAGATTTTTGCTAACTCTTTGTGTTTTCACTTGATGGTGCATGCTTAGCTTAGGGCTCTTGATGTTCCATGCTTGAGATTAACAACCAAAGATTTCGAAAATCTACTTGTCTAGGCAAAAATATAAGAATCACTTTAAACGTAAAGAGTTGCACGAATATTGATTAGATTAAATCACATAAAAATTGGAGATTGGTGGAATCCTGAGTCTCAGTGCTTTTAAAATCTTGATAACAAACTTCTTTGAGTTTTCTAGTTTTATTTGAATCTAAAAAAATCCTTCACAAGTCTGAGAGGAACGACATCTTATTTACCACTTTACTACAACTTTTCAAAACGACATCAATATGGCGCTAGAAATAGGGACTGATTGAAGATTGATATTATGATTTGAAAGAATTTGGAATAATAGGGAAGGAATTTCATATAATTTTCAACAATTCATTAAGATTGAAAAATGGTTAGAAGAAGACATGCATCAAAACAACAAACAACTGTTAGAAGGAGTAGGAGACTTGTTGGAGAAAAGAGAGATGAGATGGGGGAATCTTCAAGAATGAATACAAGGAACAATAGAGAAGATCAAATTCCACCGCCAGTTCAGCGTACACCACCAGTACAAAATAGAATTGTGGATTACGACAGAGTGAGTGTACATACTTGGCGGTCAGACTCTGTAGATGAAATGAGGGAAGAGCAGCAATTAGGAGGCAATGGACAAGAGGAGAGAGACCAAGAAGTAATTGGAGGATAATTCATGAAAATAAAGAGATTACATCATTAGAGGCATTGAGACAAACAATACATGAAGAAAGGCGGTTAGAAGCAGAAGAACGTGCGAATTTGACAAGGCAAAATCATGAATTGAGGATGGAAAACATAATATTACAAAATAGGAGGTCAAGAAGCACTACAAGATCACGTTCAAGATCAGTTAGAGAAGAAATAAGATAAAATTTGCCTATAGAAAATGCTAATGAAGAAACTCGAGAGGGAATACAAAATCCAGGCGAAGAACGTCGCGAAGGAAGAGAAGTATTGGAAGATCGTTATATTCAACGTGCTGAAATTCTTCAAAATGAGCAGAATGATAGAATTCAAGGAAATAGACACCGTCAGGGGTGGAATAATCAAGATGGCGAAGAAAATCAGGAAGAAGGAAGGAGAATTTTACATGGGAGAGAAATACAAAGAAATGAACGAGCAATTGAGGATGAAATTGAAAGACACTACACTGAACAAACACATTTAGCTCGCGAGAGAGAAAGACTAAGAGCAGAAGTGGAAGAACAAGATCTACAAGAGGCAATTCGACAGAATAACCATGATAATCGAGAAAGGAGGCGTGAGCGAAACCGCAATAATGCTAATATCAATGAAGAGTATGATAGAGTACAAAGGAGAACTGAAAGACGACAAAGAGGAGAAAATGAGAGATATGACGGTGTGCGAATTAATGAAAGAAGTGAAAGAGAAGATCGCAGAGAAAGACGAGAATAAAATGATGAACAAGGAAGTCAAAATAGAGATGAGCGCAGGAGAAGAGAGGCGGAGTTGAAAAGACCAATGGATCCAAATTCTGGTATAAATGAACAAATTTTGAGAGAGTTAGCGTAAATGAGAGGAATGATAAATAATAAGAGAGGAGGAGGTAAGAGACAATTAGATGAAGCCATAGAGGAAGTCATTAAAACTCCATTTACACAAGAAGTACAATTAGGAGGAATTCCCCCAAAATGCAATTTGCTGCGTTAACCAAAGATTTTTGATGGAACAACTTGTGCAGTCCAACACATCAAAGCTTATGTGAGATGTATGCTACAATGGGAGAACCATGATGCAATATTATGCAAGTATTTCGCATCAAGTTTAACAGGAGAGGCGTTAAAATGGTTTGAAGGTTTGCCAAAGAACACTATAACATCTTTCAACCATTTGCAAGCTATATTTTTAGGAGCATATATAAGTAAAAATTCCTCGCGACCTGGCATTGAAGATGTATTTGGGCTGAAGCAAAGGGTTGGCGAAAGTTTGAAGCACCTAACTGTGAGATGGAAGATAATGTGTAGTGATATGGCTGGTCGTGTGGACAAAAGATATCTCATTCTATTATTCATCAATGCTATGTTCACAACCAATCTGTTATACATTCAGATTTTCAGAATCAAAAATACAATCACAATGACTGAGTTGCGAGAACTACAGGAGGAGTATATTGCTCTTGAGGAAAAGCAAAATGAGATGAAATCATACCCCATTGCGAACACAAGTTCAAGAGCAGCGAATGCAAGCTTATTACCAAAGTTAATAAATACAGTGGCGAGCACCTCGCAAGGGCAACAAGAGAGGGTAATGGGAGATGGACAGCAAAAGCTAGTAGCTATGGGGAGCCGTGATCAAGAAGAATTTGAGAGAGAGAGAAAATTCTATAGCCGTGGTGGAAATAACAAAATTCAAAGACTTGATCAGCCACAAGAAACGTATGGAGGTCATCAGCCACAAGAAACTTATGGAGGTCATCAGCCGCAAGGAACTTATGGAGGTCAGAGGCAAAACTTTCACAGAGGACAGCGAAATCCAAAAATAATATGGCAAGAAATCAAAATGCCACCTTTGAATGCTAGTTTGGAGAAGATATGGGAATCTATAATCCTAATGGAAAACATACCCGCACCATGGAACATGGGGAGTGAACCACCTCCAAGATACAGAAGTAATGAATTTTGCTCTTATCATCATTTCCATGGACATACAACAAATGACTGCAGAAATATAAAGAGAATTATTCTCAGGATGATAGATCAGGGAAAATTAAATCACTTTCTAATAGGACAAACGCAAACTCAAGCATTGCCACCTCCTCTAGATATTCACAAGCCAAACACAACAAAAGAAAGAGAAACATTTTTAATTGAAGTTGGCGCAAAGGCAAAGAATCTGTTTTGTAACTCCATCGTACACTCATACAAGACGAATGAAGATTTTCACGATAACACTCTCAGCAGGGTTTTCGCAAGATATGCCGATGATATAGAAATAATGAACATTGCGAAGACATCGCCACTGGAAGAATGGCAAAAGCAGACTATTTCTTTTACCTCAGAAGAAGTACCTGAGGGTGGAGAAATGCACGATAACCCATTGGTGGTACGATTGGAGATCAACGCAAAACCTAGCGAGGATGAAGATGATGAAGCTGAGAATTCATGGGCAATCAACAGAATTTTGATTGATACTGGGAGTTCCGTGAATATTATTTTTTTATCATACTTATAAAACTATGGAGGGAAAGATGAAGATTTAATACCTTCAACGTACAAAATCTATGGTTTTAACGGTACCGCAAATAAACCAAAAGGAGAAGTTCATATGCGAATTCCACTGAAAGGATTATCTTCTGAAATTTTATTATGTGTAGTTGATGTGGAATCACCATACAACGCACTGATCGGACGACCATGGTTACATGAGATCTTAGGTGTGGCATCGACTTTCCACCAATGTATCAAGTTCCCTCATCCCACTGGTGTTGGCATCATAAAGGGAGATTGGGTTGAAGGAAAGAAGTGTTATGAAATTAATATAGAAACTTGCAAAGAAAGAGCTGCGAAGAAGAAGAATTGGAAACACAACATCAAAGAAAAACAAAGAGGTGAAAGATTAATGGTAGATGTAATAGAAAAAAGAGAGGAAGAAATGCTGCGAAACCAAAAAATGATGAAGATAGGAGGTGGCGAAGGCTTCGCAACATACAAGAAAATGACAGGAAAATTCAAAAATACAGAGGCAGAAAGTAGCAGAAGTAAGAGACTTAAAGAATAAATGTAGTTGTTGATTGTCAAAGAAGAAATTGGGAGGAAGACGAGAAATGTAAGCTGGGTTTTAAAAAAAAAAAAAAAAAAAAAAAAAAAAAAAAAATTAAAATCTTTCTTATGAATAGCAGAGATGAGGTTGCGAAAGGAAGTTGATATGCAGAAGAAGAGAATATATTTTATGAAATATAAAGATATGATTGCGAAATTACAAAAGAATTTACATGCAAAAGAATCAACAAATTAATCAGACAGAGGCGAACCAACTATGGCGTACACCCTAGTTCGCGAAATCAAAATTTCGCAAGAGGCAAATGTAAGACCTAAAGTACGTCATAAAAGGGGGTACCTGTTAACATGGCTCAGGAAAAGGTTACACCGCCCCTGGAACCTGAGTCACGGAGAATTGGGGTCAATAAAGCCCATCCAGGAGAGGTACTTCGGATTTTCAATCTAAGCTTATGACTTAGGTTGGACGACCGAGGGTCTCTTCTAAGGAGTCAGCATTTGACCAAGGCGCCGAGGTACACGGTTGAGCCAAGAGTGCCTGGGGCATATGAAGTGTCTCGGCCATTCTTGGCAAGTCTCGGCATATGTTGCACTCGGCCCAAAGAAAACTTCACTTAGGGTGCAGTCTCGTAACCATAAGCCCTATAGGCAAAAGGGATAAGAGGCTGCGAAAACAACTGGTTGTTGTTAAGACCGGATGGGGGGATCTAGCCTTGTATGGAATAAGTACGCCTCCTTGAAGGGGCAACCAGGGGGATGATAAGGGCGGCACCTTCCATTAGGGAGCTGATAAGTGTCTTAAGACGCAAATGTCATGAGGCTTTATTTTCGCAAGGAAATTTAGGCTTGTCATATTTGTGCGACAATCTCAAGAGGCAACAATACAAAAGATAAAGATAAGACGAGATCAATGGGTCAAGACATGAAAATGTAAAGACGTCCCGCGATTTCGTCGTAA